>JAUCMX010000025.1:17795907-17880980 GCA_033459395.1 Hemibagrus guttatus | reverse complement strand
AATAATGAATAAGTTTGATAATTGTTGCTTAAAAAAACAAAAGAAGTTTACACAGTGTTTAAATTTCTCAACTAATGTAACTTTCAAGTAAAGGAAGGTTTGAGCCTCTAGTATACATTTTCACCGTAAAACATAACGTGTGGCTCAGTAATCTTCTGTTGCTTGCTAGCTTTATTATCTCCAGTGCAAAAAAAAGTAAAGAAACAAACTTCAGACATTCAGCGTGTTCTGGCTGATCCACTGTGTTCAAAGGAGTGACCATAACGTCTACCTACAAGACCAGAAGTATTAAAATGGGCTGATGGGACACTAAATAAGGTCCACATTGTTGTAGATCATACACATAGGAGCAGCCCTGCAGTGTGAAAGGGAATCATTTCTGTTAAATATAAAGTGAAGCAATATTATATCGCTTCTCTTGGAGAGATCAGTCAGAACTCAGATTACGACACAAGTTCTGAGCTTTTCATCATTATAGAATCAAGCCTAAAGTTCCAAACATCATTTATTGAAAATTTTATGATTTGTTCTAAAATCTGTCAGGACTGTTTGCATCTCTTGGGTTCTCTTGTGGCTCTGGCATGCTGCTGGTTTCAGGACCATATTAATATTTAATGTTAAAGGGATATTCAGGTGGATTGAATTGTTTGTGCAAAAACAAAAAGCTCTTATTTTAGGTTTTCAATCTTAACTTGTTTCTGATTGAGGACTGAGCTGAAACACTTGACCAACAGTTTCACTCGTGTACTGAAGCGCTTTCAAGAAACTTCTCTTATTTCTGAATGAGTTCATCTCGAGAGAACTGGTGTATTTTTCTTATTAAATAATTAGTTACTTTTTTTTTTTTTTACTTTTGCTTCTCGAATTTGGGATTCTAGACATGCAAAAATGTGATTATGAAAAGAGAGTAAAAAATATTTAAATAACCCAGCTTTAAAATGTACTGTTTTGCAGATATTTTCAGTTTGCTATGGGAGAGCTCGGCTGTTTTACTAACCAAACGTCGTCTATTGTTGAATTTGATATTCCTTAATGTAGTGAGGGATACTATTATTATTATTATTATTATTATTATTATCATTAATAGTAGTAGTAGTTTATTTTTTTAAACACGATTGAGGCATCAAAGATTTTAATCTTCCGCATGACTGATGATTGTTCTTTTACGTAAAAAATAGCTTTGCATCTAGATTGAATCTTTAGAATTCAGATCAGATCAGCAGTCTTCCCCATGATTGTGTAGCCTAGTGAACCAAACTGAGAGACCATTTTGAAGGCTCAGGAAACCTTTGCAGGTGTTTTGAGTTGATTAGCTGATTGGCATGTCACCATATTCTAATTTGTTGAGAGAGTGAATTGGTGGGTTTTTGTTAAATGTGAGCCAAAATCAACACAATTAAAAGAACCAAAGACTTAAACTACTTCAGTCTGTGTGCACTGAATTTATTTAATACACGAGTTTCACAATTTGAGTTGAATTACTGAAATAAATGAACTTTTCCACGACATTTCTAATTTGTTGAGATGCACCTGTATATAGGCTACACACACACACACACACACACACACACACACACAAAACGCTATATGGCTGAACGTGTGTGCACATAAACAGTTACAGTATATGAGCTTCTTATGTGCCTTACTGTATGTGAGATATAACGTATGTGAAGAAACAAACAATCTGTGTGTGTGTGTGTGTTATTACAAAAAAACAACATTATTTTTTAACGCTTTTATATCACAGGCCTTTGTCCACAATTATAAAAACCTACAAAGTTATTATGTTATAACATCTAGAATCAGTCTTTCCCTCACCAGGCACTCTTCTTGTTCTTTCTTGAGTGCTGATAAACGACACCATATCACCTTTGTTTAAACTGTTTACTGTCAGTGGAGTGTGTTCTGTACACGCATTAATGTAAACCTGCGCTAGCTGCTGTTCTAGAGAATAAATCCACATCTGATGACCAATGTCCGAACTCAGAGTCCCCCTCTGAGTGGACACACTACAGGGTGGTGCAAAGTCATCTCCAATTATCTATTACTGCTAAACACTTGCAAAAACTTCACAAAATCTATAAAAATAAAATAAAGAAACTTCTTCAGGCTTACATGAGAAGGAGCAAACTCAGCTTTATTGTAGTAAGACGATTATTAACAACAACAACACCAAAACGGCAATCAAATACACAGCGTCAGGCTCGAGGTGGCCCAGTGCGACATCCTCCTAAAATCCCTCCTATTTATGGCATCCTCACCCCTCCTATCGCTTATTTGTCTCACGATTGTTTTGACTCGTTAGCAAACTTTTCTGAGAATTAACACACCTTATAAAAACAAGCCCTCCTTCCTTTACTGTTTGTAAAGGAACTTTTTATTTTAACTGATGCCTCCGTGTATACCGAGCACTGACCTTTAAGTTAGACACAGTGCTGTTTATTATATTTGTTCAAGTGAGCTCTGTTTTATTATTCTTCTGTTTTATTATTCTTCTGTTTTATTATCAGGACGTTCTTGCATTATTAATGCGTGTTTGTGTGTATAAGGTGCAATTATGTATTTTATTAATACTCTCTCTCTCTCCCCTCTCTCTCTCTCTCTCTCTCTCTCTCTCTCTCTGTTGGATTAAAGCTGTGTTTATTTTCAGCCATTGCAGCTTACAGGGACAGCTTGTCACTAAGATACATCACACACACACACACACACACATACACACACACACACACAATCTGGGTGATGCTGATCTCTGTCCGCTGCCTTGATTGAACCGTGTTCTTGTTGATCGCCAAGCTGGACAACACTGTTGTGTGTAAGTGTGTTACTGTGAGTGTGTAATCCTCAAACTAGGAAAGAGCACACTTATTAAGGAACACGGGTCTCAACAGCTTCACTGATCAACGTATATAAAAGGTGAGAGAGAGAGAGAGAGAGAGAGAGAGAGAGAGAGAGAGAGAATGAGCATTCTTGTTTAAATGCCCTAGCTGCTATTTGCCTGCTCATTAATTAGGAGCTGTAGCTGGTACGAAACTTCTTGTTGTGAATCAGATTAGCGTGTGTGAGTGTGTCCTGCTCAGACGAACCATGTCTAACACACTGTCTGTTTTACTGCAGGCATAAACAACTTGTCTATGTGTTAAATTGAAATCACGACAGCATTTTGGGTGTACGACATATTCTACCAGTACAGCAGCATGCATGTCAATGTGAAATGTGTTGTTTTGATAAAATATTGAAGATTATTTTGCAAAGCTATAAACAGCTATTATGATACTGTTTGGATCGTTATAATATCATGAAGATGAATCATATTAATTCTATTCTGCTGAGTGACGTAACCCTAGAAGCAACATATAGAGCTGTGCATCCAGATCTAACAAAAGTATCAGGAGTGCATGATTTTCTTTCATGTGGTCAGATATGAAGCTCAGGGAAAAATAAAGGTCACATTAATTAATATTAAGGTCTTAATATCATGGTTCTGCATGGCACATGTATTGGTCAATTTCTGAATCTTCAGTAGCTGCTTTATTCTGGTCTGAGTTGCTGTGGTATGAATAACACATTTATTTATTTGTTTGGGAAACAAAACATGCTTGAACGATCAGTAAATAGCGTGACCCTAGGCAAGAGCAAGTGGGAGTGGTCAGAATTCCTGTCAAAATAGACAGAAGTGGTCAAAATTCCGGCAGGATCGAGTGGGAATTTTTAAAGAATTAGAATTTTTACAAGAGTGGGCAGGAGTGATTAGAATTCCTGCTGTTACTGACAGAAGTGGTCAGAATTCCTGTGGAAAGCAGACAAGAGTGGTCAGAATTTTTAAAAGTGTGGACTGGAGTGGTCAGAATTCCTCCAGGAGTGGTTGGGAGTGGTCAGAATTCCTGTGAAACTGCGTGGGAATTCTAAATGAAAACCTTGTAATTTTCCCCATTTTCTCCTGGCAGGTCCTGTCATGGTGGATCTCTTCTTTGACAAAGTTCTGGTGAAAAACAATAAGGACCGTGATGAGCTGGACACAGAGCGCGAGATCATGCTGCGCTTGCAGAACCGGATCCTCATGCTGTTTTTCGGCTCCGGGGATTGTGAGAGGTGTCAGGAATTCGCCCCAACGCTCAAAGACTTCTTCAAGAAGCTGACAGATGAGTTCTACGTAGAGCGCTCGGCTCAGCTGGTCCTGCTCTACATCTCACTCGACTCCACAGAGGAGCAGCAGGACAAGTTCCTGAAGGAACTTCCAAAACGCTGCCTCTTCCTGCCCTTTGAAGACCCTTACAGGAAGTACGGGTGTCTGCTGGTTTGGAGTGCTCAAGTTCTGGTTCTTTGAAAATTTTCCAAAGGCATCAAAAATGTTAAAAACCTTTTTTATATGGTAGAGATATTCCTAAGTTTTGTGACTGTTATATGTCGTGCAGCTTACTGACAAATTAAAAAAAATAAATCTGGTCATGTGACTCCCTCAACAATTTAGCAGAACTATAACAAGCTCAACTATAACAAAAAAAATAAATTAATAAATTACAGATTTAGTTAGGGTTTTCAAAAATCTTAAAGTTTTCATCTAAAATTAATCTTTAATTTTAGTGGGTTCTTTATTCTTTATTTTAAGCTTTTATTTACAGGTTCTAAAGGTCAGTGCATGTGACTATGACCATTTAAAATACAAAAAAGTAATTACAGTAACTCTTTGACGGGTTTATTACATTGTACATATTATCTGTACAAAGCATCACTGAAGTGGATGTGTGTGTGTGCGTGTGTGTGTGTGTGTGTGTGTGTGTGTGTGTGTGTGTGTGACAGAGAGCTGGAGGTGATGTTCGAGGTGGAGGACATTCCCACGGTGGTGGTTCTGCGTCCTGACTGCTCGGTTCTCTCTCCCAATGCCGTGATGGAGATCTGCTCTCTGGGAATACACTGCTTCCAGAACTGGCAGGAAGCAGCTGAACTCATCGACCGCAACTTCCTGATGAACGAGGAGTACGACGAGAGCAAGAGACGAAGCTTCACCGACGCCATCCGACGCCAGAAATACAAAGTGGAGGACAAGAAGAAAAACAAGAAGAAGGAGCAGGATGGAGAGGAGGAGGAGGATGGAGGAAGAGGAGGACCTTGGGGTTGAGAATGATGGAATATAAAACACATATAAAAAAATCTGAGACTAACAGCTTCTGTGGCTCTTGAACGGTTGAACAGAGAAGCTTTTGTGCTACATTAGCATTAGCGGTCAGATATCAAGAGATTAAAATAAATAAATGAAAGGAAATACACTGTTTTAATGATATTGTACATTTACTGCACAAACAAATCGCACCCCAAAAAACATGACATGAAAGCGTGCAATAAAAAATAGATATACATTCATCGTCTGCCGCTTATCCGAACTACACTCGGGTCACAGGGAGCCTGTGCCTATCTCAGGCGTCATAGGGCATCAAGGCAGGATACACCCTGGATGGAGTGCCAACCCATCACACACACACAAAATTTAGAGATGCCAATCAACCTATCATGCATGTCTTTGGACTGGGGGAGGAAACCCCCGAGGCACGGGGAGAACACGCAAACTCCACACACATGGCGGGGGCGGGAATCGAACCCCCAGCCCTGGAGGTGTGAGGCAAACGTGCTAACCACTAAGCCACCGTGTCCCCTATAGATATACAGAATACAGAAGTATTAAAAATAAAAATAACGTTAAAACGTTAGTTGACTTTTTTTTTTTTTTTTAATTTAGGTGTGTTAAGGGGTAATGCACTGTAATATGTTTATTCTAAAAGGATTTAATTAAATTATATAAAACACAATATATACACAGTACTGATTCAGGCTCGATCTGAAGCGAGCACTTAAAATTGCCGTAGTTTTTTCCCCCCTATTTTTATTTTTTCGAAACTGTACTTCATGAATAAATAAATTTCATATCCCAGTCTCACATCAGATAGCTCCCAGTGCAGCCAGGTGATTCTCCTGCGAGCAAATAATGAGTCAGAAATCTTTACAAGAAACGCAGTGAAAGCAGTTGACTCGATTTCGGAGTGTGCTTTCGCTTTCGATTCCACCTTCAGGCTTTAACCTTTGCTGACGGGGTCATTGTCATTATTTTATGAACCGGATGTGGACATCAGAGCAGGTATGGGATGTATGTGGGTAATTTCGAACTCTGCGGATTCCCTTTGTTTGTGTTAGTGATGAGAGCCTGGTGCTGCCGCCGGGTTGGGATTTCCCTGCTTTAATTCAGCGGTACACCTAGTTTTGGGTTCGATATTCGCCGGATATTCACCTAAGCTGCTTTAGGGACCGTTTGCAAATTTACCTCTCACTACAAAACGAAGTTCAATAATTAATACAATTGTTATGTTTACAAAGCCATACTAAATGACTTGTGGGCAAACTGACTGAAAATATTTAGCAGATATGTCGCCTTAGACAATACCTCCCCTGTGTATGTACAGTACACAAATTTTTAGAGGAAAAAAAAAACAGAAATTCATCAAAATGGGGTTAGTCATGTTCCAAAGGTTGTTGTACATTTGTAATTACAAGACTGACTTACTACAGGTGAAACTGTCACCATCTCCCTTACTGTACATTCATTCATTGTCTACCGCTTATCCGATCTATTCTCAGGTCACGGGGAGCCTGTGCCTATCTCAGGCGTCATTGGGCATCAAGGCAGGATACACCCTGGACGGAGTGCCAACCCATCACAGGGCACACACACACTCTCATTCATATATTTACCAAAATTAATTCAGTAGAGTGGCCAAATAGACAGTATATACAGTATAGGGTGATTCTCCTGTAGTAAGTCAGTCTGGCCATTAGGAATGAACTTCAACCTTCGGAACATGAGAAAACCCTTTTGGTGAATTACAGTAATTTTTTTTCTAAAAAATAATTGTGTACAGTAAAGGAGATATTGACAAAATGTCACCTGTAGTAATGTACTACAACTTTTGGAATATGAAAAATCTCTTTTGGTGAATTACAGTAACTTTTATTGTTGACAATATTTGTGTACTCTAAGTACAGTAAGAGTGATATGGGCAATATCTGACCTATAGTAAATCAGTCTTGTATCTAAGGATGCACTACAACATTTGGAGTATGGAAAAATTTGTATTGGTAAATTAGAATTTTTTTTTTCATAAAATATTTGTGTACTGTACATACAGTAAATGGGGTATTGGCAAACTTTCATCTGTAGTAAGTTAGTACTGTAACTAGGAATGTACTACAACCTTTGGAACATTAATAAAAACACTTCTGGTGAATTACAGTATTTTTTCATGAAAATATTTCTGTACTGTACATACAGTAAGGGAGATATCGGCAAATTCTCCCCTGTAGTAAGTCAGTCTGGACACTAGGTATGTATTACAACCTTTATAAACAGCTGTTTGGGTACTTACAGTAGTTTATGAACATAATTGTGTACTGTACATATATGAAATAAGGTATTGGAAAAATGTCACCTGTAGTAAATCACTATGAGTAATACAAGCTTTACAGTTTGACAATGTGTTATTTTATATGGTGAAAGGCACTTTAGTTAAAATACATTGGTCGTTTTAAACCCAGTCTGTGAAATTTTCAGATGGTCCCTTACACATCAAGCGCCACAATAGTACGTCAGTGCTTTCTCCGGTTTAAATTCGCTGCTACAATACGCTTGGGCAGTTTTGAAAAAAAAATATTTTCACGTCGTTATAAAGTTGTTGCATATTGTTAAAATTAATCGTGGTAGAGGTATCTGTGTAACACTGTCGGCTCTATAGAACAGTGGTAGAGGTATCCGTTGTAACACTGTCGGCTCTATAGAACAGTGGTAGAGGTATCCGTGTAACACTGTCGGCTCTATAGAACAGTGGTAGAGGTATCCGTGTAACACTGTCGGCTCTATAGAACAGTGGTAGAGGTATCCGTGCAACACTGTCGGCTCTATAGAACAGTGGAGAATCCGGGAAACAATGTCCCGGCTATCGAACCTAAAACAAATTTCGGCTCTTTAATTCGCTACCCGGAAACTGCCTTTTTTTAAAAACAGTGGAGAGGTATTTTACAAATATGGTTATGACAGTTTGGGAAACGGGTGGGCGAATTCAACCTAAAACTAAACTTTTAAACCCCGCTCTTTAATTAGCACGGCCCCACCTCCTTTTAAGATTTCTTCCCACCCTTGGTATGTTTCATGTTTAAAATGGTTTGTAGGGTTGGATTTGGCAAATTTTAAATTGGTAACCCTTTTTAAGGGGGCACTCCGTCTTAGGGTTAGCCGTTTGCCTAATGACCCCCAGAGATAGGGGCTTTTTCCTGACCCCGCCGTGTTGTGGGTTTGCAAAGAATGAATAATAGGTTGATTTCTCTAAAGGTTTCCCCCTGCCAATTGGGATCCGTCCTGTACCGCCCTTTTCCTCTATCACGGGTTTAGGGTTTGGTTGACCCGGTATTCAGATGTGTTAACAATGAATTTAATATAGTTTTTTTAAATTTTTTTTGGTTTTTATTCTATTATTTTTTCTTTTATTCCTTGTCGATCTATTCGGGAGTTTTTGGGTTTATTTAGTTTGAATTTTTTCTTTAAATTTTTTTTGTATCTGTCTTTTTGTTTTGCTTTAAATTATTTTGTTTGGGGTAGTTCTTGTGGTGTTGAGTTGGTTTATTGTTTGTGTTTGTGTGTGTATGTTGTCATACTGTGTGTACTTGTGTGTGTGTTGTTGTGTGTGTGTTTGGGGGTGTGTGTGTGTGTGTGTGTGTAAGCGGAAGGTACGTTTGTGGAGAGGTTAGCCTGCCTCTGTTGTTGGCTCCAGTTCCCTGCTTTTGCTTTTTTTTTTTTTAACTGTTCTTGACCCTTTGTGGTCTACTGAAAAACAAGTGCACCTGTATTTATTTAAATGCTGCTTTTATTTAAGAATTGTCATTAAACAACCTATTTTTTGGATGGTGGCCAGTGTCTTACAATATCATTGATTCGAACCTGTGAATGTTAATTCCTTGGGTGAAACTTCCTAGGGTGGTGTAGTCGGATAGTGCGAAAGCTGTTTTTCTGACAAATCTTTTAGCATGATTTGCTAGACTAGCTTTCCCAAACCCCTTTTCTCTTACCCTTCCTCAAAGTGCAGCAAGCACACTCGTTATCAGGGGCGATTCTAGGATTTTCATTTAAGGGGTGCTCAGCCCCCAATGAGGGGATAATAGTAAAAAATAAAAATAAATAAAATAAAATAAACGTTGGACTAACAGGGTAGTAGACTATACTTTCATACATGTTAAGGTCTTCATTTTCGCTGGAGGACACAGGTGTGGTGTGATGAGGGCGAGAACTGCACAGATGCAGATATTATAACAATCTATCAGAAACACACACCTTGTCTTGTCATCTGATCCTCGGTCTGCGGATTGAAGTACGCGCTGAAAGACGGGGAGGAGCCCAAGTCTGCCGACGTGTTCGTGTGAACTTTAAAGGGGACCGAGACCCTCACCAATGTGTGTACAGTCCATGGAGAATGGCAGAATTGGCCTAGCGACGCCCATGATCGTTATCATTCTTATAAATCATTATGAGGAGATCTCTGTGTCTTGATGATTATATGAAATGATTATTACTCGATTTTCAAGCAGTTGCTCAGTCAACCTGCTTATTTTATTTAAACCACCACAGCATCGGAAGCAGAGCTTTGTGAACATGAATGTTGATGTAAAATGGATGTAAAAAGTCGTCCCCTACTTGTACATAGTTTCACATAGTGTACATGGTAAATAGTGTACATGGTAAATAGCGTACATGGTAAATAGTGTACATGGTAAATAGTGTACATGGTAAATAGCGTACATGGTAAATAGTGTACATGGTAAATAGCGTTCATGAATTAAAATTAAGGTTGGGACATGGTAAATAGTGTACATGGTAAATAGCGTACATGGTAAATAGTGTACATGGTAAATAGCGTACATGGTAAATAGTGTACATGGTAAATAGTGTACATGGTAAATAGCGTACATGGTAAATAGCGTAGCATGGTAAATAGTGTACATGGTAAATAGCGTACATGGTAAATAGCGTACATGGTAAATAGTGTACATAGTAAAAGTGTACATGGTAAATAGCGTACATGGTAAATAGTGTACATAGTTAGTAAAAGTGAAAGAATCTGCGTCATCAGGGCTAAGATTTAAAGTCGGAAGCTTAAATTGAAGTCGGAAATTTAAATAAACGGATATTTTTGAGGTAAGCAATTAGGAAGTAATGATATTCACAAACCTGTGAAAAGTTTCATAACTTTGTAAATTTGTGACTATTTAAATCCGGTAGCTCATTTCCTCACTTCGGTACATTTTTTCCCCATTATATTATGTTTTCCTATCTGTTTAAAACGTCAGTTTTTCTGCCTACAGTTTCAGTGTATCGTTTTATAATACTGATATATTTACCGATGTAGCTGCTTTGGCAACATATCGCTTACGTACTGTATGCGGTTTCAATGGATCCCTAAAATCGCCAGCTCGATAAAACGGCTCATTCTATTATTCTTGTTAGAAACATTGAAGGTTCATTGTTTGGCTTGATATCAAGCCACCAAATCTAAAGACTTTATTGTTTTATACTGTCTCTCGTTTTTTTTTTTTTTTTTTTTTAAAGAAAGCCTTTAACTTCTTTCAACTTAATAAACAACAGTATGGCCGATCATGTTTCATTCCTTACCTATTTACTGACCTGTATTTCCAATTACCTTCTCAGAGAGAAGAGAAATGTCCTCCCCCAGCAGCCTGCTCCTCAAGCACTTGGACGAGCTGAAGCAGGATGACTTTGAGAGATTTAAATGGTCTCTCATGAACAATAAAGCGCAGGGTTTTGAATCAATTTCCCGCAGCAAACTGGAGAATGCTAAACGGTACGAGGTTGTTGACCTGATGGTGAATCAGTACGGACCATCAGAAGCTGCCAGAATCGCTGTACAGGTTCTTAAACAGATAGGGCAGAACAACCTCGCCAGTGACCTGGAAAAGAAACTGGAGGTAGAAGGTAAAAGCATTTTTTCTTTCAAAGACATTAAATAATGTCCAAACGTGTGATCGGCTTAAGCAGACCATCTAACCACTGCAGGGTTTAATGCATCTGATTTTCATTTTCTGTTTGACCTGCACTTAATAGCATAATCATTATTTATAATGATTACATCACTATTATATCATTGGCAGGTGCACAAACTACATCATTTAGTGCACACTGAGAACATTCAAAGAATCCCTCTTGGACATTCTAAAACTAATTTCTTTAGAAATGGGAAATGTGTTTACAATAAAAACAAACAAATCAATAAATAAACAAATGAGCCACCTTTATTGACTTCTGAAATTTTCAAAATAAATTAAACTCATTTAGGTTTTACTCCCTCTTCCTTTCTCTTTCCCACTCTCTTGTCCAGCCCATGTCCATCCTGCAGAAGGAGATGGTGCATCTTCCTCTTCCTCTAAAGCTGTTGGAGTCTCTGTGAACATCTCAGCTGAAGGGGGAAGCAACATTAACGCTCCTCCTCTGTCTGGAGGAGTTTTTCACGGCCCTGTGAACATTAACTTCAGTAATGCAAAGTGAAAGTGTTCATCTTACACACCTGTTATGTTTTTAAATTCAGGGGAAAAAAAGATAATTAAGTGTCAATGAGAACTGGCCAATACAACGGAAGTCCAAATTTTCTGTCATAGTTATTTTATTCATGAGAAAGAGTCCTAGTTATTTGGTATACATGTAGATGATTTTATGTGCTTAAATGTTGCTGCCTTTCATTTATTTATTTTTAAATAAATAAATTTAAATTCCTGTCAGAAGCTACCTCAACAACAGTGGAAAGTTTGACCATTGTAACATGGTGCTGTTAATCCTAGTGCTGTAAAAAGTATGAAGAATATAGTGTAGCAGATATCCAATAAAATGGCAACTTTATGCAAATCATCACAGGAAACCAAAGAAAGAACTCTCGTGTGACATTCAATTATACGGAAAGCTAAAATAAAAAAAATTAAAAAAATCTACATCATGCATAATCGATTTGGTTTCTGATTCAGGCTTTTTGTTCTTTTTTTTTTATATAGACAAATAGAACTGGTAAAAATTTAACATTATTTTTTTAAAACAATTATTATTTTTTTTAAGAAGGGCAGGTACGATTCAGGAGCGCAGACTGTGTCACTATTTTCAGTTTATCAAGATGTTTTAGCATTAAAGCTATAAGCAATTCAATAATTAAAACTGTCAGCCATTATTATTTTCTTTGTTTGGCTACCATCCATCCTGATTTTCAGTACACATCATACTGCTTCAGCATTCTGCTGTGTTTTGGATCAAAGTTTTGAAATGAAAAAACCTGTAGACTGACCCGGGTTGAACCATCCATCATGTGACTGAAAGTCCTGCTACATCCATAAACAATATAATCAGAGATTTATCTAGTTATTCAAATATATTATACAAGAACTGACGTGATTACGCAACACAGTGAGAATATTCCATCATCATACACAATAGCTGGGGTTCAAACACCGCCTTGACTTCCTGAGTGCACTCTTAACATTCATCAAAATTGCTAATTAATTATACTATACTATATATATAATTATATAAATTATATATTTACAAACACACCACAACACCTTACGCAGCTCTGTGAGACTATTGTGCATTTGCAGGAAAGGATTTTTTTTTTATAGATGACCTGATACACAAAATTAGCTGTGTATCTTTACATTCTACTCTTTATTCTCTCTGGGAGCTGCTTTTAATCTGTTCAGTGTTGAAGATTTGGTAAAAGTCTGAGGTGAAGCGCATTTTCCATCGAGTGAGTCATCTGGTGGTTCTTCAGGAAAGACGAGTAAGAAGCAAATGCCGCACTCCCTGCAATGGAAATTTGAACAAGATTCAAGGTGAGAAAAAATGTTCACAATAAGGTTTGTGCTGATGTTCTATTCTAATCATCATCTGGGTTTACGATACCACAGTGCTATATTTCACTACATGGTTTTTACTTTCTGTTTTAACTGAAAAATGACCCAAAGGTTTTGCTGGTTCTGGAGAATCCTCTGTCCTGTTTAGTTTGATGTTTTCCATGCTCTAAAACACCTGATTTACATTTACATTTCTGGCATTTGGCAGACGCTCTTATCCAGAGTGATGAAAAAAAGTGCTTTAAAGTCTCTATCAATGAATACATTAGGACTGGTTCAATAGGTCACAGACTTAGGATACCATTAGCCTAAAAGCTGAGTTGAGGATTTATTATTTTTTTTGTACATATACAACATAATACATAAAAACAGGGAAAAATAGGAGCTAGTTTAAATGCTTCAGAAAGAGGTAGGTCTTCAGTTGCCGTTTGAAGACAGTCAGTGACTCGGCTATACGGACATCTAGGGGAAGTTCACTCCACCACCTCGGTGCCAGAACAGAGAAGAGTCTAGATGTATACCTACCTTTTACTCTGAGAGATGGTGGGACCAGTCGAGCAGTGCTAGCGGATCTGAGGGAGCGAGGTGCAGTGCGAGGAGTAACTAGACCTTTGAAGTATGATGGCGCTGGTCCATTCTTGGCTTTGTAGGCAAGCATCAGTGTTTTGAATCTGATGCGTGCAGCTAGCGGAAGCCAGTGGAGGGAACGCAGCAGTGGGGTGGTGTGGGAAAACTTAAGCAGGTTGAAAACAAGTCGTGCAGCTGCATTCTGGATCATTTGCAGTGGACCAATTGTGTGACAAGGAAAAGGACAGTTGATTGTCCATGGTTACCCCAAGGTTGTGAGCAGTGGCTGAAGGGGAGATCATGGATTGTTCAAAGCTAACGCCAGGTCCTAGGCTGGGAATGGATCACCTGGGATGACCAGCAGCTCAGTTTTGCTGGGATTGAATTTCAGCTGATGAGCTGTCATCCAAGATGAAATGTCCACCAGACACGCTGCGATCCGAGCAGAAGCCATGGTATCTGAGGGAGGGAAGGAGAAGATAAGTTGGGTGTCATCGGCATAGCAGTGATATGAAAACCCAAGTGAGGACATAACCTTGCCAAGAGAGTGAGTATAGAGGGAGAAAAGGAGAAGACCAAGTACTGAGCCTTGTGGGACACCAGTATAGAGTCTGCGTGGAGCAGATATCAAGTCATTCCATGTTACCTGATATGAGTGACCATCCAGGTAGGACGCAAACCATTCCCATGCTGTTCCACAAATTCCAAGACTCCTGAGGGTGGACAAGAGAGTCTTGTGGTTTACTGCATCAAATGCTGCAGACAGGTCGAGGAGAATGAGGACCGATGACAGTTTGGCTGATCTAGCAGCATGCAGTTTCTCAGTGACTGCCAAAGGGGCGGTATCTGTGGAATGTGCTGCTTTGAAGCCAGGCTGTTTGGGATCATGGAGGTTATTCTGCAGGAGATATTCAGACAGCTGATTAGAAACAATGCATTCGAGAATTTTAGAGAGAAATGAGAGAAGTGATACCGGTCTGTAGTTGCTGATGTCTGAGGGAATTAGAGCAGGTTTCTTCAGGATGGGGATGACCCTGGCTTTCTTAAAGGCAGTTGGTACATGACCAGATGTTAAGGATACATTGATGACTGTGGTGATGAAGGGTAGGAGGTCAGGTGAGATGGTCTGGAGCATAGTTGAAGGGATTGGATCCAGTGGGCAGGTGGTAGGATTGCAGGACTGGATAATTTGCAAAACCTCTTCTGCTACTACAGTTGAGAGATGCTTCGATGAAGGAGTAGCGGAATCCTGACTGTGTGATGTAGATGAAGTTGGGGAAGACGTGAAGGTCTGGAAGATCTTTTCAATCTTCTCTGTGTAAAAAGTGGCGAAATCTTCAGCGGTCAGGGAGGATGGAGCAGGTGGGGCCGGAGGGTTGAGTAGGGAAGAGAAGATGTTGTGGAGCTTTCAGGGATCTTGTGCAGAAGCTTCAAACTTTTCCTTGTAGAAGGAGGTCTTAGCAGAAGTCACATCCAAAGAGAATTTGGACAGGAGCGCACACAATAAGAGATGAGATCTGCGTCGAATTGAGATTTCCTCCACTTCCTCTCTGCTGATCATAGTTCTCACTGATTGTTGTGAAGCACATCTGACAGCCAAGGAGCAGGACAAGAAGTCTTCCTGCATTTAGTGGACGAAGGCAGAGAAGGTCCATGGTTGAGGAAAAAGAGGAGAACAAAGTGTCTGTAGCTGAGTCCAGGGTTAAGGAGGAAAAGGAGTCATGGTCAGGAAGAGATGAAAGGGTGCAGGAAGCTAGAGAGGAACTGAAACTGCATGGAATCCAAAAGAAGAGATGGTTAGATGAGACAAGTGGAGAGGTGAGGAACACCATCTCCGTGACAACAGCAGACCTGTATCACCACCCCTGCTTGATTCTCATGGTGAGTGAGAGAAAGCACAGGCAGAGGATAGAGCAGCCGGTGTAGCAGTGTTCTGTAGTGATATCCAGGTCTCAGTTAGTGCCAGAAAATCAAAGGAATAGTAGGAGGCTAAAGCTGTGATGAAATCAGCCTTCCTTACAGCAGACTGGCAGTTCCAGAGCCCACCTACCACCACTGCTTGAGACTGAGACAAAAGGGGAGGGTAGATGAGATTGCTGGAAACATGACCTCTGGTTCGTGGGAGAGTGCCTGTCTCTGTAAGAGGTAACAACAGAGATAAGTTTGAGGCACATGTCTGTGGTCTTGTCAAAGTGAGGTTAAGTATGAATTAAGAATGTAAGAGAACAAGAAAAAGATGTGAGTAGACACTTACTATTTAAGTAATTAACAGGTCTTGGCAGAGCTACCTGCAAACCGCTACAGACACTCGTGAAGAGAACCTGCAATATAAATTAGTAAGCCCTGCCCACAATTCACACCTTAAGGGAGACTGAAACTACTCTTGATCAATCACCTGAGACAGTTACAAAGCAAAGACCAACACTATAGGATCAACAAGCTATATATACACACAACTATATATAAACAATATAACAGTTCAAATAACAACTCTAGAACCAACCAAGTTAAACAAATAGTACACAAAAGTCAGAATCCTACCTTACCAGATGGGAATAGATTCAAATGAAGAGCTAAAGCACACTGATTTAAATAATCAACTAAAATGCACATTTTGGGGGTTCTCCAGGACCAGCATTCGGAACCAGTAGACATTTGTCTAGAATATCTCCTTTATATTCACATAAATTGTCTTTTAAATTAACTGAAATATGCCTACTGGACATTTCACATTAGGCCCCACATTTCTGGCTTTATCGAGCAGAGATCCAGCAGCATTAGCTTCTCATCATCACTGTATTGAAAGTGACATTTCTATAGGGTTTGGTTCTGTTATACATACAGTAGAGATAATGAGGGCATAGAGTAATTTAAGAAGTGTCTGCTTTGCCTGGTGTCTGTTTTCTCTTAGTTTATTCAAGATCACTGTGGTTCACAGTTTACGCTGTGTGTCAAACGGGAAGTTGGAACAATACGATTGATCATCTGAACCAAATAGCAATCGCTGCCACTTTGAGCATGTGATTTGTGTAAGAGTTTGTTTCTAGACTAGACAATTCGTCACAATTTGTTTGGATTGTATATATAACCTCACTGATCACTAGGTTAGGAACACTAACTAACTGGATGGTCACACAGTCAGCAATAATACTCAACTAGGCTGTGGCATTCAAGGCTAGATTGTTGACAAGATGGTTAGTGTCCATGAATTCATGACGTTGGCACTAAACTCTGATTACAGCATTCTAAGTAAACTCTATGAAATCCTAGGTGAGCATATATTGAAATACTCAAACCAACCCTGTCAAAATGACTGAGATCACATTTTCCCCCATTCTTATGGTGGATGTGAACATTACCTGAAGCTGCATGAATTTCTGCACTGCTGCCATCCCATCAGTGTATTAGATAATGGCATGAATATATAGGTGTACAGCTGTTTTTAATTAAATGTCTAAGTGTAAGTACACACAATCATTTTCTGAAAATGAAACAAATGAATAAATAAATGCATGTATTTAATGGGTAAAGATTAAAGCTGACATTATAAGACACTATAATCATTCTTACTTCACCATTTGGCAGGATTGTCAATAACAGTTATGAAAAATGGACCACAGAGGTATAAATAATAACAGTTATAATAGTACACAATCAGAAAAAAAGGCAGTAGGCCACTATAATTTGTTCCTCAAGGTAGCACAAATCTTGACAGTTTAAATGATTGAAATTAAAGATGATATTTGAACTCTCAAACCAAATATACACACTTGTGTATCATTTTAAAACTGTAGTGATTTGGCAAAAAATGTAGAAGAAAATTATTGCATTCTTTAAGCAACACCATTTAAACAGAATCGACAAAGAATGCATTCGTTTTAACCGCACAATATCTTTGTCATTTAAAAAAAAAAAAGATGGAAAATAAGAAATATAAATAAATGTACAGAAGGAAAAAAACTCAACTCAAATATGATTGTTGTCAGACCTTGCATTATAAAAATTAAATGCAGAGAAAAAAGATCATATGAATGTTAAATCAGGGTTTAGACCCTTATATATCCACATATAATCTATTTAACAGTCATCAATTCATGCCTTATGTAGTGCATTGATAAGAGGAGCTGAGAGTTATTTGACCTCCTGGTGACGAAAGTGTTTATTTCTTACTGTAGAAGTGTACATAAAATGGTGTAACTCTTCCTCCGGTCAGAGCACTGTGACTGTCTCTATAATGTGTGTTTTTCTCCGGTGGCTTGTCAGATGACCCAGCTGAATGAAGGTCTTGTTGCACAGCGAGCACTGATATGGCCGCTCCTTCGTGTGTATCCTCTGGTGGTTCTTCAGATTTGAGGCATCCGCAAACTGTTTTCCACAGGTTCCACACAGGTACGGTTTCTCTCCAGTGTGCCTTCTTGTATGTATTTTAAAGCTGCATAAGCGCGTAAATGTTTTAGCGCAGTGTGAGCATTGATACGGCTTAATGCCAGTATGTGTCCTCTGATGGTTCTGAAGCACATGTAGGCGTGTGAAGGTTTTGGGACAGTGAGTGCACTGGTACGGCTTTTCTCCAGTATGAGTTCTCTGATGGAGTTGAAGGGCGTCCAAGCGGCTGAATGCTTTTTTACATTCTGAGCAGTGGTAAGGCTTTTCTCCTGTGTGTATCCTTTGATGGATTTTAAATGAAGAGAACTGAGTAAAAGTCTTATTGCACTGAAAGCACTGGAAAGGTCTTTCACCCCTGTGTATCCTCATGTGTCTGTTGTATGAGGATGAGGTAGGGAATACCTTTCCACATTCAGAACATGACTTAAAGACTTTAGTAGAGGGCAGGTAGGAGCACTCACCTAGGAAAAGAAAAGTTAGAAACTGACATAAGAGAAAACATTAAAAGTGTCATTGAATCCTATCATTTATCACTCAATGCACCTAGCAGTCTTTCCCATCACTCCATTCATTCACCTCAACATCAAAGATCTCAAACATCATTCAAGGCATCTGTCCCACCATCTACCCATCCATCATCTCTGAGTACATCTATCCCATGCCCAGGTGAATATTCCAGTATGGAAAATCCCTTTGAACTCAACCTGACAAAAGGATATTTTCAGGTGCTTCTTCCTTCTATCCCCTGCAGGCTCAGGCAATATCAGACTTGTCTTTCAGCTTGACCCCCGCGAGCTTCCATCTCTTACTGGAAATCATGCTATGGCCTCACCATCACTACATCAAAGATAACCTAGACAACATGCATCATCACTTGACACCAGGAGTTTCAGACTGAGCAGAGAGGCTCAATCTATCACCATCAGTCTTCTGGGACTGTAAATGCCACATCACACCAGTGTCAGATAGAAAGAACACACTGCTACAGCGGAAACCACACTGAAACACAAACAAGTTTTAAAGAAAGGTTTTCATGCCATAAATGCTCTGTTAAGGGCAAGAGACACCATGAAGTGCATAATTGTTCTACTTTTTCTACTGTTTGAACTTCACAAACATTCTGGTATAGTGCATGATGTGGATGAGGAATACCAATTCCCATGCCACCTGCAGGTCAAGTACTAAGCGTTTATTATTTTTCAACATTCAGGCAATTTTCGAGGTGCTTGGCATGCTCAAAAGTCATAAAACCCGGCACAAAATTCAGAAATGATAGACATCAGATTCTGGCAAAATCTTGGAGCTGGGGTGGCCTGGGGCTCAATTGCAGCCCCTTTTACATTTTTCTCATTAATGGCCATTCAGTTGCACCAAATTTGGTAAGTATATGCATCTTCTTAATACAAACAAACCGCACATCCATTAATTCGATCCAGCAGGAAGTTATCCAATTTGGATTTTGTTTGTTTTGACAGGTATTCTTCTTTCAGCTTTTCCCTTCAGGGGTTGCCACAGCAAATCGTCTCTCTCCACCTATCCCTATCTTCTGCATCCTCAACACTTGCACCCACTAGCTTCATATCCTCGTTAATTCCATCCATATACCTCCTCTTTGCCTCCTGCCTGGCTGCTCCATGTCCAACATTCTCCTACCAATATACTCACTCTCCCTCCTCTGAACATGTCCAAACCATCTTAATCTGGCCTCCCTAACTTTGTTCCCCAAATGTCCAACATGAGCTGTCCCTCTGATGTACTCGTTCCTAATCCTGTCCAACCTTGTCACTCCCAAAGAGAACCTCAACATCTTCTGCTCTGCTACCTCTAGCTCTGACTCCTGTCTCTTCCTCAGTGACACTGTCTCTAAACCATACAGCATAGCCGCTCTCACCACTGTCCCGTACACCTTCCCCTTGATTCTCGCCGATATTTTCCTATCACACAGAACTCCCCACACCTTTCTCCACCCATTCCAACCTGCCTGCACTCGCTTCTTTACCTCTTTCCCCACACTCTACATTACTCTGGACTGTTGACCCCAAGTACTTAAACTCCTGTACCTTCTTCACCTCTTCACCCTGTAACCTTACTGTTCCACTTCCCTCCCTTTCATTCACACACATGTACTCAGTCTTACTACGACTGACTTTCATTCCTCTTCTCTCCAGCGCAAACCTCCACCTCTCCAGGTTTTCCTCCACCTGCTCCCTGCTCTCACTACAGATCACAATGTCATCTGCAAACATCATTGTCCAAGGAGACTCCTGTCTGACCTCCTCTGACAACTGGTCCATCACTATAGCAAACAGGAAGGGGCTCAGAGCCGATCCCTGATGCAGTCCCACCTCCACTTTGAACTCCTCTGTCTGACCTACAGCACACCTCACCACTGTCCTTCTCCCCGAATACATGTCCTGCATCACTCTGACATACTTCTCTGCTACTCCTGACTTCCTCATACAGTACCACAGCTCTTCTCTTGGCACCCTGTCATACGCTTTCTCCAAGTCTACAAATACACAGTGCAACTCCCTCTGACCATCCCTATACTTCTCCATCAAAATTCTCAGAGCAAACATTGCATCTGTTGTGCTCTTTCTGGGCATGAAGCCATACTGCTGCTCACAAATTTCCACTACCTTCCTTAACCTAGCTTCCACTACTCTTTCCCATAGCTTCATTGTATGGCTCATCAACTTTATCCCCCTATAGTTGCTGCAACTCTGCACGTCACCCTTATTCTTAAAGATCGGCACTAACACACTACTTCTCCATTCCTCAGGCATCCTCTCACTCTCTAAAACCCTGTTGAACAAACTAGCTAAAAATTCCACTGCTGCCTCTCCTAGACACTTCCAGACCTCCATGTGATGTCGTCAGGACCAACTGCCTTTCCACTTTTCATCCTCTTCAAAGCCTTCCTGTCTTCATCCTTTCTAATCTTATCTACTTTCTGTTCCACAGAGTTCACCCCTTCTACTCTTTTTTTCCCCCTCTCATTTTCCTCATTTATCAGCTCCTCAAAGTACTCCTTCCATCTCCTCTGTACACTCTCCTCACTTGTGAGTACCCTTCCATCTCTATCCTTAATAACTAACTTGCTGCATATCCTTCCCATCTCGATCCCTCTGCCTAGCTAACCTGTACAAGTCCTTCTCTCCTTCTCTAGTGTCTAACCTAGTGTACAACTCGTCATACGCCTTCTGCTTGGCCTTAGACACCTCCCTCTTCACTCTGCGCTGTAACTCCTTGTATTCCTGTCTATTCTCTTCAGTCCTGTCCATGTCCCACTTCTTCTTGGTTAACCTCTTCCTCTGGATACTATCCTGAACTTCCTCATTCCACCACCAAGTCTCCATATCTTCTTTCCTCCTTCCAGAGGACACACCCAGCACCTTTCTCCCTGTCTCCCTGATCACTTCTGCTGTAGTTTCCCAGTCATCTGGCAGCACTACCTGACCACCCAGAGCCTGCCTCAACTTCTGTCTAAATTCCTCACAACATTCCTCCTTTTTCAGCTTCCACCACTTGGTTTTCTTCTCTATCTCTATCTTTGACCTCTTCGTCTTACACATCACCATCCTATGCTGTCTGGCTACACTCTCTCCCACTACCACTTTACAGTCACTAATCTCTTTCAGATTGCCTCTTCTACATAGGATGTAGTCTACCCGTGTTCTCCTACCTCCACTCTTGTAAGTCACTCTATGCTGCTCCCTCTTCTGAAAATAAGTGTTAACCACAGCCATGTCCATCCTCTTAGCAAAGTCCACTACCATCTGTCCTTCAAGGTTCCTTTCCTTAACTCCAGACTTGCCCATCACCTCCTCATCACCTGTGTTCCCCTCACCAACATGTCCATTAAAATCCGCTCCCATCACCACTCTCTCACCTGTGGGAATACTCTCCATCAACTCCTTTATTTCACTCCAGAATCTCTCTCTCTCCTCTAACTCACAACCTACCTGTGGGGCATAACCACTAACAACATTCAACATCATCCCTTCAATCTCTGACTTCAGATTCATCACCCTGTCTGACACTCTTCACCTCCATAACATTCCTCACAAACTCCTCCTTCAGGACCACACCTACCCCATTTCTCTTACTATCCACACCATAATAAAACAGCTTGAATCCTGCTCCTATACTACGAGCCTTGCTACCCTTCCACCTGGTCTCCTGTACACACAGTATATCCACCTTCCTTCTCTCCATCATATCAGCCAGCTCTCTACATTTCCCTGTCATAGTACCAACATTCAGAGTTCCTATTCTCAATCCTACACTCTTATCTTTCCTCTTCTCTCTCTCTCTCTGTGTGCACTCTCCTCCCTCCTCTACTTCTTCAACCAACTGTAGCCCAATTTCCACCGGCGCCCTGTAGGTCAACGGCGCCGATGGCGGCCGTTGTTAGCCCGGGCCTCGACTGATCCGGTATGAAATTCGTACTGACGATTCGCATGGTTAAATTTGGCAATGTTTTACGCCGGATGCCCTTCCTGACGCAACCCTCTCTATTTATCCGGGCTTGGGACCGGCACAGAAGTCACTGGACTGTGACCCCCATGGCTAGATTGTTTTGACAGGTATTAAACTTTTAAATACTACTCTTATAGGGGTCATCCTATTTGAACCTAATTCAGTCAGCATGATGTCAGAAATATTTGATATCCTAACAGGTGTTGTCAAGGTGAAGTAATCAATAAGTGTTTGATGATAAATAAATGTTCAATAAATGCACATCAATCAGCCATAACATAAAACCACCTGCCTAATATTATGTAGGTCCATCCGATCCACAAGACATCTGAAGGTATCTGGTACCAAGATAGCAGCAGACCAAAAAAATCCTTTACGTTGTGAGTTATAACCTCCAGATTTGTTTGTCCAGCACATCTCACAGATGTTCATTCAGATTGATATCTCAGGAGTTTAGAAGCTAAATCAACACCATGAGCTCTGTCATGTTCCTCAAACCACTTCTGAATAATGTTTACAGTGTAATGAGGAGTATCATTCTGCTGAAAGAGGATACTGCCATTAAGGGACACCACTGGGTAAACCTGGCCTGAAACAACGTTTAGGTAGGTGATACCTTTCAAGGTAACATCCACATGAATGCCATGACCCAAGGTTTTCCCAGCAGACCACTGTTCAACGCATCACACGGCCTTCGCTTTGTGTCCCACAGCAACACATATCCACCCAGCCATCCACAAAATGTAAAAGGTTCAGTTCTGATGCTCGCATGCCCCTTGTAGGTGCCTTCCATAGTAGACGGGTCGGAATGGGCACTGTTATCGGTCTGCGGCTACACAGCCCCATATGCAGCAAACCATTTTTTCTGCTTCCAAAATATCATCTTTGAGAACTGCCTGTTCACTTGCTGTCTAATATATCCCACCCTTAACAGGTGCAGGTAAGGAGACAGTGTAAAAGTGCGAACGGAAGTACTATACAACTGTACATCATGCAAAGTTTTTATACCTGGTTAATGATGGAACATAATCATACATAGCAATAGTAATTCAAATACCATAATGCCTCCAAATGGCACTAGGATGTGAAGATTATAAAACAAATGTTATAATGGAGTTGCTTTCAGCTGCTCCCTGTTCAGGCTTGCCACAGTGGTCCGCACAACAACTTGGCACAGGTTTTACGCCGGATGCCCTTCCTGACGCAACCCTCCCATTTTTCCAGGCTTGGGACAGGCACTGCATCCAGTGGCTGGGGTTTGGGCATTGGCTGGGAATTGAACCCATGCCTTCCGCATGGTAGGCAAGAAACCTACCACTGAGCCACCAATAACCTCACAAAACAAATGTGATAATACACCTCTTAAAAGGTTATTAAATCTGTACTGATACTGATGTGCAAAACATGGCTGAAAGTTCACTTGACTGTTGGAGCCTATAGTGGGTCATGCTTTCAAAATTAAGTGAAAAACTTAACTTGAAGTTTTAATTAAAGTTTTGATATCAATTTCAAAGGAGAATTCCTTAAAATAGCCAAAATGCATTTCTCTCAGTTTTACACAACATATTCAAGAAACAAAGCTCAGTGAAAAAGTGCATTAGCAATAGTTTAAATTCAATTTGCCGTACCTGTCATGTTTACCACCTCACTTTCCTCCAATGATATGTCACATTCTTCTTCTTCTTCACTATTAGAGATTTCGATTGATTCAGGTTTACAGGTTGATGGCAGCTCACCACACAAACTCAGTTCTTCTTCCAGAGGCTCCTTTTTAATAATAGTTAATGTACTGCGTCCATCATCACACTCCTCGAGGGTGAACTCGTCCTCCTGTTCAGAGTCACAATCCCATCTGTCTTTAGAGCTCAATAAATCTTCACGCTCATCACTGTATACAAATGAATCAATATCCAGTAGATCTGGTTCCGTTTTAATATCAAGTATCAAACTGTTCATATCTTCCTGGGGTTTGTGTGTCTCTCCAGCACCGTCTTCATGGTGTTGCATCAGTGTGGACATGGGTTGCATTGTGGGAAGAAAGAAATCCTGAAATTCCTGGTGCAACACACATGGAAAAAGCATGATCAGTAAAAAGAACATTGTTTTTTTTCTATAGACAATTTACTTTAGAGAAATTACTCGAGGTCACAATGTTCAGTTTCTTGCTAGAATTATTAGCCAACTAGAACAAATGAAAAAAATCCTGCTTGAAAACTTGGCCCTGTTCTTGCATCAGTGTATTAGAACCTTCAACTCTCTTGAATGTACAGTAGATATAGAAAGTCTACACACCCTTGTTTAAAACTGGCTTTAAATTACCCAACTAGAAATGTCATGACCCCTAAAAAGCTTACAATGCAGGTACAGGACCTCACTGTGGAAAACTATCTGGATTATCAGGGTTACAAAAAATGTCCAAGGTTTTGGATATTCATATAACTCTGAATGGACCAAAAAATAAATAAATAAAAAATCAGCAAGTGTAGAAAATATGGCCCAACAGTGACATTACAAAGAAAAGGACATGTCTCAAAAACTGATAAGTCGAACAGAAAAGGGATCCTGCCACGGGGCCTACATTAAAAATATTAAAACATTTAAAAATAAAATAAAAAAAAAAAATCTCTCAAATGCTTCATAGGTCTGGGCTACAGGGAAGGGTGGCAAGTAGGAAGCCTTTAATAATAATAATAATAATAATAATAATAATAATAATAATAATAATAATAAATATTAGTCTTACTTGATCTTAGTGCTGCATTCGACACTATAGATCATAACATTCTCGTAGACCGCTTACAAAATCACATAGGTATTCAGGAACAGGCATTAAAATGGTTTAGATCCTACCTGTGTGATCGATACCATCTTGTAGATTTAAATGGAGAACTGTCCAGTGTAATGCCAGTGAAATATGGCGTCCCACAAGGATCAGTTTTAGGACCTCTGCTTTTCTCAATATACATGCTTCCCTTAGGCAACATTAGAAGGCATTGGATTAGTTTCCATTGTTACGCTGACGATACACAGTTATATATCTCATCAAAACCAGATGAAATATCTAAACTGTCTAGATTAACAGTGTGTGTTAAAGATATTAAAGATTGGATGGCTGATAATTTTCTATTACTAAATCCTGATAAGATGGAGATATTACTGATTGGTCCAAAAACCAGTACACAAAAGCTCTCTCAATTCAACTTGCATTTAGAAGGATGTTCTATTACTACTAGCTCTACAGTGAAAAACCTGGGCGTAATATTAGACAGCAACTTGTCCTTTGAAAAACATATTTCTGATATTACAAAAATAGCTTTCTTCCACCTCAGAAATATCGCCAAGCTTAGGAACATTTTATCTGTATCTGATGCAGAAAAGCTAGTTCATGCATTCATGACCTCCAGACTGGACTATTGTAATGCATTACTAGGTGTTTGTCCTGCATATTCAATAAACAAGCTACAGTTAGTCCAGAATGCAGCTGCCAGAATCCTTACCAGGTCAAGAAAGTATGATCATATAACCCCAATATTATCATCCCTGCACTGGCTACCTGTTAAGTTTAGAATTGATTATAAACTAGCTCTACTTACGTACAAGGCTCTAAATGGTTCAGCTCCCACGTATCTAGCCAGTCTTCTAACACATTACAATCCATCACGTTCCTTAAGATCTCGAAACTCCGGACTTCTGGTAGTTCCCAGAATATCAAAATCTACAAAAGGGGGTAGAGCTTTTTGGTATTTAGCTCCTAAACTTTGGAACAGTCTTCCTGATGGTGTTCGGGGCTCAGACACAGTCTCCCAGTTCAAACATAGACTAAAGACATATCTCTTTAGCCAGGCATACACCTAATACATCCCATAACTTTGTGCTCCAATACATCTGATTAAATGCACATCATCTAGTGCCTGTTAATATTATGAATAGCAGCTACGCTAATTCCTTTCCATTTGTTTGCCTTCTTCTGCCCATCCCCGAGACACACAGATTTTGCCAGCTCCAGTGGCATCCAGAGATGGACTAGCTCCAGCTGGGTTCTGCTTTGTGAGGACTGGAGTATTCAAAGCAGCACTGCCAACCCTATGTGGACGACAACAACCTCCTAATTAATTTACACATAACATTCTACACATGCTGTATCTGCATCACACAACTAATGCAGAAAGGACATTGTTCATATCACACTCTCCGTGTGTCACCCAGATGAGGATGGGTTCCCTTTTGAGTCTGGTTCCTCTCAAGGTTTCTTCCTAATACCATCTAAGGGAGTTTTTCCTTGCCAGTCACCTGAGTCACCTCAGGCTCGCTCACTAGGGAACATTTTGTCTAACATCTAGGACTGTTTGTTTGTATGTTTATTGTTTCTTATGTTCTGTAAAGCTGCTTTGAGACAAATTCTCTTTGCTAAAAGCGCTATACAAATTAAAAAAAAAAAAAATTTGAATTGAATTGAGAAAAACAAATACAGCCAACCTCCCAAAATCATGTGGAATAATGTGTTCTGGTTTGATTAGACCAAAGCCTTTTGAACCTTTTGGCCATAAAACCAAAATAATTGTTTGGCATAGAAAAAGAAAGCTCATCAACAAAACACCACACACACACACGCACGCACGCACACACACAAACACACAGAGTGAAGCATGGAGATGGTAGCATCATGCTTTGGAGCTGCTTTTCTTCAGCTTTAATTAAGGTTGTGGAAATAATTAACAGCCCAAAACACCAGTCAATTCAAGTGAAAAACCTAAAGACATTTAGAAAGAAAAGGAGTTTTACCTTTCATGACAACGACTCCTAACACACCTCCAAATCAACAAAGGAATGACTTCATCAAACCAGTATCGAGGTTTTGGGACAGTGCAGCCAGAGTCTAGATCTAAATCCAATCACAAATTTCTGGGGTGCCTGATGAGAGCTGTGCACATGAGATGTCCAGTGAATCTGATGAAGTTAGTATGATTTTGCAAGAAAAACAATGACAAAATATTGCTACGTCATGCTGACTGACTCTTACCTGAAAGGACTGAACGCTGTTATAAAATATAAAGTTGCTTCAATCAAGTATTTCTTTAACACTTTAGCAATTATAGCATTTCCCCCCCTAAAACTGATCACTGTTTTTACTTTAATTCATAGGAATTTACAATAATTGTGGAAAAGGTTCTGACATGACATTTTTTTTAATACATCACAAAACCTGCCCTTTTATCAGGGGTGTGTAGACTTTTTATACCCACTGCATATTCAATACAGTATGTCAGCTGAACTCCAGGTTGTGATTTGACTAATCACATTTAATTATAATCTATTAGAGCAGCTCTGAGAGTAATGCAGCTCCAAAACACCAGTAAATGCCTGCATAATAATAATAATAATAATAATAATAATAATAATAATAAAAAATTATGGTTTCTATAGCAAGAGATCAATGACCGGGGCTTGTAGGGTGGTATGGTAGTGGTCAGTATGGATTATATTTCAGTGATGGATTAAACAATAGGAAATAATTTTTCCAACTCTGCACACTCATAAAACAGTTTGATTCCTGTAGAAGCCTGATGGTACAACTTTATTCTGATTTTTTTTTTTTTTGGTCAAATCAGAAAAAACAAAACCCTATTTATTTCTCAAGCATTATACTGCAAGTCTAAATATTAATTTTTTGCTCTCGTGTGTTCAATCTGAATTATTCTGTGTATTGTACTGACCCTTAGTGATAAATAAACCAATTTTGAACTCCTATGAACAACCTCAACTATGTAAAATAAGTGGAAAATGCTGTATATATTACAGAAATTCACAATACATGCTATATATTCTTAATAAGGTTTTCCTAACAGTGCAAAGTATTTAAGAAGGAATTAAGGGAGAAATAAACAGATGATAAACTCATCGACATTCTGCTAAAAACAACAATGAAAACCACAAACACCAGAAAATCATATGATGAATACATCACCCAGTCATATCTTCCACACTAGAAAAACAGCTCATTAAGAACCTGGATGGTTTCTTTTCCACTAAATTAAAATGCAGCTCCAAACCTCATCCCCTTCTTCCTGCTTCAGCTGGAATTTGGTGTCCTGCATGGACAGATCCGTTACTGAGCTCTTCCACAAAACGTCCATTATTTACCTACAGAGAAGTCAATAAAACCCCCAAAACCTCAGTAAAGACGCAGACATAAATGCGACGGGAATCTTGGAAAAACGTCTATAACTGCGCCAAGCTTCCTATAAATTGTCATAGGTGGGAATTAAATTCGGGTTTGTAATTTAATCCCGATCTGCCCGCTGATGGCGGATCGCAGTATTCCATTCGCAAAAAAAAAAAAAAAAAAAAAAAAAAAACGCTTCCGCTTTTATGGCGCTGTGACGTGACACTAGCGATTTCTCATTGGTTATGCCGTGTGTCAATCAGAGAGTTGGACCAATCGGATTGATCGTCTGCACGAAATAGAACTCGCTGCCACTCAGAGCGTGTGATTTGTGTAAGTAAGTCGGTCAAGAATGTGTTCCTAGTTTAGACATTTCTTCTTCTTTTTCTTCTTAGCATTTCGTTTAAATAGTATATAATCCCTCACTGATCACTGTATTAAGAGCACTATACTAATACTGGGGAATTCTTCCCTTTGTTCCTAAAACAGCCTCAGTTCTCCATGGCATGGATTCCACAATGTATTGGAGTCATTCCTGGTCCATGCTGAGATGATTACATCACGCAGTTCCTGCAGATTTTTTTTAAAGGTGTTCTACTGGATTCAGATCCAGAGACCGGGAAGGCCACTGAAGAACACTGAACTCACTATCATGTTTATGGAACCAGTTTGATGTGACATGGTGCATTAACATGCTCGAAGTAGCCATTAGAGATGGGAAAATGTGGACATTGTCTGCAGCAATACTCTATAGGCTGTGGCATTCAAGTCAGGATTAACTAGTACCATTACACCACCTCCAAAAGCCTGGAATTCTGACACAAGGCAGGTTGTGTACTTGGATTCTGAACCTACTGTCTGTGTCCCTCTGAGCAGATATACAGGTCTCCCTTATAAAGCTTAGGCACACGGATGACCAGAATCTATGGACCCAGCCTGCCTTCTGTCAAAGGGTGTAAATATGTGTGTGTACAGTCATTTTCTTCAGCACAACATTTCACTATTCAATAAGAGAGTCAATAACACTTATGGAAAATTCATATATTTATTGTAGACTTCTTATTATTGTGGGGCACAAAAACTGACCCATGAGGTGATTAGCTACAACAATAGCAGGTGACACCTTGATATCTTGTCATCCAAGAACAGGGAACTGAGGCTACATTGGGCACAGAATCCCTGAATCCTTTCCAATCTTTACAGATTTATTTGTTTATTGAGTTTATTTATTTATTTATTATTTTTTTTACAAATGATGTGAAACATATAAATCTGCACGGCTACCATCATTTTACATCATCAAATATATAAAATTGTGCACAGATTTTATTTTATTTAGATTGAATTTATTTAATTAATTGATTCCAGACATTTATAAAATATACATAAAAATATAATAATAAAAATTCACTTCTTTATGTGGCCGTTTAATCCAGCTGGCACAAAGTCAGAGAGCCACTGTCTACGCTGAACGCTGGATACACCGGTTCTTTAAACACTGTGCAGAATGTATGTATGTGTGTAAGTGTGTGTGTATCTGGCGAGACATTGTAAAAGGACAGGGTTCCAGCAGGCCAGTCCAGATACACACCTATCCTGTTCGACTTTGGTATGTCCATGTCTGTGTCCTCTGAATTGTGTCTGGCAAAGAAACGTTCGCTGCTTAAGGAACAGAGCGCCCATGAGATACTGTTTAACCCAAGCTTCATGTGGGCGTCCCATACTGGAAGGTCTTCCGAGTGCCTCCGAATACCAAGATATGTGATGCCAATTTCTGGTGATGTGTCTTCCAAACAGACTTCCCAGTAACAGCGACAGCTCAGACCCTCATTACACAGAACTTGTTGATACAGCTCAAATCTATCTGGGTGATCTGGGTACTGCTGGTTTTGGAACGTGAAAGAAACCTTCCTGTTCGACTCAGAGAGACACAGGCGTGTGTGCGCCGTGTTTGGGTTAAACGTGGGGCTACAGGCATCTGTATGAGCAGAAAAAGGTTTATTTACCTCATAATTTCATTATATTTGTGCAGATATAGCCTAACATTAGCATTAGTCTAACTGTCGTAAAAAATATCACACGAGATTTTTCTGGATCAACAATGCATAATAATAGAATAATAGAAAGAATTTAAGGAGGTCATATACAGCAGAGCAAATTATGATATGGCAGTGTTAAAAAAAATTCTATAACAGCAGCTTAGACATTAGTGTAGCTGCAAATTACAGGTTTTTATTGAACCTGAAAAAGAGACAGCTGAGACGCATAGAGCCGGGTGTATGAGTGCAAACTATAACACAATAGCTGAAAAGCGAAGTAAAGAAAAAGTAAAAATTTAAGAATCTGTTTGAGTTGTCCCAAGCCTGCCTCCCATCTTCTCATTCCCGATTCAACCCAAGAAGGTATAACACTGGTTCCATTATCCAGGATTTTGAGGAGGATTCACCATGATGAAGTCCTTGCCACTCACTGAGATCGTCAAGAACCTCAACAGCATCTACCAGAAACAACACCTCAAGCTGTGCATGATGCAGAAGCAGTGTTTCGAGGCCCTTCTGCAAGCTCAGGCAGAAGACTGGCAGGTGCTATGTCCAGTCATCGGGTACTCCCACAGCGGCCCTTGCGGCTGCCGCAGCCGTGCCTCGCATCAAGCTCCTAATCATGTTGCAGAAGCATGGGGCTGGACAGTTGGGTCTATGGTCTGCTGCCAATACTGGTGGGGGGAATCCCAGAACAGTAGTGTCAGTGCTTTGCTGATGCTCAGTGCACTCGGTCTTCCATTTACATTCGCCCAACAGCTCTAAGACACCGGTCAGAAGTGGCTGCTGGTAGAGGAGTGCAGACTGATGCATGTAAGACAGTGAGGGTGGAGATAAGTGGCAGTGGGGGCCACCATATTCCCTGAAATCCTTCCCATTCACCTTAAATGCAGTATAATGCGCATCAGGCCACTGCCATATGTAATTTTTGTTTGCCAGTCTGTTCCAAATAAGGCACAATCTTTTTTGACCAGTTACAGACCTTGCTAATGTTATAATGGTGAAAGTAAGTCATAAGCTACCAAGAGAGAATTAAAGAGGAAAAGAAAAAATCAGAAGAAGGCAGGCAAGGGAACTTACACTTTCTGATCCCAGCTCTGATAAATCGTTCACTTTTAGGTTCCATCCTACAGAAAGAAAGCAGAGTTTTACATTTACATCACGGACATTATTAACGTACATTCATTTGAAATGTACTTCTAATAGTTTAAGGTAATTTACACTATATGGCCAAAAGTATGTGCACTCCTGACCATCACACCCCTATGTACAGTGGTGTGAAAAAGTGTTGGCCCCCTTCCTGATTTCTTATTTTTTTGCATGTTTGTCACACTTTAATGTTCCAGATAATCAAACACATTTAAATATTAGTCAAAGATAACACAAGATAACATCATGCAGTTTTTAAATGAAGGTTTTTATTATTAATGGAAAACAAAATCCAAAACTACATGGCCCTGTGTGAAAAAGTATAAGCCTAATAACTGGTTGGTCCACCCTTAGCAGCAACAACTGCAATCAAGCGTTTTCCATAACTTGCAATGAGTCTGTTACAGCACTGTGGAGGAATTTTGGCCCACTCATCTTTGCAGAATTGTTGTAATTCAGCCACATTGGAGGGTTTTCGAGCATGAACCACCTTTTTAAGGTCATGCCACAGCATCTCAATGGGATTGAGGTCAGGACTTTGACTAGGCCACTCCAAAGTCTTCATTTTGTTTTTCTTCAGCCATTCAGAGGTGGACTTGCTGGTGTGTTTTGGATCATTGTCCTGCTGCAGAACCCAAGTTCACTTCAGCTTGAGGTCACAAACAGATGGCCGGACATTCTCCTTCAGGATTTTTTGGTAGACAGCAGAATTCATGGTTCCATTTATCACAGCAAGTCTTCCAGGTCCTGAAGCAGCAAAACAGCCCCAGACCATCACACTACTACCACCATATTTTACTGTTGGTGTGATGTTCTTTTTCTGAAATGCGGTGTTACTTTTAAGCCAGACGTAATGGGACACAGACCTTCCAAAAAGTTACATTTTTGTCTCGTCAGTCCACAGAGTATTTCTCCAAAAGTCTTGAGGATCATCAAGATGTTTTCTGGCAAAACTGAGACGAGCCTTTATGTTCTTTTTGCTCAGCAGCGGGTTTCGTCTTGGAACTCTGCCATGCAAACCATTTTTGCCCAGTTTCTTTCTTATGGTGGAGTCATGAACACTCACCTTAACTGAGGCATGTGAGGCCTGCAGTTCTTTGGATGTTGTTGTGGGGTCTTTTGTGACCTCCTGGACGAGTTGTTGCTGCGCTCTTGGGGTAATTTTGGTCGGCCGGCCACTCCACTGTTCCATGTTTTCATCATTTGTAGATAATGGCTCTCACTGTGGTTCGCGGCAGTCCCAAAGCTTTAGAAATGGCTTTATAACCTTTTCCAGACTGATAGATCGGTAGGTTTGTGACCTCAAGCTGAAGCGAACTTGGGTTCTGCAGCAGGACAATGATCCAAAACACACCAGCAAGTCCACCTCTGAATGGCTGAAGAAAAACAAAATGAAGACTTTGGAGTGGCCGAGTCAAAGTCCTGACCTCAATCCCATTGAGATGCTGTGGCATGACCTTAAAAAGGTGGTTCATGCTCGAAAACCCTCCAATGTGGCTGAATTACAACAATTCTGCAAAGATGAGTGGGCCAAAATTCCTCCACAGCGCTGTAACAGACTCATTGCAAGTTATGGAAAACGCTTGATTGCAGTTGTTGCTGCTAAGGGTGGACCAACCAGTTATTAGGCTTAGGGGGCAAACACTTTTTCACACAGGGCCATGTAGTTTTAGATTTTGTTTTCCCTTAATAATAAAAATCTTCATTTAAAAACTGCATGATGTGTTTACTTGTGTTATCTTTGACTAATATTTAAATGTGTTTGATTATCTGAAACATTAAAGTGTGACAAACATGCAAAAAAATAAGAAATCAGGAAGGGGGCCAACACTTTTTCACACCACTGTAGTTCTTTCCCAAACTGTATATAATGCCTTTGTACACTGTAACATTATTATATCCCTTTACTGGAACCTGAATCTGTTCCAGCATGACAAGACTTTGACTACAGTGTACTACAGAACATGAGTAAAATCTTACTTGAATGTCTCCAGTTTGCAGTCTGGATTATTCAGTAGTTCAGAGAGCAGCTTTTCTCCTCTATCTCCAGGGTTATTGTAGCTCAGATCGAGATCTGTCAGGACTGATGAGGAGTTTGAACTCAGAGCAGATGCCAGTAAAGAAAATCCTTCTTCTGTCACTAAACAACCAGACAACCTAAAAAATGAAGGATGAAATATAAAATGAAAAAAAACCTTCCTGACCAGCAGTGTTTAGGTTTAGAATTTCATTTGAGATCTAACCTCAGTATTTGCAGTTTGCAGTGTTCATTGGTGAGTGCTTCAGAAATGAGCTTCACTCCTGAATCTTGCAGGTCATTGTTACTAAGGTCCAACTCTCTTAAAGTGTTGAGAAGAGAGGAGAGGAACGAACAGCTCTTCTCTGTGAGGTTACACCAGTTCAGCCTCGATTTAGAACACAAAGATCATTTACATTAACATACAAAACTCTGTGGTTGTATAAAAGCAGGTCACACAAAGATCAAGTTAGAAATGTATGTATGCCAAGTGGATGTATTTTGCAATTCATTTTCCAATATTAATGATTGTAGTTATTCATCATACTTGCCTCAAAATTTGCAATTTACAGTATAAATTTTCCCGTCCTGCAAAGAGCAGCTCCAGTCCTGTGTCCTGCAGGTCATTGTTGCTCAGGTCCACTTCACGCAAAGAAGATGAAATTGATGTGAGTGCTGAAGCAAGTTCAGCACAGCTGCTCAGGGAGAAATGGCATCTTGCTAACCTTAAGACAGTTATGAAAGTTAGCATTAATGTACAGTTCAAAAGTGTGGTTTAATTCCATTAAATGTTTTTACTTCATTAGTTATAACAGTAATTCATGTTTTTATAACATATATAAGACACACTAATAGACTGTGATGCAGTCTTTATAAGATGACTCATGTTGACCTGTCTCTAGTAATGGAGTAATAGTGTAGTATTCCAGCTATAATTATACACATTGCTGACCTCAGTATCTCCAGTTTACAGTGTAAACTCCTCAGTCCATCAGAAAGCAACTTTGCTCCCTTCTCCACTCTGTAATTATCGCTCAGGTCCAGCTCTGTCAGAACCGAGTTTTCTGCCCCTAGAGCTGAAGCCACAGTCTCCCAGCATTTCTCAGTCAACTCACAACCAGCAAGCCTGAAGACACAGCATACATACATTCAAGGTGCACTGTATGAAGAATTATATAAAACAATATGACTGATGGTAACATCACATGACAAGCAGATGAAATACCATGGATTAAGCAAGGAATGGTGGAGAACTGTATAGGAATTTAACTCACAAAGCTTTTCTGAAGCAGCTCACAGCTGGGATGAGTCTCCTATAGGCTGAATTGGATGGGTTGAATTTTTTTGGGTCAAGTTCCTCCAAAATGTCCCCTGTCATTAATATCATGTAGGCCAGAGCTGAGCAATTTGATGAGGACAACTCTCTATTTGGAAGGTTGTCTGTACACAGATATTTCTTGATTTGGTTGTAGAGGGAGCTGTCTTTCAGTTCCATCAGACAGAAGAAGTGATTGATTGATGTCTCAGGGGACAAATCAGGAGCTTTGTTCTGCTTTTGCCTAATGAACTGAATTATTTTGCTAATGCTCTTTTTGTTTAAGTGTGTGTGTGTAAGTATGCCTTGCAGGAGCTTCTGATTGGACTCAAGTGAAATGCCTAACAGAAATCTAAGAAAGAGATCTAAATGTCCATTCTCACTCTCCTTGGCTTTATCAACAGCATTCTTCAGCAAAACATCTAGCTGAGTGTCCATAGGAGGGAAATCTTTGAAGAACAATTGTAATTCATTCATGTTTTTGTTGAGGTAGGAGTCGAAAACATGGAGTGCGGCGAGAAACTCCTGAATGCTCAAATGTATGAAACAGTAAACCTTCTTCTCGTGAAGCACGGATTCTTTTTTAAAAATCTCAGCACACATCCCAGTGTACTCTGAATCCACACTGACCTCAATACCACACTCTATCAGGTCATCTTCATAGAACATGATTTTCCCCTTCTCCAGCTGTTTAAATGCCAGCTTGGCCAGTTTTAGGATCATTTCTCTGTTCATTTCCAGCAGCTTCTTCAAATCTCGCTCCTCTTTGTCATCATACTTCTGGTTTTTAATGTTCATCTGTACGAGCAGAAAGTGGATGTACATTTCAGTAAGTGTAGTGGGAATTTCTTCACCACCATTTTGCACCAGCATCTCCTGAAGCACTGTAGCAGTGATCCAGCAGAAGATGGGGATGTGGCACATGATATAGAGGCTCCGAGATTTCTTTATCTGTGAGATGATTTTAGAGGCGAGATTCACATCCGTTATTCTCTTTTTAAAATACTCCTCCTTTTGTTTGTCAGTGAATCCCCGCACTTCTGTAAACAAGCTCACATGCTGCGAAGGGATTTGATTGGCTGCTGCTGGTCGAGAGGTGATCCAGACCAGTGCAGAAGGAAGCAGATTTCCTTCAATCAGATTCTTGATGAGAGCGTTCACAGAGGCTTTCTTTTGCTCGCTTCTCACCATACAATCTCTGAAGTCCAACGGAAGACGATTCTCATCAAGCCCGTCGAAGATGAACGCAAGCTTGAGATTTTTGTACAAATTTGTATCACTGAGTCTTTCCAGTTCAGGGTGGAATTCCTGCAGTAATTCATGCAGACTGTATTCTTCATCTTTAATCAAATTAATCTCTCTGAAGGGAAGGAGGAAAACGCAGTCTATGGATTGGTTGGCTTCTCCTTCTGCCCAATCAAGAATAAACTTCTGCACTGATACAGTTTTTCCAATTCCTGCAATTCCTTTGGTGAGCACAACTTTATTTTCTTCATTTTCACCCTGAAGGTTGAAAATTTCATTGCAGTGGATTGTTTTTTCCTGAGATTTTTGTACACTGAAGGCTTTGTCGATTTTCAGAATCTCATGTTCCTTGTTAACTTCTTTGAATTCTCCTTCGGTGATGTACAGCTGTGTGTAGACCTCCTTCAGAGGAATTTTTTTTTTATTTTTGCCCTCAAAAATGCACTCACATTTCTTCTTCAGTTCGGCTCTGTGACTTGACAGAAATGTCTGTAGAGCTTCTGTAGGCAAGTCTGTATGGGGCAAAATAGAGAAGGAGCTTTCATTCATTATACAAACCAGGAAAACCAGGTGTTTTATACAAACACCAATCAATGGGGCTAAACATTGCTTCACCTATAGAAACTATAGTGCATACATAGTGCTCTTGGGAGCTCAATGTGTATCTGCGTCCTAAATTCACTAGATACATGTTTGTTCATATTTGTTATTTAAAAATATGTATAGCTGAAGTTACATATTTACCCATTTTTTTCTTTTCAGTTTGTGCTTCTGTGGAACAACAGACACAGTAACACAGAAAGGCTGAATGAAGGACAAAATGACACAAGCAACACTAATCAAAGAATCTCTTCTTCTCTCTACATTAAAGAACAACCACTATGGCAAGGCCATGTTAAGGAATCATGGCAACACATAATTTTCATTGCACTGTTTACATAATTAGCAGATATGAAATTTCAATATGGACTTTATTTTTTTTAAATATATATATGAATTATACGTACGAGTGAAAGCAGTGCTGCCTGTGATATCGAGGGCAACATGATCTGAAAACGTGCTGTTAATGAGGGCAGGAAGCGTAACAATGCTGCCGCTTTCAGCCTTCACAACAACAGAGAATCCAGCAGATGGAGAGACAGGAGACAGGACTGGAGATGTGTCTTTAAATAAATAAATAAATAAATAAATAAATAAATAAATAAAAAAAAAACAAATGTCAAAAAAAAAATTTAAAAAGCATTTATATTAACAGTAAAAATAAAATCAGAACACTATAGAAAAGTATCAGTAATTATTAAAAGATCAAATTAAAATAAATCAAATAGAATATTTTAAATCATATATTTACAAAATTCTTAAAATTAAATATTATTCAGCAATCAATAATTAAATTAAACTACTTAAAGTCATTTACCTTTCACATCATCATATAAGAGAAGGATAGATGTAGAAAAGAGAAATAAATTCTTAAAATTGACAGAAATCACTTAATGTTATGTGTACTAAAAACCTTGACTATAATACTGGTGCACAATTTGCTTCGTAGGTTCAGTGGTGCAGAGGCAATAAGCACAGGAATACAGGAAGAAAAAAAACCCTTCATATTACCAGTGACGGTCTGAGAGCTGATGGTGCCATTCACTGATATCTTTTTCCAGATCCAAACAGAGAAAACAATCATCAGGCGAAGAAACTGCAGCTCTGTGTAATCTTCACTCATTGAGGAAATGGAAAAAGGAGAAGAAGAAAAAAACAAACAAACAGATGCACAGACGTGTATATGTCATACAACTCATCTTCAGAAGCTAATAAGTGACCATGGGTAATGTATAACATGGGACTACCACCAGTCTGCTTCACAGTGAGATTTTCAAGGTCATGCTAATTTTTGTGTTTTTGCCCAAAACGGGTGCAAAACTCCAAATGTTCATCTTGGTCTCATAAGACTAGACATTTTCCTCATTTGAGGAGTTCCAACATGTCGTCTGTCAAACTCCTAACCTACAGTTTAGCACTCTTGTAAACTGTTTAAATTTGAGCATTCATGATATTGACCATCCTAACTTCCGGTTTTTCAGGAGTCTTATCCTTTCTGTTGAAGTTTAAGTAAAGTAAAACTAAAATCTTAGTTGTTTGTGAAAGTGGTGAATGTGTCAGAAAAAAATACACTCTTGGCTTTTTCTTCTTCATCTCTAAAGCTGACCGTGCAAATACATACATTTACCTTTATAAAGAATAAATCTATAGACAACACACTTTCACTTCTGTACAAAACCACATCTGTTCAAAAAAAACAACAGGAAGCAAGGCTGAGTCGAAACTCCGAATGTGTAGTATTATTGTAATAAACTTATGCCTGGGCTATAAAAGTGCTCCTCATACTTTCTCTGATGTTTGAACATCTGTTTAACAATAATTCACTGTTTATTTCTCCCTTGAAATTATTAGCTCTTTACTCACCGTTTGGAAACATCCCGACTTTTGTCGTTTATTTGCAAAAATAACAGTTTTACACAAAAAAGTCCTGTAGCCCCTATATGAGTTTTGTCACCGGTGTTGAATTACAGCATCCGAAATGCATTTTCATTTCCACTTTCGCGGAATATTAATATATTACCTGTCACTTCCGCAAAAAGTTTAGTGGTGAATAGAGTGTGTGTGTGTGTGTGTGTGTGTGTGTGCTGGGAGTATGTGAGTGGGTTCGTCTCTGCTAAGTGATGTAGAAAGCCAATGGGGTCACCATATCTGGAAACGTTTAAATGACATGAAAAGCCAAGGACAATATATTCTTATTTAGTTTTAGTAATAGATACATTTTTTATAAATTTGTTGTTATAAAAAAAAAGTGTTTTAATTTTGAACTTTCCGGGAGATTGACAGATTAAGCCTTTTCTTTTTTTAGATTTCTACAAATGATTTAAAAACTATAAAGCTGCATTGCTATCATCATTTTACAACTCAAATGGATTTGAATCGATTAAGAGCACAAATTCCAGACTTTTTGAAAAAGATTAGATATACATAAAATATACAAATGTTTTATTTATTTATTTATTTAATCATTCAGTCCTTTATGTGGCCATTTAATCCAGCGGACACAAAGCCAGAGAGCCTTTTTCCACGCTGAACCCCGGATACACCGGCTTCTCAAACACTGTGCAGAATGTGTGTATGTGTGTAAGTGTGTGTGTATCTGGCGATACGCTGTAGAAAGACAGAGTTCCAGCAGGCCAGTCCAGATACACACCTATCCTCTTCGAATTTGGCATGTCTATGGTATAGTCCTTTGCGCTGTGCCTAGCAATGTAGTATCTGTTGGTTACACGCCAAAGCACCCAGGAAACCAAGTTTGATCCAAGCTTCATATGAGAACTCCACAGCTTAAGTTCTTCTGCTTTCCTCTCAATGTCAGGATATGTGATGCCAATTTTGGGCAATGAGTCTTCCAAACAGACTTCCCAGTAACAGCGATGACTCAGACTCTCATTACACAGAACCTGTGGATACAGCTGAAATCTCTCTGGGTGATCTGGGTACTGCTGGTGTTGGAAGGAGTAAGAGACTTTCCTGTTTGACTCAGACAGATACAGTTGTGTGTGGGCCGTGTTTGGGTTAAACGTGAGCTCACAGGCATCTGTATGAACAGAGAAATGTTTATTTATCTCATAACAACACATTTTAGTTTCTTTGTTTTTCAAGAAAGTAATGGGTAGGACAAGGTGCTAACAGTAACTCCATTCTACCATACCATCACATCACTCTGCAATTTATTATAACAGCACCAAACAAGATTTTATTAATTAATGTACACTAAGGGTAAAAACTTACTGTTGTTGGTTTAAAATATGTTATAATGCAGTGTAATGTACATTAGCCCACTGCAACATGTCACTTTTGTCCACAAACATGCTCCAGTGATTTAAAAAAAGGAACTTTTTTGACCAGAACTTTAAATTTTTGAACTTGCTAATATTATAAAGGTGAAGGTAAGCCATAAAGTTACCCAGAGAAAACAGGAGAGGAAAAGAAGAAATCATAGAGGTAGAAAAAAGAACTTACACTTTTTGATCCCAGCTTTGATAAATCGTTCACTTTTTGGTTCCATCCTACAGAAATAATGTATTATTTTAAAGTTACATTACAGTCACAGAAAAACTTTATTAATTTACAGTTATTCATAAGAGACCTACTGTAGAGAAGTGTATCACAATTTATGTGCAACAACACTTTTGCTTTTAAGGAATCTTGTTGTGGAATTTTTTTTAGCACAGTGGTCTGTGTTTTGCCTGAAAATACACAAATCATCTAAAATCTTACTTGAGTGTCTCCAGTTTGCAGTCTGGATTATTCAGTAGTTCAGAGAGCAGCTTTTCTCCTCTTTCTCCAGGGTTATTGTAGCTCAGATCGAGATCTGTCAGGACTGATGAGGAGTTTGAACTCAGAGCAGATGCCAGTAAAGAAAATCCTTCTTCTGTCACTAAACAACCAGACAACCTAAAAAACCGAAGGATGAAATATAAAATGAAAAAAAAAAAATTCCTGACCAGCAGTGTTTAGGTTTAGAATTTCATTTGAGATCTAACCTCAGTATTTGCAGTTTGCAGTGTTCATTGGTGAGTGCTTCAGAAATGAGCTTCACTCCTGAATCCTGCAAGTCATTGTTACTAAGGTCCAACTCTCTTAAAGTGTTGAGAAGAGAGGAGAGGAATGAACAGCTCTTCTCTGTGAGGTTACACCAGTTCAGCCTGGATTTAGAACACAGCCATAAACAAAGATTCATTCATTCATTGTCTACCGCTTATCCAAACTATACTCGGGTCACAGGGAGCCTGTGCCTATCTCAGGCGTCATTGGGCATCAAGGCAGGATACACCCTGGACGGAGTGCCAACCCATTGCAGGGCACACACACTCATTCACTCAAGCAATCACACACACTACGGACAATTAAGAGATGCCAATCAGCCTACCATGTATGTCTTTGGACTGGGGGAGGAAACCCCCAAGGCACGGGGAGAACATGCAAACTCCACACACACGGCGGAGGCGGGAATCGAACCCCCAACCCTGGAGGTGTGAAGCAAACGTGCTAACCACTAAGCCACCGTGCCCCCCCCATAAACAAAGATCATTCACATTAACATACAAAACTCTGTGGTTGTATAAAAGCAGGTCACACAAAGATCAAGTTAGAAATGTATGTATGCCAAGTGGATGTATTTTGCAATTCATTTTCCAATATTAATGATTGTAGTTATTCATCATACTTGCCTCAAAATTTGCAATTTACAGTATAAATTTTCCCGTCCTGCAAAGAACAGCTCCAGTCCTGTGTCCTGCAGGTCATTGTTGCTCAGGTCCACTTCACACAAAGAAGATGAAATTGATGTGAGTGCTGAAGCAAGTTCAGCACAGCTGCTCAGGGAGAAATGGCATCTTGCTAACCTTAAGACAGTTATGAAAGTTAGCATTAATGTACAGTTCAAAAGTGTGGTTTAATTCCATTAAATGTTTTTATTACGAATTATCAGTTATGACAGTAATTTTATTTTTTTCTCACTAATTCATGTTCTGTAAAATCACAGCAATTCACAAACTCTGCTTCCAAGCAAGCAGGGTTATCCATTCACAGCGTCTTGGGGAGAAGCCCAAGATCCATCCAGTGGCCTTTTTTTCACTAAAGACTGTCAACTATTGAGAGTATTATGACATTGGCATCGGGAATCGGGAGCTGTTGGCTGTTAAGTTGGTGTTGGAGAATTGGTTTGTGGTTCAGAGAATCCATATGTAATCTACACTAACCCCAAGAACCTCGTATACTTTAGAAATGCTGTCCTTCAGCACCACAATCATCAATGGATCCATAGCATCTGGCCATCTACCAAACAACCTACTAGAGAGCAAGAGTTATCCCCATACTGAAGAAACCTGCTCTGGATCCCTCAAACATCAGCAACTACAGACCAGTATCACTTCTCTCCTTTCTTTCTAAAATTCTTGAGTGCATTGTTTATAAACAACTGTTTGAATCTCTTGCAGAACAACCTCCATGATCCCAACTAGTCTGGCTTAAAAGCAGCACATTCCACTTAGACTGACCCTTTTGGCAGTCACTGAGAAACTACATGCTGCTAGATCTTTCAAGCTTCATCTGTCCTCATCCTCCTCAACCTTTTTTGCAACATTTGGCACACTCAACCATAAGACTCTCTTGTCCACCTTCAGGAGTCTTGGAATTTGTGGAACAGCATGGGAATGGTTTGCTTCCTACCTGGATGGTCAATCATATTAGGTAACATGGAGGGGATCTGCTTCACACACCGTAGTGGGTCTCATCAGCAAGAACGATGAGTCAGTGTACAGAGAGGAGGTGCAATGACTAACAGCCTGGTGTAAAGCCAACAGCCTGTCTCTGAATATTGACAAGACTAGAGACGGTTGTTGACTTTAGGAGAGCACAGAGTGACCATTCTCTGCTGTTCATTGACGGATCCCCTGTGGAGATCGTCAAGAGCACCAAATTCCTTGGTGTACATCTAGCAGAGAACTTCACCTGGTCACTCAACACCACCTCCATCATCAAGAAAGCCCAGCAGAACCTCTACTTCCTGCGGAGGCTGAGGAAATCCCATCTCCCTCCCCCCATCCTGACCATGTTCTACAGAAGGACCATCGAGAGCGTCCTGAGCAGCTGCATCACTGGCTGGTTTGGGAATTGCACTGTCTCAGATTGCAAGACCCTGCAGTGGTTAGTGAGGACAGCTGAGAAGATCATTGGAGTCTCTCTCCCCTCTATCACGGACATGTACACCATACATTGCATCCGCAAAGCAAACAGCATTGTGGATGACCCCACACACCCCTCACACATACACACCCCTCACACACGCTCTTCACTCTCCTGCCATTTGGAAAGAGGTACTCTCTCTCACAAACACACACACACACACACACACACACACACACACACACACACACACACACACCTGTGTGAACGGACTCAATATTTGCACTACCTCAACCGCTGTTATAAATTATTATTTATTTGCACTACTTTAACTGCTGCTAATACATTTTTGCACACTACAAATGGACATGCTGCTATGTATATGATTACAAACATATATGTAATGCACATCACATTCCATCTCACCCATTGCACATGTTTTTGTGTTGTGTTCTTTTTGTACTTTGTCTTTGCACTGTCTGCACCTGTTTGCACACCTGTTTTAATGTAACACCAGGGTCCTGGAGACAAGTTGTCTCATTTCACTATGTACTATGTCAGCTATATGTGGTTGGAATTATAATAAAAGCTTCTTGACTTAAAGAATATTATCTTATATTACTAATACCACTCAGCTGTAAACCTGAACTGAAAATGAGAATCCAATCCTTCCCCTCCTACTGGTGGTAGATTTGCACTGGCAACATGACAAAACCATTGCTTGCACCATTCTGCAACAAATCCCTCCAAATCTTGTCTGTCTCACAAGCTCTTTGTCCATAGACACTTGTAAACCAAACTCATGACCTGGGCCTACACCTGCATTACTACTGTTTATCCGGGAGTTCAAGGCACTTACCAATAAGGTACTACTGGTCCAACATGTCCTCGTACGTGCACCATGCCATTACTTTCAGTGCTGCCAGTGCTCAGTCTAAAGACCCTACAGGTCTGTCCATTGGCAAGCTAGTACAGCTCCCTACACCCCCTGGTCCCACATCACCATCAAATTTCTCACCAAGTCCCAAGTAATTAGCACCATTCTAGTAAACATAGTTCCTGTGCCCTTTATTTTGTGATCACCCTGAAAAGTTGGCCCGGCTCATGCTGTGAGCCGAGTATGAAGAACTCATTGATCCACTCTACCACACAACCCACCCCATTTCAGTGTGTGCTTGGCTATCAACCACTCTTACATGTGACAATCACCAACTCCCTAGCAGTAGACTGGTTTTAATAGAGTGAGCAGGTATGGGAAGCAGTCCAGCAGAAACTGGAATGAGCCACCCAATGTCCAAGCAGACAGACACAGAGTCCAAAACCCCAGTACAAACCCGGTGACAGAATTTGGCTCACTAAACATGACCTGTATCAACTACACTGCAGCAAGAAACTCAGTTCCAGATACATCAGGCCACGTAGAATATGTAAACAGGTTAATGAGGTGACATGAAGTTCGACCTTCCCTGGCACTGCCACCATACCCCTTGATTTCATGTTTTAGATTTCAATTTCATTTTAAACTAGTCATACCAGGCCCCAGGCACCACTAACCTGCCTGTTATGGGACAACTCGCATAACTAGTCAAGTCCATCATGAACTTATAAGGCAAGAATTGCTGGCTTGAATACTTTAGCAAGTCAGAGTGGTATTGACCGTTTGTTGTGTTGGTTGTTGATCGCCTGTTTCTTATGATGACTTTTGGACCTGTCTGTAGTAATAGTGTAACAGTGTTGTATTGCAATTGTAATCTTACACATTGCTGACCTCAGTATCTCCAGTTTACAGTGTAAACTCCTCAGTCCATCAGAAAGCAACTTTGCTCCCTTCTCCACTCTGTAATTATCGCTCAGGTCCAGCTCTGTCAGAACCGAGTTTTCTGCCCCTAGAGCTGAAGCCACAGTCTCCCAGCATTTTTCAGTCAACTCACAACCAGCAAGCCTGAAGACACAGCATACATACATTCAAGGTGCACTGTATGAAGAATTATATAAAACAATATGACTGATGGTAACATCACATGACAAGCAGATGAAATACCATGGATTAAGCAAGGAATGGTGGAGAACTGTATAGGAATTTAACTCACAAAGCTTTTCTGAAGCAGCTCACAGCTGGGATGAGTCTCCTATAGGCTGAATTGGATGGGTTGAATTTTTTTGGGTCAAGTTCCTCCAAAATGTCCCCTGTCATTAATATCATGTAGGCCAGAGCTGAGCAATTTGATGAGGACAACTCTCTATTTGGAAGGTTGTCTGTACACAGATATTTCTTGATTTGGTTGTAGAGGGAGCTGTCTTTCAGTTCCATCAGACACAGAAAGTGATTGATTGATGTCTCAGGGGACAAATCGGAAGATTCATTCTGCTTTTGCCTAATGTAGTGGATTGCTCTGCTAATGCTCTTTTTGTTTAAGTGTGTGTGTGTAAGTATGCCTTGCAGGAGCTTCTGATTGGACTCAAGTGAAATGCCTAACAGAAATCTAAGAAAGAGATCTAAATGTCCATTCTCACTCTCCTTGGCTTTATCAACAGCATTCTTCAGCAAAACATCTAGCTGAGTGTCCATAGGAGGGAAATCTTTGAAGAACAATTGTAATTCATTCATGTTTTTGTTGAGGTAGGAGTCGAAAACATGGAGTGCGGCGAGAAACTCCTGAATGCTCAAATGTATGAAACAGTAAACCTTCTTCTCGTGAAGCACGGATTCTTTTTTAAAAATCTCAGCACACATCCCAGTGTACTCTGAATCCACACTGACCTCAATACCACACTCTATCAGGTCATCTTCATAGAACATGATTTTCCCCTTCTCCAGCTGTTTAAATGCCAGCTTGGCCAGTTTCAGGATCATTTCTCTGTTCATTTCCAGCAGCTTCTTCAAATCTCGCTCCTCTTTGTCATCATACTTCTGGTTTTTAATGTTCATCTGTATGAGCAGAAAGTGGATGTACATTTCAGTAAGTGTAGTGGGAATTTCTTCACCACCATTTTGCACCAGCATCTCCTGAAGCACTGTAGCAGTGATCCAGCAGAAGATGGGGATGTGGCACATGATATAGAGGCTCCGAGATTTCTTTATCTGTGAGATGATTTTAGAGGCGAGATTCACATCCGTTATTCTCTTTTTAAAATACTCCTCCTTTTGTTTGTCAGTGAATCCCCGCACTTCTGTAAACAAGCTCACATGCTGCGAAGGGATTTGATTGGCTGCTGCTGGTCGAGAGGTGATCCAGACCAGTGCAGAAGGAAGCAGATTTCCTTCAATCAGATTCTTGATGAGAGCGTTCACAGAGGCTTTCTTTTGCTCGCTTCTCACCATACCAACTCTGAAGTCCAACGGAAGACGATTCTCATCAAGCCCGTCGAAGATGAACGCAAGCTTGAGATTTTTGTACAAATTTGTATCACTGAGTCTTTCCAGTTCAGGGTGGAATTCCTGCAGTAATTCATGCAGACTGTATTCTTCATCTTTAATCAAATTAATCTCTCTGAAGGGAAGGAGGAAAATGCAGTCTATGGATTGGTTGGCTTCTCCTTCTGCCCAATCAAGAATAAACTTCTGCACTGATACAGTTTTTCCAATTCCTGCAATTCCTTTGGTGAGCACAACTTTATTTTCTTCATTTTCCCCCTGAAGGTTGAAAATTTCATTGCAGTGGATTGTTTTTTCCTGAGATTTTTGTACACTGAAGGCTTTGTCGATTTTCAGAATCTCATGTTCCTTGTTAACTTCTTTGAATTCTCCTTCGGTGATGTACAGCTGTGTGTAGACCTTTTTCAAAAGAATTTTAGTTTTGGTGTCCTTTTTGCCCTCAAAAATGCACTCACATTTCTTCTTCATGTTGGCTCTGTGACTTGACAGAAATTTCTCTAGAATGTCTATAGACATATCTGTAAGGGGCAAAAAAGAGAAGGAGCTTAAAACCATTCTTTATGTCTCCATTTATTATACAAACCAGGAAATGGAGGCTGCTTTCATTGTTGGGGTCATTTCAATCACTGTAACTTGAGGACAGTTCTCCCCAAATTTTATCAGCATGTCTCATGCCATACCAGATGAAGCAAAACATTGGATCAAGTCTACAATAATATAGCAGAAGCTTCCAAAGTTTACCCCCTCCCGCACATGAGACAGTCTGATTACCGTCCATCATTCCTACTCTCCAAATACATTTGTCTCATTAAATGTGTGAGATCCTCTGTGACAATGATCAAAGTATGGTCAGAGGAGACACATACTGTACTGCATGACTGATTTCAACACACAGACTGGAGTATATTTGCCTCTCAGTCTACCTTTGATTCCCACATGGACATTGATAAATACAAGTCCTCTGTTCTGGACTACATTAACACCACGGTCAACAATATTACCACCCAGAAACAGATCACTACGTACCCTAATCAGAAGCAATGGATGAATAAAGAGGTCTGTCTCCTGCTCAAGGCATGATACACTGATTTTAGATCAGGAGATGTACAGGCCTATAGTGCATCTAAGGGGCATCAAGAAGGGGCATCAAGAAGGCAATACAAAGCTACAAGCCTAGGATTGTTGATCATTTCTCTACCTCCTATTGAGGAATAACCACCTTACTTCAGGTATCTTAGAGAACTTCTACCACTGTGCAGTTGAGAGAATCCTAACCATCTGTATCTCAGTCTGGTACAAGTGTTGCTCTTTTATGGAACAGAAAGCACTACACTACACTACACTGCACTACACTACTGAAAACAGCCCAGTGCATTACTGAGACCCCACTTCCGGCCATTAAAGATGTTCAGAGGAAGCAATGTCTATGTAAAGCTCGCAGCATTGTCAAGGACACCTCTCATCCAGCCCATAACCTGTTTACCCTCCTACCATCTGAAAAGAGGTTCAGGTGCCTGTGGTTCAAGAGTAGCAGGCTAAGGAACAGCTTTTACCCCACAGCGGTATCCTAATTGAACTCTTCAACCCACTAACCCCCAATGATGATAATGTACCTTCACACTTATAAGCCCCTCAAAACTGCAATATATCACTGTATGTATTCTCTGTACATTCATATATACATATATATAATGCATGTTCAAAATATTCTGCATAGTCATACATACATATATAAATATTTATTCTGTATATTCAGACACATTCTGTACATTCATATATTCTGTGCATATTCATATATATTCTGTATGTTCATAAATATACAGGTGCATCTCAATAAATTAGAATGTTGTGGAAAAGTTCATTTATTTCAGTAATTCAACTCAAATTGTGAAACTCGTGTATTAAATAAATTCAGTGCACACAGACTGAAGTAGTTTAAGTCTTTGGTTCTTTTAATTGTGATGATTTTGGCTCACATTTAACAAAAACCCACCAATTCACTCTCTCAACTAATTAGAATATGGTGACATGCCAATCAGCTAATCAACTCAAAACACCTGCAAAGGTTTCCTGAGCCTTCAAAATGGTCTCTCAGTTTGGTTCACTAGGCTACACAATCATGGGGAAGACTGCTGACCTGACAGTTGTCCAGAAGATCATTGACACCCTTCACAAGGAGGATAAGCCACAAACATTCATTGCCAAAGAAGCTGGCTGTTCCCAGAGTGCTGTATCCAAGCATGTTCACAGGAAGTTGAGTGGAAGGAAAAAGTGTGGAAGAAAAAGATGCACAACCAACCGAGAGAACTGCAGCCTTATGAGGATTGTCAAACAAAATCCATTCAAGAATTTGAGTGAACTTCACAAGGAATGGACTGAGGCTGGGGTCAAGGCATCAAGAGCCACCACACATAGACGTGTCAAGGAATTTGGCTACAGTTGTCATATTCCTCTTGTTAAGCCACTCCTGAACCACAGACAACGTCAGAGGTGTCTTACCTGGGCTAAGGAGAAGAAGAACTGGACTGTTGCCCAGTGGTCCAAAGTCCTCTTTTCAGATGAGAGCAAGTTTTGTATTTCATTTGGAAACCAAGGTCTTAGAGTCTGGAGGTAGGGTGGAGAAGCTCATAGCCCAAGTTGCTTAAAGTCCAGTGTTAATTTTCCACAGTCTGTGATGATTTGGGGTGCAATGTCATCTGCTGGTGTTGGTCCATTGTGTTTTTTGAAAACCAAAGTCACTGCACCCATTTACCAAGAAATTTTGGAGCACTTCATGCGTCCTTCTGCTGACCAGCTTTTTGAAGATGCTGATTTCATTTTCCAGCAGGATTTGGCACTGCCCACACTGCCAAAAGCACCAAAAGTGGGTTAAATGACCATGGTGTTGGTGTGCTTGACTGGCCAGCAAACTCAACAGACCTGAACCCCATAGAGAATCTGTGGGGTATTGTCAAGAGGAAAATGAGAAACAAGAGACCAAAAAATGCAGATGAGCTGAAGGCCACTGTCAAAGAAACCTGGGCTTCCATACCACCTCAGCAGTGCCACAAACTGATCACCTCCATGCCACGCCCAATTGAGGCAGTAATTAAAGCAAAAGGAGCCCCTACCAAGTATTGAGTACATGTACAGTAAATGAATATACTTTCCAGAAGGCCAACAATTCACTAAAAATGTTTTTTTATTGGTCTTATGAAGTATTCTAATTTGTTGAGAGAGTGAATTGGTGGGTTTTTGTTAAATGTGAGCCAAAATCATCACAATTAAAAGAACCAAAGACTTAAACTACTTCAGTCTGTGTGCACTGAATTTATTTAATACACGAGTTTCACAATTTGAGTTGAATTACTGAAATAAATGAACTTTTCCACGACATTCTAATTTATTGAGATGAACCTGTATATATTCTCTGTGCATTCATATATAGCTAAGAAGTTGAAGTTACATATTTACCCAAATTTTCCTTTTCAGTTTGTGCTTCTGTCGAACAACAGACACAGAGAAACAGAAAGAATGAATGAAGGACAACATGACACAAGGCAACACTAATCAAAGAATCTCTTCTGGTGTTGTCTACAACATTAAACAACTATCACTATGGCTTTTTGGCTAATGTTTTCAACACAATACACAGTAGGCAGGCAGCATTTTTGAGGTTTTTGTTTTGCGTGTGTTTTTCTCAACAAAGAAGCCAATCCCATAATATCCTCACTAAAAAATTTTTACTTTACCATTTTAAATAGCAGTCATTTTTATGCATTTTTCTTAGTACTATCTTATTTTGCTCACATTCACCTGCTCACTAAGATTATTTACCTTTCTAGAGTGTTATTCTGGCTTGCTCTTTAACACAAGAGCTACCATTAATTACCACTATATGATCTTATCCAAGCTGAAAAGTGAAAGTGAAACTGCTTCACTTACAGTTAAACTGTTGAGCGATGACAAGAAATGCAGAAACATTGACCAAACATTGTTAACATAATTATCAGGAAATGAAATTTAAATATGGACTTAAAAAATATATTATATATATATATATATGAATTATACATACCAGTGCTGCCTGTGATATTGACACACAATTTTCATTGCATTGTTTACATAATTAGCAGAAATGAAATTTCAATATGGACTTTATTTTTAAAAAATATATATATGAATTATACGTACGAGTGAAAGCAGTGCTGCCTGTGATATCGAGGGCAACATGATCTGAAAACGTGCTGTTAATGAGGGCAGGAAGCGTAACAATGCTGCCGCTTTCAGCCTTCACAACAACAGAGAATCCAGCAGATGGAGAGACAGGAGATTGGTCTGGAAACTTATCTTAAAAGCATATAATAATAATAAGTATAGTAACCAAACTATACAAAACAATAAGCTACAAGTGTATGTGTAATCACTGCAATAAATGTAATTAAATAGCAAATCAATCAAATATTCTAAATAATAATAGATTTACACGTATGAAAAAAAAATTTAGCTCATCATTTAAAAATGTCATGATTTAAAAGTGGTTTGGCTTTTTGTATTCTATAATACGATAGAGGGATAGAGGTAGATAGATAAGAAAAAAAGATGAAAAACAGCAAAATTCACTTAAACTAATGTGTGTAATTTATGATATTGATGCACTGTTTCATCTGTTGGTTCAGTAATGTAATGGCAATAAGTCCAGGAACAGAGGATGGGAAAAATGAACAAGATAAAATCTTTAATTTACCAGGAATAGACTGAGAGCCGATGGTGCGAGTCACTGATCTCTTTCTCCAGATCCATACAGAGAAAACAATCATCATTCGAAGGAACAGCAGCTCTGTGTAATCTTCACTCAGTGAGGAAATGAGGAATGGAAAAAAACAAAAAAACAGGTGGACAAACATAAATAAGTGTTGATATATGTATATGTGTGTGTCAAATATATAGGCGCAAACAAAAGTAACACTTCACATAATGCTTCCACCACCATGCTTCACAGTGAGGCGTCATCAAATAAATCATCAGGTCACAGGATAATTACTGTACTTTAAACATCATCATACATGTCAACTTCTGAAGGCTTTATATGATGGTCATAAAGTGCCAAAAATACATGACCAGGTACCATGTAGAAAACAAACAAACAAACAAACAAACAAAAACTACACTTCTGGTATGTATAAAAATAAAACCACAAAGAATTAAAATTGAAACTGAAAGTTAATTATATTATAAAAGATTACATAGTCCATGTTACATAGGTTGTGTGACCAAATAACTACATCTACAAAAAAAACAAAAAACAACAAAACCTGATTTCAAATGGTTTGTGTTGTCTATTTTCTCCTCTCTTTACGCACAGTCTGTATTACACAGTGTTTGTTTCTGTTCGGTTTCTCTTTACTCACCGTTTGGAAACATGCCGACCTTACATGAAAAAAAAATCGTTCTATAAAGAAGTCCTGTAGTCTCTATTTGAGTTTTGTCATTGAGATTAAAGAACAAAAATACGCAGCTTTACATTTCATCACAGCACAAAATGAACAAATTGCTTCTCACTTCTCACCTCAAATAAACCAAAAGTAATGTAAGAAGAAGCGATAACGTGAATGACTACTAAGGTGTGGAGAGCCAATGGGGCCAGCCTATCTGAAATACCTGATATGGAAAGTCGCTGGAGTAGTAAACATTCCATTAGTTAAGTTCAAACTTTCCATCAGTTCTTTTCCTAAGATCGGGCTTTTGCTTAGAAATAAGTAACTAGGAGACTGTTTGTGATCATTATATGTGAAAAAAAAAAAGTTTCACTCTGCAGTGAAGAATAAAGACAGCTATGTTTCTATTTTAGTCCTTCATGCATTCAAACATCATCCAACACTCATGTAGTGACACATAATGAGCCAGGTTTTATTACTTAATTCATATTTCTAAGTAGTTTACATACATATGCAGACTAGATATAAAAAAAACATATATTATATGTATGTGTGTGTGTGTGAGAGAGAGAGTGTGTGTGTTTCACCAGCTCAATGATGAAACACAACTAAAAAATCTTTTAATGGTTTACATTACACACAACATTTCTGCAAGCAGGTCATAAGAATATCCATTCAGGGTTCAGTCAAGGTTCAGTCATTCAAAACTTCACTATAATTCACAGTCAACAAGCTCCATTTTGACCATTTTGATCTCCTCTTCTATTTTTTTTTTAAGGAAGCTATTTCTCGAAATTTTTGTCACATTTGCTCAAAAGTGGAAGTTGACAAGTTGTTATCTGCAAAAACATCAAAAACAACTTGCGACATGGCACAGGCTCCGAGCCAGAGCCGGCAATGTTTTTTAATATAACTAATAAAAACATTTTATAAATAATGTTTATTCTCTGAAATGTAGTTTGTAAGTCTGGATGTAGAATGAATATCCTCCTCAACTTCACCTTCTGCCTGATTATAGGTAAGTAAAAGCAGACTTGCTCCCTGTTCGGGGTCGCCACAGCAGACCAACTGGTCCGCACAACAACTTGGCACAGGTTTTACTCCGGATGCCCTTCCTGCCACAACCCTCCAATTTTTTTCCGGGCTTGGGGCTGGCACTGCATCCAGTGGCTGGGGTTGAGGCATTGGCTGGGAATCGAACCCGGGCCTTCTGCATGATAGGTGAGAAACCTACCACTGAGCCACCAATGTCCCCTTCTTCTGCTTCTAAAAGTATATTTATCATAGATATATCAGCATTATGCTAAAGTGTGGTTGGATGCTTTTAATCTGATCAGAATTTGTGTATTATATTTGAGTAGCAACACAAGTTGGTCAAGTTCGTAGAATGAACAATCGGTTAATATTAATATGCTTGTTCTCATACATTATACAGTATAATACCTCCAAACCCATCAACACAGAGCAGTGATGGACATCTGTCACAGACCTTTCTGTGTTTCTACTGTTTTATATGAAGTACCTGGATTTTCTCTTACACTGTAATATTTCTGGATAATGTGCTAGTTTGGTTTTATATGATGCAGCATCATCCTGGATCATATTTCATTCCACTGTATATTATTCTCCAGCTGGTACTGATGCTGTAACTACAGTAACTGGATACAGTGGAAGATCAGTTCAGATTAAATGCAGCTATGAAGCTGGATATGAAAACCACATCAAGTATCTCTGCAGAGGTGAATGTCCCAATGGGGGAAATAAAGACATTCCTGTTCGATCTGGATCTCCTGCTAAAGACACCAGATTCTCTCTGCATGACAACACAACAGCCAGAGTCTTCATCATCACCATCACTGATCTGAGACCTGCTGATGAAGGCACTTACTGGTGTGTGACACAGTGGACATTACCTGATATTTACACAGAGGTTCTGCTGCTGGTTATAACAGGTGACTGTTACACAATCTTACACAAGTGAGTGTTAAACAATTTGAGAATCATTTGCAGGAGAATTTAGATGAGAAATGTATTCATGTAAATCTGTTTAGTTGGGGAAAAGTGTATCTTTTGTTTCATGCCTGAGTCTGTATACATCTTGTATCCTGCCTTGATGCCCAATGACATCTGAGATAGGCACAGGCTCCCTGTGACCCGAGTATAGATCAGATAAGCGGTAGACAATGAATGAATGAATGAATGAATGAATGAGTGAATGAATGTATAGGAGCCACTTTTTCTACATTTATTCATCATATTCATCTCTCTGAGCTGTTTATGGGAGTGATAAATCAGGTGAGATAAACCAGCTGTGCCATGAAATTTATGGTGTATCGGCATTTATCAGTGTGTCCATGTGAGAAAATCAGGTAACCTTTTATAATCCTGGGCTAAGGAAACATTTACACCTATTCGTTCTGAAAGAATATAAATGAGGCTAAAACTGTGGGTGAAAATTTGAACTGTTTGGAAATGAGAACCTGGACAGTAGCTTGATGATCTGCTCCCCAGCAGATACTTTGCCTGCCCTGTTGGATAACTTATTTGCTGTTCATTTTTTTAGTTGGTTCTAAATGAACCTATGTTATTTTATTTAACTTGTAGTCATCTAAATCTATCCAACATCTGATGCCAAGTCTGCATGTATCAATTGTAACGGCGCGCCGCCGGCGCTGGAAGAAGCCGGATCCATTCGCGGAACCGGCGAAAGGGAGAGCGTGAAAGAGAAAACAGTCAGAGAGTAAACGGTAAATCCAAACGTCAATACAGAAAGGGTAATCCAAAAGAGTAATCCAGAAGGCAAGCAAAGTCCAATAACCAATCCACCGACTTAACCTCCTGGTTAAGGCGTTCTGCCTGCCCATTAGATTGGGGATGGTGGCTCGAGCTCAAGCTCACCCCGATGTCCAGTCGCGCGCACAGCGCTCTCCACACCCGAGAGGTGAACTGCGGACCTCGGTCCGACACAATGTCCTCTGGGAGCCCAAAGTTCCTAAACACATGGGCGAACATGGCGTCCGCCGTCTGCATGGCAGTGGGCAAACCTTTGAGGGGAACCAGCTTGCACCCCTTGGAGAAGCGGTCCACCACCACCATGATAGCCGTAAAACCCCCTGAGTCTGGCAGGTCCGTGAGAAAATCCACGGAGAGGTGCGACCAGGGACACCGTGGAACCGGAAGGGGCTCCAGTAGTCCCTCGGGACGCTGACGACTCGTCCGTGCCTGGGCACAGGTGGCACATTGTCGGACGAAGTCCTCAACCTCAGGGCCCAAGGAGGGCCACCAAAATCGGCGGCTGACCAGCTGAGCAGATCAGCGGGCACCTGGATGTCCCGAGCTGGGTGCCTCGTGCACCCACCGCATCACCTGGGTCCGGAACTGCGACGGGACGAAGAGTCGGCGTGGGGGACAGTCAGCGGGAGGCGGTTCCTCGGCGTGGGCCCGCCGAATCTTGCCCAGTAGGTCCCACCGGACCGGTGCCAGCAGAGCGGTGGCCGGAAGGATGAGCTCGGGTTGTCCGAGGTCGCCAGCCCCCTTGGACTGCCGAGACAGAGCGTCCGCCTTGCCATTCTTGGACCCAGGGCGGTAGGATACGGTGAACTGGAACCGGGTGAAGAATAGGGCCCACCTGGCTTGTCTGGGGTTCAGGCGTTTGGCCCCGCGCAGATACTCCAGATTGCGGTGATCAGTCAGAACCTGGAATGGGTGGTGCGCTCCCTCCAGCCAGTGGCTGGAGTGGAGCAGCCACCGAACTGTAGCTCCGGATGAACCTCCGGTAGAAATTAGCGAACCCCAAGAACCGCTGTAATTCCTTAATGGTGGCTGGCGCAGGCCACTCCGACACGGCCCGAACCTTGTTCGTGTCCATCTCCACTCCCCGAGGGGAGATTACATACCCCAGGAAGGTCACCGTGGTCCGGTGGAACTCGCACTTCTCCAGTTTTACGAATAGATGAAATCGCTGCAGCCTGGCGAGCACCTCCCGGACTTGGCACACATGTTCCTCCATGGAGGTGGAATACACCAGTATGTCATCGATGTAAGTGATGACGCCCCTCCCCAGAAGGTCCCGGAACACCCCGTTAATGAGGGCCTGGAAGACCGCCGGGGCGTTGGTGAGACCAAAGGGCATCACGCAGTACTCGTAGTGCCCATGCGTCGTGTGGAACGCCGTCTTCCACTCGTCGCCCTTTCGGATACGAACCAGGTTGTAGGCGCTCCGGAGGTCGAGTTTGGTGAACACCCGTTCCCCACGCAGCTGCTCCAGTGCCGCAGGTACTAGCGGCAAGGGGTAAGGGTACCTGACGGTGATGGCGTTCAGGCCCCGGTAGTCGATGCACGGGCAGAGCCCCCCATCCTTCTTCTCAACGAAGAAGAACCCCGCGGCGGCCGGTGACGTAGATGGCCGGATGTGGCCCGCTGCCAAGGCCCCCTCGATATAGTCCTCCATAGCCTTGGACTCAGGGAGTGACAGTGGGTAAATCCGGCCCTTGGGGAGAGAAGTGTTGGGCAGCAGGTCAATGGCACAGTCCTACTCCTGATGCTCCGGCAGGTGTGACGCACTTTCCTGACTAAACACTCTTTCAAAGTCTGTATAGGGCTGCGGAAGGCGTATGCGAGCCCCGGTGTCCGCCTCCTCGACGCTGCACGTCCCACAGGACCTGGACACTGGGTTCCTCAGGCAGTTCCTCAGGCAGGCAGGTGACCAGCGCGTCAGTTCTCCCGTGCGCCAGGAGATCTGGGGGTCGTGGCGCCTTAGCCATGGGAACCCCAGAATCACAGGGTTCTCCGGGGAGGAGGTTATGTAGAAAGTCAGCCTCTCGTGATGGAAGAGGCCCACCTGGAGACCCAGTGGCTCTGTCTGGCGTCGGAGGTAGCCCTCGCCAATCGGCTGACTGTCAATGGCCGTGATCCTCAAAGATGGTACACAGGGGGAGGTGGAGATGCCCAGTTCCTCCACCCACGCCCAGTCGACAAGGTTCACGGCTGCCCCGGAGTCAATTAATGCTGGAACATGGACACAACGGTCAGCGAACAGCAGAGACACAGGAATGGTGAGACTCATTAATAGTGAGCGGTCACCCACCTGGGAATCAGCGGCTCTCTCCGGACAGCGGGGACTTAGATGGCCAGTGGACCCGCAGTTGTAGCACCGCCTCGGGGGTCCACGGGGTCGACGTTCCTCCTCCGCCAATCTAGATCTCCCCAGCTGCATGGGTTCTGGGTCCCTCTCACCCCGCCCCGGGCCGTCCATTCTGATGCGGGGACGGGCGGAGGCCATGTCGGGGGCCCCGGTCCGGCGTTGGCGCCGCAGGTTGTCCAGGCGAATCGCTGTGGCCACAAACTGGGAAAGGGACGTGGCCTCCACGTGGCATGCGAGTTCCGTCTGAAGGGGGGGGTTCAAGCCGGCGCGGAACACAGCCCAGAGCGCCGCGTCGTTCCACTCAGACTGCGCCGCTAGGGTACGGAACCGGATAGCATAATCGGCGGCGGACTCTGAACCCTGACGGATCTCCATCAGCTGGACCGATATGTCCTTGCCGCCCGCGGGATGTTCAAATACCTCACGGATAGCTTCCTCAAAGTGAGAATAGGAAGCCCGTATCAGAGGGTCGGCGTCCCACACCGCTGAAGCCCATTCGAGGGCTTTCCCCGTAAGCAGGGACAGCAAGAACGCGCATTTGGTCCCATCTTCGCTATACATCCCTGGTTGGTGTGAGAAGAACACCCCACACTGGCGGAGAAACCCACGACAGTGATCAGCGGAGCCATCAAATTTATCCGGAAGTGCTAACCGGGGTGACTCACCACGAGCGATCGGCGATTCCCGCGGCGTGGCAGCGGTCGCGCTGCTCAGCTGGGCCGTTAGCGCTTCCAGCTGAGCCTGAAAGGCACTGATGAGCGAGTCCTGCCGCATGATGATTTCGCGCAGCTCCGCTGGATCCGTAGTTGGCGAGATATTCTGTAACGGCGCGCCGCCGGTGCCGGAAGAAGCCGGATCCATTCGCAGAACCGGCGAAAGGGAGAGTGTGAAAGAGAAAACAGTCAGAGAGTCGGCAACGGGGAAGCGGTAAATCCAAACGTCAATACAGAAAGGGTAATCCAAAAGTAATGGTAATCCAGAAGGCAAGCAAAGTCCAATAACCAATCCACACAACATCAGAGAAAATCCCACAGACGAAACGAAAGCCAGTCCAGGTCATACACAAAAATCCAGCCGAAATATCACAAGGATAACGCTCAATATGTCCCATTAGAAAACAATATCTCGCGACGAGCAGGAAGTGCGCACCCGTATTTGAGCCCGCCGAAACCGGAAGTGGCTCAAAACGCGGGCGACAGCTCCCTCTCGCGGTCGGATCTCGGGCAAGCTGTGACATCAATACTGTAATTTTGAAGTGAACACCTTAATTTGTGTTTTAAAAACTTTGTGCTTTAATTGATATTTTGTTTTATCATGCCTTTTACTTTTTCAGTTTGCTGTAAATATAAACTCTCTTTAAAATATAAATATAAAGCTCTTTGGACATTTCCATGTTTTACAAAATTGAATTACAAAATAAAAAACTACAATTTCATTTTCATAAATATCTAAAAAAAATTCTCTTTGATCTCTTTTGACTACAGGCACAATAATGACTACTGGTATGACTATTGCTGGTTAAAACATGGTCCAATTTTACACTTTTTGTTAATTGCAGGGGCGGGGTGGCACGGTGGCTTAGTGGTTAGCACGTTTGCCTTACACCTCCAGGGTTGGGGGTTCGATTCCCGCCTCCGCCGTGTGTGTGGAGTTTGCATGTTCTCCCCGTGCCTCAGGGGTACTCCGGTTTCCTCCCCCAGTCCAAAGACATGCATTGTAGGTTGATTGGCATCTCTAAATTGTCGTGTATGTGTGTGAATGTGTGTGCCCTGCGATGGGTTGGCACTCTGTCCAGGGTGTATCCTGCCATGACGCCTGAGATAGGCACAGGCTCCTCGTGACCCGAGAGTAGATCGGATAAGCGGTAGACAATGAATGAATGTTAATTGCATGATTAAAGAGAAATAAAGTTGACTAGTGCTACAGTAAATGACACGGCACCCAAGTAATGCATGATAGAAGAAGTTGCTTTCAGCTGCTCCCTGTTTGGGGTCTGCACAACTTGGCACAGGTTTTATGACAGATGCCCTTCCTGACCAGACTCCCATTTTTCTGGGCTTGGGATCAGCACTGCATCCAGTGGCTGGGGGTTTGGGCATTGGCTGGGAATTGAACCGGGGCCTTCAGCATGATAGGCATGAAACCTACCACTGAGCCACAAGGGCTCAGAACAAAGCCCTTGACGTTAATGACATTTTCCATTTTCATGTTATATTCTCAAAGGCAGCAACAACCCAACTCTTAATAAATGACATTGTTAGTCAGTACCAATAAAGACAAAACCAAGACCAAGTCAAGAACAGAAACAAGCAGCAAAACATTTCTAAACACTAACACTAACAAATTACTGCTCCAGCACTGAGGTCTGGTGCTAATGTGATGGGTAGTTTAGCAACAATAACAGCTAATTGACACCACCAGCAACACCAAAGATCTGCTTAAAAAAGGTAACACAGACAACCTGTTAAGACAACTGGCAACAATTACTCCATGGACATGGTACATGAGAAGTTTAGAACTTTTAGAAGATTGAAAGTTTTCAAAACACAGAATTCATCTCTCCTAGAGCAACTTGACAATCTTGAGAATAAATCCAAAAGGTCTAAACTGCTCATCATCATTATTCTGGAATGTTTGGAGGATTCATATCTGGACTGCTTAAGGAAACTGTGGTGAGTATGACCCCCAAACTTGAGTAAGAGGAAAGTCTTCATCGTCTTCATTGTCGCCATAACTGATTTATGACCTGCTGATGAAGGCACTTACTGGTGTGCGATAGAGCGGACATTGCTTGATATTTACACAGAGATTCTGCTGCTGGTTATAACAGGTGAGTGTTGTGTAGAGAATAAAAAAATCTCACATCTTAATTCACTGATTATTACATTGAAGCAGATCATGTGCAGGATGTCCCGAAAGTCTCCATACACTGTGGAAACTAACACTTTTTAGCAAAAGTTCTTCAAAACTCACTCACTCACAAAATACATTACTTCAGATACCCTTTAAGGTAATGCCTGATGTGGGTTCATAATGGGCCTCATTTATCAAGACTGTAAACTAAAGGGTGATAAATTTCCTTTCTTTCAGATGATCCCACCATCACTTCCATCTCAAACACCACACACACTTCACTCCAATCCATAATGACACGACACATTCAGTAAGAGGTATGAATTTTTCTTGCCTGATCACTTCTTTACATTTCTGTCTCATCATTAAACGTGTCTCTCTCTTTTTTTTTATTTCAGATGAGCCAGTAAATTATTCTCTCCACAAAACTCTCATCACTCCCTCATCTCAGTGTCAGGGAAGGCGGATGTGAGGACCCAAATGCGGTACGAGTTCAAAATAAGAGTCTTTAATAAGAGTGAGCACATATACAAGAAATGGCAGAGTTCTCAGGTAACAACCATCAAACAGCTGAAAATCAGGGTGAGCATGGTAGGCAGAATCAACAACAGAATACAGCCCAATAATCTAGAATCCTGTGAACAGGGTAAATAAAGGGCAGGAAGAATCAGCAACAGAGACAAGGCAGAGACTAATTAGACAGGCAGGAACAGAGCAGTCATCATCAGGAACAGGCAGAGTCAAAACCAGGCAGACAGGAACCAAAGAAAAGGTGGGATGACTAATCAGGAGCGCAAGGCAGACTGAAGAGACCATCTGGCGAGGAGCAAGTGCAGCCTGCTGGCTTATATAGGGCAGAGGAGCATAAGATGGCGGAACCCGGAAGTGGCATTGCGGAACTGGGAATGCACACAGCACGACCTGACACTCAGGGTATGAACAATATCACGTATTATTTTAAGCATGTTGTTCTGCCCTGTGCTTCAGTAACTAACAGGAAGTAACTGTTGACACATTGCCTATTACCATTTTTTAACTTCCTTTTAACCATCACATCACAGTACCTTTTAATCTACTGCTGTAAATGTCACAAAATGCACACATTACAGAGAGCAAACTGGTGCTGCTAATTTTATGCCAAGACATGTATGGGAGATATATTTTTCACAAGTCTTTTTGGAGTATATTAATTATTTGTGTCAAATATTGCAGATAGATATGTAATATTTATTTATTTAACTCTACACCTGATCCACCGGCACTTGCCTCAGTGAGGGCTGTCTGGACTGATGCGAAATCAGAAAGTTTCATTTTCCGATATGTTTGATTTTTGTTTCTTAAATTTTTCTACTTATGCATTGCTTAGTTTGTTTGAATGAACCCATTTGGTTCTTTGCCTCCGTGTGGTCTTTTTCATGGAAAAAAAAGATTTATTTTATCCAAACTGCTGGGTGACACATATTGGGTTGTTTGGTTAAGTTATTTGTTTTTTAAAATATGCATCTTAAATTTTAGTGGTGCAGCTTAGAACTCGAAAGAACTCGATCTTATATAAACCAGACTGATGCTTTCATTAAAAATAAAGTTAATGATATATGTAGATCCCATGTGGTTGGCTGTTTTCAGGTAATTAATGTCCACCTCTTTAATATTAATAAACCCATCCCAGTTGGTTACAGGTCTTCAAACTTGAAGTGTTCAGTTCACTTCCAAACAAACTCTACAATGGGTTTAAATGCAGCAAGTTGTATGATCTTGGTTGTAAGATCAAATCTACAAATAAAGGCTGCTAAACTGAGCCATGAGACAAACTCTGCCAAAGAACAGAGCTGTAGCACTGCAGAAATGTAGAGAGATACTGGAAGCAATAAACACTGTGGCTTTGCACCCTGCACTTAACCCCGCTTTTAATCCTGGGTACAGGAATGTTTCATGTGTGCAATTGAGAAGCAGTGCTAGCTGTGTTTTTTTTTTTACGATGGGTTATGAAAGCTACTCTGAAGCAGTACTTTTACATTGCGGTGCCAAATGCGTTTACTGTAAAACAATGTGTAGTTAAAATACTAAGCAATGAGCCATAACAACAGACAACCAATCAGGAATTAGACAGCATAGAGTCAAGCAGCAAAACTCTATAGCAAGGGGGAAATACATCTAGCAAAAATTGGATAGCAACAAATGAACAGCTGGGTTAGGGTTAGGGTTAGGGTTAGGGTCTTGTTCCCTACTCTGAAGGCAGAGTCTCTAGACTTCAGCAGCACATGCAATTTGCCGTTAACCACAGCTTCTGGTTGGAGCATGTGGTGATGGTCTTGGAGGAGGTTACATCATCAATGAACTTGCAGATGTAGCTGGTCACTGATGCCATGTACTCCTCCAAGTTGATAGAGTCGCCGTTGGTTGCAGCCTCCCTGAACATGTGCCAGTCAGTGCACTCAAAACAGTCCTGAAGAGCCTGCTGGGCAGGTTTTAACCTGTTTCAGAACCGGTTTAGAGCGTCTGATGAGCGGTTTGTATGCTGGAATTAGCATCAGAAATGTGGTCTGAGTAGCCGAGGTGGGGGCGGGGTGGTACATGCCGGGAATGTTTGTGTAAACAAGATCCAGCATGTTTGCCCCTCTCATTGCAAAGTCCACATGTTGATGGAATTTAGGGAGCACTGATTTGAGCATTCTGCAGATCGCTATTAACCCCATAGAGTTCACATAGTGCCTCCTTAGTGTGGCGAAACGTAGAGAGGGGTGCACACCATTTAAATCCTGCCGACTACGCCAAAATGTGGCAGAAATGGAGAGGTGTGCTAATCACCCTTCAAATTTTATCCGACTACGCCACCCTGGTGGGAGAGCCAGGGAAATAACTCCCATCAAAAAGAAAGACACACAGATAAGCTTCACCAACTGAAGGCAAAGAATTGAGAGACGTGGGTACCAATACAAAAATTGTGTTTATTATAAAAATCACAAGCATTGATTAAAACTCTCTCTCAAACACATCCACAATGGCAGAATATAGTTTTCAGGGAAAGGATTAGTGGGCAGGCCAGCTGCAGCTCAGGAGGTCGTCCAAAACCCACCTCAATTCACACCAAAGCAAACACCGCACACACCCACAAAAGGGAAATTGTATCAGCACACTGTGAAACACCACAGAATGAAGCAGCTAGCCTCCCCAGTTCCACACACGTCCTCACTGGCCCTGGAGAAAAATAAGAAAGCATTAAAACGGAAATTTTAATCAGAAATTATAACAAATAGAAAAATAAACCAGACACCAAAATAATGAAGTCACAAACACTATTGTAGTAGCTCTGACACTCAGGCCTCCAGAGGACACCACATAGGCCAAAGAAATTAAGTCCAAAAGCTCAACCGTTAAACAGCCTTGTGGACACACATCCAAAGCCCACTTTAACAGCCCCGGCGACTCGCAGAGCACAGCACAGATGACTGTCGATGACACGATCAAAACCAAAATGTATCCGTAAGCAAAACAGCAGCGGCGTCACATGAAGTGACTAGCTAGGAACTGGACTTCAATATTCCCCTTTCCCTTTAACCAAGGAGTATGAGAATTAGTCTAAAAATTCAGAGAATCACAAATATAAAAAGACAAAAGCGGCATACTTATGATTGATGTTAAACACAGATCGGTCTAATGACCAGCATTCTCACACACATGCCCCGGCTGCTATTACTGAAAGCAACACACAATAAATACCACAAATAAAACAGTCAAAAGATTTAAGCACCAAAACATACCTGCTAGTGAACTCCGCCACACGCCACCAGCCCGCTCTAAATTAAACTGAAAGGGAATCGGAACAGAAACAGAAATGCCAGGGAAAGACCCGTCAAAATAAGGGTCCTTAAATAGTACGGCTACTATCACCTGATTGGTCTACCAACTATACTCCAACCAACCAATAAGATGACATGACTCATCCTGCCACATTAGCATTAGCACTGGGGGGAATTTACACTCCAAAAATGAAAGCAGTGGTAAATTCACATGGTAAATTAAATGACCTGCATCTAACAGTCAAAAACTTCACTAGTGATGGACAATAGCTAGAAGCAAGCACAGAGTTCTTACACCATTCCGTGTTGATGTAAACACACACCACCACCATCACCACCACCACCACCACCACGAGTCTTACCGCACAGAGCTGCATTCCTGTCTGCACAAAACAAGTTGAACAAATATTCCAGTTTCAGTCACATCAATCCAATCTGAAGGCCACAAAACCAACCATATCATCTTCAATTTCACTTTATTTGCACACATTGCCCATTCACACACACACACACACACACACACACACACACACACACACACACACACACACACACACCTAAAGTTTCATTGTTCAGTTTAAATTAAGAACGTCTAAATGATCAGAATATGGTTTCAAATAATGTGGAGCATTGTGACTGTTTCCCTTCCTGGATTCCCAACTACTCCTGTCATCATTGCTTTGTCTGTGGTTCTAGAGGTGCTTCTCGTTGACTTTATATTTATTTTAACAATGTTAAAGTGTCCATTCACACACCTGCTTAATGTGTTAATCATTTCAGAATTATATCTTGAAAAGTGAACATAGTGAATGAAATGCAAAACACTGAGGTGTATGTTATTGGTGTAATATAAATGTACACACACACACACACACACACACACACACACACACACACACACACACACACACACACACACACACACAAATGTGGCTGATAGCAAAGAGCTGTAGTGAAAATAGCAAATATGAGTCCAACAGGAAATCAAATCTTTCTGCTTTCATGTGCAACACATCTCTAAATAGAGTACATCATCAGAACAAAATGTAAGCTCACTAATATTACTTCCATAAGAAACTATTGCCATGTCATACTCAATGTTACCAACAGCAAGAATAAACACAAACACAGCATGATTCCTGAAAATTCATACAGCATTAAATATAATAGCTACATGTTTACAGTATAGCTCCAGTTTTTTTTGCAGAACAGACAGTTCTCACTGTCCACATCTGTCCAAACAACCATTCCTCTATCTTTTTCTCTTGTTTATATTTTTTCTTTTCAAACCATTGCACAAATGACCACTGCAGCCAGTCACATGATAGAAATCTCTTACGCTTATTTTCAGTGTGAATTTTTTGAAAGTGTGAAAGATGGTGTAATGTGCGATTGCTTGTGTAGTATGCAGATCATTACGTTCACTAATCAACTGATCAAAAGTTACACAAATTATAAAAAACTATTCATTAATTTTTTAAAGGTTTTCCATGTACTGTCAATTACTATTAACCAATCAGACTCAGTCTAGCAGAGTCTGTATGAACTCAGCTTGGCCCTTAGGGCTTATGACCACCGCTCTAGCCAACTCTACCCCTACCTCTCAACTTTGAGAAAACAGGTAGGCTACTCACCAAGCAAAGCTTTTGCCCACTGATACTAGGAGCCATCACAGTACCATAAGTCATGTGGCATGTCTTCACCCCTAGGTTGCAGTATGCTCTTCACCATTATTGTGGTATTGCCCGGTTGGTGAGGCTGTTCAGTCGATATGCCTACAGCAGTCGCCCGTGCCAATTCACATGACCCTGTGGGATCAGAATTTTTCCTTGTATGGAGAAATTGGTATTGATGTTCTCATAGCATAAAGCCATGACGCAGTGTTAGCTCAGGGAATGTCTCAGGTTACGTATCTAACCCTGTTCCCTGAGAAGGGAACAAGATGCTTCATCATTTGCACACATCGGGCATACCCAGTGTCTGATTCAGACAATTAGAATCTGGGGACTATGTGCCCTTATATAGTCTTGCTGACATGCATTGCTATGTCACCTGACTCCGTTTTAAGCCAATAATATATTACTGTCTCCACAATGTGTTCTTATAGCATCAAGCAATGACACAGCATCTCATTCCCTTTTCAGGGAACAGGATTACATACGTAACTTGTAATGTTTTTGTTGCCTTTTTGCCCTACATTCCTGATCTCGTGATCTCTTTTGGTCTTGTTTGTTTTTAAACACTAGCCAAGCGTGTAACAATGCTGTACATTAAATCATTTTTCACTGAGCTTTGAATTTGTCATTTATAATTTGTATTTTTCATTTAACATATCTTCTTCTTTTTGCTTGTTCATATAAAGCCTTTTGACCGTCTCTACGGTGTTTAAGGAAAAAAAATGTAAGATGTACATTAAATACTTTTAACCTGTAATGTCATTGTAAATACACAAATTATACATTTATTGTATATACTCCAGGGGGGCACGGTGGCACGGTGGCTCGGTGGTTAGCACGTTTGCCTCACACCTCCAGCGTCAGGGGTTTGATTCCTGCCTCCGCCGTGTGTGTGTGTGTGGAGTTTGCATGTTCTCCCCGTGCCTCAGGGGTTTCCTCCGGGTACTCTGGTTTCCTCCCCCAGTCCAAAGACATGCATTGTAGGTTGATTGGCATCTCTAAAGTGTGTGCGCGTGTGTGCCCTGCGATGGGTTGGCACTCCGTCCAGGGTGTATCCTGCCTTGATGCCCAATGACGCCTGAGATAGGCACAGGCTCCCCGTGACCCGAGAATAGATTGGATAAGCGGTAGACAATGAGTGAATGAATGAATGAATGTATATACTCCTGATTTTAATTTCATTCTGGTCTGGCTAAGGGACAATATTTTAGTTTATTATGACTATTACTAAATCTAGTGGCTGCAGTTGGTATTGCCAGCATATTGGATTTGACGTAGGGGCATCTACAATGATCAAGTGGATATCCCTCTGCATATCATGTATATCAAACATGTTTGTGTAATTGAAGATTGTTGCTCTCGTCTTATGTTTTGGTTGCATCGTTGATCTGTAACTTTATGTTTTTGTTCATATATGTGTATGTATCATGTCTATGCTTTGATATTGATGTGCACGATTCTTTGTTAAATGTAATATGGTGTAAAATGTGTCCTATTGTTTACTATGCGTATGTTGGTAAATGTGTCCATTTAGTTTCTAGTTTCATGCTTCACCTTCTTGTCAATAAACCTGTTGCTTGATCTTTGAGTCTTTGGGAGTTTGATGGGAAGAGGTGAGTTTATCTCTCTGTTAAGATATACATGGCACACATATCGATTACAGTACACTCATAAATAATGACGGAATTTGACTTGAATCTCTTTCATTTGACTCATAAATCTTTGGAAACTCTTATTCACATATAATTCTTATTTTTTCAGAAATGTCCACATTTGCTCTGTTGTTTTCAGGAATAAGCAGTGTGCACAGGTTCAAGGGTGACGCTTGAAAAATATACAGGTGCATCTCAATAAATTAGAATGTTGTGGAAAAGTTCATTTATTTCAGTAATTCAACTCAAATTGTGAAACTCGTGTATTAAATAAATTCAGTGCACACAGACTGAAGTAGTTTAAGTCTTTGGTTCTTTTAATTGATGATTTTGGCTCACATTTAACAAAAACCCACCAATTCACTCTCTCAACAAATTAGAATATGGTGACATGCCAATCAGATAATAATCTCAAAACACCTGCAGAGTTTTCCTGAGTCTTCAAAATGGTCTCTCAGTTTGGTTCACTAGGCTACACAATCATGGGGAAAATCTGACAGTTGTCCAGAAGACAATCATTGACACCTTTCCCAAGGAGGGTAAGCCACAAACATTCATTGCCAAAGAAACTGGCTGTTCCCAGAGTGCTGTATCCAAGCATGTTAACAGGAAGTTGAGTGGAAGGAAAAAGTGTGGAAGAAAAAGACAACTAACCGAGAGAACCGCAGCCTTATGAGGATTGTCAAGCAAAATCCATTCAAGAATTTGAGTGAATTTCACAAGGAATGGACTGAGGCTGGGGTCAAGGCATCAAGAGCCACCACACACAGACATTGTACCGTTGTCGTATTCCTCTTGTTAAGCCACTCCTGAACCACAGACAATGTGAGAGGCGTCTTACCTGGGCTAAGGAGAAAAACAACTCTTTACAAATGAGAGCAAGTTTTGTATTTCATTTGGAAACCAAGGTCCTAGAGTCTGGAGGAAAGGTGGAGAAGCTCATAGCCCAAGTTGCTTGATGTCCAGAGTTAAGTTTCCACAGTCTGTGAGTCACTGCACTCGTTTACCAAGAAATTTTGGAGCACTTCATGCTTCCTTCTGCTGACCAACTTTTTGAAAATGCTGATGTCATTTTCCAGCAGGATTTGGCACTGTCCACACTGCCAAAAGCACCAAAAGTTGGTTAAATGACCATGGTGTTGGTGTGCTTGACTGGCCAGCAAACTCACCAGACCTGAAGCCCATAGAGAATCTGTGGGGTATTGTCAAGAGGAAAATGAGAAACAAGAGACCAAAAAAATGCAGATGAGCTGAAGGCCACTGTCAAAGAAACCTGGGCTTCCATACCACCTCAGCAGTGCCACGAAAATGATCACCTCCATGCCACGCCCAATTGAGTAATTAAAGCAAAAGGAGCCCCTACCAAGTATTGAGTACATGTACAGTAAATGAACATACTTTCCAGAAGGCCAACAATTCACTAAAAATGTTTTTTTTATTGGTCTTATGAAGTATTCTAATTTGTTGAGAGAGTGAATTGGTGGGTTTTTGTTAAATGTGAGCCAAAATCATCACAATTAAAAGAACCAAAGACTTAAACTACTTCAGTCTGTGTACACTGAATTTATTTAATACACGAGTTTCACAATTTGAGTTAAATTACTGAAATAAATGAACTTTTCTACGACATTCTAATTTATTGAGATGCACCTCTACCTTATTTAGTGCTTTATGATCACTCTACAGGAAGTGACATGACCCCCATGTATGAGTATGGTGAGTGGTGGATTTCTACATTAGAACAAAGCCGGGCTCATGATGGTCATAAAGTGTAGACCTTGAAGTGATGTGAACCAAATGGATAGACAGTAGAAACATTTTTGTTTGTTTCCTGATATCTTGTACAATAATCTTGTACATGACATTGTATGTGTATAAGGACAATATGCATGTTCAAATCTCCATAGAAGGCGAAGTATCCTGTAACGGTTGTCCGCCGATGGCGGTAGCAGCCGGATCCATGCGTGGGGCTGGAGTAGGGGAGGGGCAGCGAGAGAGAGATGTAGTCGGGTAGGCGAAGGGGTTGTAACCAGAAATCCAAGCAAGAAAGCAAACAAAACTAAAGGGCAAGACAAAGACAAAGTCCGGAAAACAGTCCAGGGTCCAAGCACAGTCAATCAATAATCCAATAGGGCAAAAGCAGAAATCGTAATCCAAAAAACCAGTCCAGAAATAGAGTAATCCAATATAGCAATCCAAACGCACGAGGCAAACGCTTAGTAGTCACGAGGGACAATACTTCGCAAAGAGCTGGAAGTACGCTCCGTATTTAAGCTCGTGCGGAAACACGGACGCGCATCAAAAGTTGGACGAGGGCTCCCTCTCGTGGCCAGATCTCGGACGGAGCGTGACAATTACAAGCATCTTGTTCTCTATAGGGCAGTAAGGGCCTTCTGTCACTTCAGTCAGACTATTAAAGAGTGAAGCTGTTCATGTGAGGAGTATGTGTAACACTGTGCCTCATTTTTTAGTATATTAGCGGATGTGCTAATCCTAGAGCACATCTAGTTCACTCAGATAAAAACAATCACATGCAGAACACTGCAATTAAAACTGGTACATTTTACAAAAACTATTATATAATCAAACTAACCACAGACTGAGAGGAAACAACAAACAGTAACATCACAGTTTATGTTGCAGTACACAACTCCGCTGTTCATTATTTCATAGTAATGAAGTGATATATTTCCTGTAGTTATATCTGTTCTGATCTTTTCTTTTTGTTCTGTTGTGACATTTTTGCTCAGCATTTCATACAGACACTTCCTGAGTGGTTTTCTGTTAGCAGCTCAAAAGTGGAAGTGGACATGATGTTGCTTTTCTACTGAAGCCACAAAGAAAGACGCCCAGTCACAGAGACAGAGACAGTGTGGGAGTGTCGTATAACTAACAGAACATTTGATTTTTTTTTTTTTCTGAAGTGGAGTTTGTGAGTCTGGATTTAGAATGAAGATCCTCCTCGTCTTCACCTTCTTCCTGATTATAGGTAAGTAAAAGCACTTCAAATTAATCATCGCTCTAAGTGTTACATTAAGGACTTGGACATTTAGCACAGAACTTGCATACATAGTTTCCTGTGTTTAAAGTAGTGAAGTTCTCAGGGCTGCTGAGACTTTCTGTTTAGCTTCAACAGCACACAGAGGAGGTTCCCTTCACTTCAGTGCATGAGGAAGTGACCTGCACAAGTAAACATGACCTCTACTTATTTTCATTGTAAAATTGAAGAGTTTTTGTATCTGTATAGTCACCAAACACCAGTCCTTAACTACGTTACGTGTTTAAAGATCATTTCAGTCGGCCTGCAACATCATCTCTCTTGTTCCTGTTAATCAACACTAAATGTAGGTTTAGTATCTTCTATCAAACACAGCTGAGAGCAGATATCTGACATGTTTGATTTAGATTATTTGTCTGTTTCTTATTTATAATAAGTATTGATCATTGTAAATTCTATCACTATTCAAACACACACACACACACACACACACACACACACACACACACACACAATTTGTAGATACTTTTCAGATTTATTTTACAGAGCTGCATCTATGTATATCTTGTGTACCTGGCTTTTCTCTTACACTGTAATATTTCTGGATAATGTGCTAGTTTGGTTTTATATGATGCAGCATCATCCTGGATCATATTTCATTTCACTGTATATTATTCTCCAGCTGGTACTGATGCTGTAACTACAGTAACTGGATACAGAGGAAGATCAGTTCAGATTAAATGCAGCTATGAAGCTGGATATGAAAACCACATCAAGTATCTCTGCAGAGGTGAATGTCCCTATGGGGGAAATAGAGAAATTCCTGTTCGATCTGGATCTCCTGCTAAAGACACCAGATTCTCTCTGCATGACAACACAACAGCCAGAGTCTTCATCATCACCATCACTGATCTGAGACCTGCTGATGAAGGCACTTACTGGTGTGTGACACAGCGGATATTATCTGATATTTACACAGAGATTCTGCTGCTGGTTATAACAGGTGAGTGTTACACAGAGAATAAAAAAATCTCAGATGTTAATTCACTGATTATTACATATTGTAATTGAAGCAGATCATGTGCAGGATGTCCCAAAAGTCTCCATACACTGTGGAAACTAACACTTTTTAACAAAAGTTCTTCAAAACTCACTCACTCACTCACACACTCACCCACTCACTCACTCACTCACTCACTCACTCACTCACTCACTCACCACTCACTCACCCAGTCACTCACACACTCACCCACTCACCCACTCACTCACTCACTCACTCACTCATTCACCCACTCACACACTCACTCACACACTCACTCACTCACTCACTCACTCACTCACTCACTCACTCACTCACCCACTCACTCACTCACTCATTCACCCACTCACCCACTCACTCACCCACTCACCCACTCACCCACTCACTCACTCACTCACTCACTCACTCACTCACACACTCACTCACACACTCACTCACACACTCACACACTCACTCACTCACACACTCACTCACTCACTCACTCACACACTCACCCACTCACTCACTCACTCACTCAAACACTCACACACTCACCCACTCACTCACTCACACACTCACTCATTCACTCACTCACTCACTCACTCACACACACTCACTCATTCACTCAATCACACACTCACCCACTCACTCACACACTCACTCACACACTCACTCACACACTCACTAACTCACTCACACACTCACCCACTCACCCACTCACTCACTCACTCACACACTCACTCACACACTCACTCACACACTCACTCACTCACTCACACACTCACTCACTCACACACTCACTCACTCACACACTCACCCACTCACTCACTCACTCACTCACTCAAACACTCACTCACTCACACACTCAACCACTCACTCACTCACTCACACACTCACCCACTCACTCACTCACTCACACACTCAACCACTCACACACACTCACCCACTCACACACTCACACACTCACAAACACTCACACTCACTCATTCACTCACTCACCCTCACTCACTCACACACTCACTCACACACTCACCCACTCACTCACTCACTCACACACTCAACCACTCACACACTCACACACTCACAAACACTCACACTCACTCATTCACTCACTCACTCACTCACACACTCACTCACACACTCACTCACTCACTCACTCACTCACTCACTCACTCACACACTCACTCACTCACTCACACACTCACTCACACACTCACTCACACACTCACACACTCACTCACTCACTCACACACTCACTCACTCACTCAATCACACACTCACCCACTCACACACTCACTCATTCACACTCACTCACTCACACACTCACCCACTCACTCACTCACTCACTTACACACTCACCCATTCACTCACACACTCACTCACACACTCACTCACACACTCACCCACTCACACACTCACACACTCACAAACACTCACACTCACTCATTCACTCACTCACTCACTCACACACTCACTCACACACTCACTCACTCACTCACTCACTCACTCACTCACTCACTCACTCACACACTCACTCACTCACTCACACACTCACTCACACACTCACTCACTCACTCACTCACACTCTCACTCACTCACTCAATCACACACTCACCCACTCACACACTCACTCATTCACACTCACTCACTCACACACTCACCCACTCACTCACTCACTCACTTACACACTCACCCATTCACTCACACACTCACTCACACACGCACACACTCACTCACTCACACACTCACTCACTCACTAACTCACTCATACACTCACCCAGTCACTCATTCTCTCACTCACACACACACTCACTCACTCACTCACTCACTCACTCACTCACTCACTCACACACTCACACACTCACTCACTCACACACTCACTAACTCACTCACTCACTCACTCACACACTCAACCACTCACACACACTCACCCACTCACACACTCACAAACACTCACACTCACTCATTCACTCACTCACTCACTCACTCACTCACCCACTCACACACACTCACCCACTCTCACACACTCACAAACACTCACTCACTCACTCAATCAATCACACTCACACACTCACTCACTCACCCACTCACTCACACACTCACACACACACTCACACACTCACTCACACACACTCACTCACTCACTCACTCACTCACTCACTCACTCACTCACTCACTCACTCACTCACTCACTCACTCACACACTCACCAACTCAGACACTGACACACACTCACTCACTCACTCACTCACTCACTCACTCACTCACTCACTCACTCACACACTCACACACTCTCTCACTCACTCACTCACTCACTCACTCACTCACTCACTCACTCACTCACTCACTCACACACTCACTCACATACACTCACTCACACACTCACTCACCCACTCACACACTCACCCACTCACACACTCACTCACTCACTCACTCACTCACTCACTCACTCACTCACACACTTTCTCACACACTCGCTCACTCACTCACTCACTCACTCACTCACACACTCACTCACTCATTCACTCACTCACCCACTCACTCACTCAAACACTCACTCACTCACAGACTCACACACTTACACACTCACACACTCACTCACTCACTCACTCACTCACTCACTCACACACTCACTCACTCACCCCTCACTCACTCACTCACACTCATCACTCACTCACTCCCCCTCCCCCTCCCTCCTACTCACACACTCACTCACTCACCACTCACTCACTCACTCACTCACTCACTCACTCACTCACTCACACACTTACTCACTCAATCACTCACACACTCATTCACTCACACACTCACACACTCACCCACTCATTCACTCACTCAGGCACACACACACTCACTCAGGCACACACACACTCACATACTCACTCACTCATTCACTCACTCAGGCACTCACACACACACACACACTCACACACCCACTCAGGCACACACACTCACTCACTAACTCACTCCCACAATCACTCACTAAGGCACACACACACTCACTCACTCACTCACTCACTCACTCACTCACACACACTCTCACTCACACTCACACACTCACTCTCACACACACACAGTCTAACTCACACACACACACTCACTCACATACTCACTCACTCGCTCAGGAACTCGGGCACACACACACTCACACACACACACCCACACACACACACACACACACACACACACACACACACACACACACACACACACACACACACACGCACACACACACTCACTCACACTCACACACTCACTCTCACACACACACACTAACTCACACACACTCACTCACATACTCACTCATTCACTCAGGCACTCACTCACACACACACACACACACACACACACACACACACACACACATACACACACACACACACACACACACACACACACACACACACACACACACAGTGTACATTACTTCAGATACCCTTTATGAACACCTGATGTGGCAGATGACAGGAGTTCATTGTGGGTCAGAGAGAGGAATCTGTGTGAAATGGAAATGTTTTGTAAATAAAGTTAGATTTATTAAAAAGTGTTATTTTCCCCTATAGAGACTTTTGTAATATTCTGTATAATGGGCCTCATTTATCAAGACTGTAAACTAAAGAGTGATAAATGGACTGTTTCCTTTCTTTCAGATGATCCCACCATCAGTTCCGTCTCACCCACCACACACTTCACTCCAACCCACGATGACACGACACATTCAGTAACAGGTCTGAACTTTTTTTCCTGATCTCTTCTTCACATTTCTGTCTCACCATTAAACGTGTCTCTCTTTTTAAAATTTCAGATAAAGCAGTAAATTATACTATTGTCACAACCCTCAGTACTTCCTCATCTCAGGGTATGTACAATATCACAGGCGTTATTTTAAGCATGCTGCTCTGTCCTGTGCTTCTCTAACTAACAGGAAGTAATTGTTGTCACTTTGCCCTCTGCCACTTTATTTCTTTTTTAACCATCACATCACAGTACCTTATAATCCCCTTCTGTACATGCTGTCACAAAATAAAGTACACATCTCATGTACTTAAGTGTAAGTACAGATACCCGAGTTAACATGTTACCCTGGTAACATTGAGTTAAAGTACAAGAGTACTTGTATACAAATGTACATAAGTAAAAATACTACATTTATCCTAGCTCTAATGTTGTCATTTTTTGTAATTATTGATTCATTTTATGTGAGAAGAATCTGTCCCTCTACTCACACATGACAGTTAATACAAGGATCATTATTCTAAATCAAGGAGCACAAGGGGAACATGGGGCTGTAAAATAGCAGGACTTGAGAACAGGTAGTTTTTCCTGCTAAGATTTATGTTATACTTAAAACCTGATAAAACACTTTACCATGTAGCAGTTGAAGTGACACGTGTGTGTTTGTGTGTGTGCTTGTGTGTGTTTACTGGGGACGGGTATTTGGGCATGGACACTACACAAGAAAATGGACCCTTATATAACAACAGGGTTTGTAGCTTGTAAATTCTCTCCTACATAAATTGCTTAAAAAATTAAAACCTATACTTCATGGCAGGAGAAATTATTAAGAACTACAGCAGTACAATGTACATTAACATTTTAAATTTCTGGCATTTGGCAGACGCTCTTATCCAGAGTGATGAACAAAAGTGCTTTAGTTCTCAGTCAATGAATACATTAACACTGGTTCAATAGGACACAAACTTGGGAGACCATTAGCCTAAAGTGAGTTTTTTTTTTCAACAACATAATACATAAACAGGGAAAAATAAGAGCTAGTTTAAGTACTTAAGGAAGAGGTAAGTCTTCAGTTGCCGTTTGAAGACGGTTAGAGACTCGGCCGTACGGACATCTAGGGGAAGTTCGTTCCACCACCTCGGTGCCAGAACAGAGAAGAGTCTAGATGTATACCTACCTCTTACCCTGAGAGATGGTGGGACCAGTCGAGCAGCGCTAGCGGATCTGAGGGAGCGAGTTGCTGTGCAAGGAGTGACGAGAGCTTTGATGTAAGATGGCGCTGGTCCATTCTTGGCTTTGTAGGCAAGCATTAGTGTTTTGAATCTGATGCGTGCAGCTACCGGAAGCCAGTGGAGGGAACGCAGCAGTGGGGTGGTGTGGGAGAACTTAGGCAGGTTGAAAACAAGTGGTGCAGCTGCATTTTGGATCATTTGCAGTGGATGAATTGCATTCAGAGGTAGACCTGCCAGAAGAGAGTTGCAGTAGTCCAATCTCAAAATGACCAGAGACTGAACTAGCACCTGAGTAGCCTGTGTGGATAGAAATGGATGAATTCTTCTGATGTTGTACAGAAGAAACCGATATGAGCGTGTCACATTAGTGACATGGGAGGAAAAGGACAGTTGATTGTCCATGGTTACCCCAAGGTTGTGAGCAGTGGCTGAAGGGGAATTCATGGAGTTGTTCAGAGATATCTCAAGGTCCTGGACTGGGGATGGGTCACCTGGGATGACCAGCAGCTCAGTTTTGCTGGGATTGAGTTTTTAGCTGATGAGCCATCATCCAAGATGAAATGTTCGCCAGACATGCTGAGATCCGAGCAGAAGCCGTGGTATCTGAAGGGGGGGAAGGAGAAGATAAGTTGGATGTCATCGGCATATCAGTGGTATGAAAATCCATGTGAGGACATAAGTTGGACAATCCGACTTGGTAACTCATAAAGAATAACAAATGTGTGCTGGACACACCTGTGTTTTGGGAATCAGTTTTAAACAAATATCACTTTAACAGAAATTTCTGCTCTACAGATTCAGAGAATAAAAAGGTCAAATTCAGAACAGTCAATATTTCAGTATTTAGTAACTAATGCTTTGGTGTTTGATGGGCAATTACAGTATTTGTGCAACTTATTCTGCTTTATATAAAAGTAAATAAATAAGGAAATAAATAAGGAAATAAATAAGGCAATTTTACTTGGTACTGGTCAAATATCAACAATAAAATTTGAGCTCTTAGTTTAATGAGTTGCTGTATAACATCAGTAACATTAATATAGACTGCTGCCCAAGAGTTACTGATTAAGTTAGCTAACTAAAGCATAACTAGTTATACACGACATAATTAAGATGTTACGGGTGGCAGGCCCTGTGTTGGGCCACTAGGGGGGGTTTCCAGCAGGGGTTATGTTATGTCATGTTATGTTGTGGTGTTGTTCTTGTCATGTGCTTGTGTTAGCCCCGCCTGATCCCTATTGTTTCTAGATTAATGTTCACCTGTTCCCAATGTTATTCCTAATTATGTTTTGTATTTATAGCGGCCTTTTGCCAGGGTTCGGGGCTGGTCTTCCTCGTTAAACGTCTTTATGTTCCGTGTTAATGTGGCGTCATGTATGTTGTCTATGTCTGCTTTTGATTTAAATAAACCCCTGTCTGCTGTCTATCTCCGCGCTGGGTCTGTTTCATCATGCTTTGGATACCGGAAACGTGACATAAGATAATAACTTATTCACATATAAAATAAAATCCTTCATTGCTGCGAGCTAACATTAGATTTCATATTAAAGAAAATCACCATCATGATGATTTATTCTATATTTCTCATGCTCTGTAAAGCTGCTTTGAGACAGTGTCTATTGTTAAAATGCTATACAAATAAAATCAAATTAATTTACTCACTTTTACCACTATTGGACTTGAGGTGTTCAGTTCACTCCCAAACAAACTCTTCAACAATGCAGTGAGAAAATAAGGAATAAACACTGGCTTTTCTCCCTGCACGTAACCCCTCTTCTAATCCTGGGTACAGGAAAGTTTTACACAAGTATTTTTGAACCAAGGTTAGCAGTTGTTTTTTTGTTTTTTTTTACCAGGGGTTAAGAAAGCTACTCTGAAGCAGGACTAGCATGACTTTAAAAGTGTTAACTCCACAACACTGTGTGGTTAAAATGCTAAGCCACTAGCCATAACCACAGACAACCAATCAAAAATTGAAGAGCATAGAGTCAAGCAGCAAAATGCTGAACATCAGAGAAGTATGCACTTTAGCCAGGGGGAAATACCTAGCACTGAAAAATGAGCAGAAGTTGGATATCAACAAATGAACGTCTGGTCAACTACATGACACATTTAAAAAGAGCAGAAAAGATGATGAAGCTGTAAAAGATTTTCTTGTGAAAGCGTGAGACGATTCTTTATTTATAGAGGCTGTGTGCTGGATTGAATAACCAGGACTGCTGATATGCAAATATGCAAATAAACAGAAGGTTGCAGCAGGGTTTGGGAATGAAGAGTGTGTAACATCAGATTATGTAGAGCCAGGATTCAGTGTTATCCCCAGGAAAAGTAGGAGCAGTGTGAAACATCAGAAAATAACCCAAGGTGTTTAACCAAGGTTTACACTGACCCGTGGGAAAAGCCCTTATAATTTTTACAAGTTCTTTTCAACATGAGAGAATTCAGACTTTAATTCCTATATGACCAAATATTCCAGTTTCAGCCACATCAGTCCAGTCAGAAGGCCACAAAACCAAACACATCATGTTTAGTTTCACATTGCCTATTTACACACACACACACACACACACACACACACCTAAAGTTTGATTGTTCAGCTTAAGAACGTATAAATGATCAGAGTATAGTTTAAAATAATGTGGAGCATTGTGACTCTGTTTCCCTTCCAGGATTCCCAACTACTCCTGTCATCATTGCTGTGTCCGTGGTTGTAGTGATGCTTATTGTTGCCTTTATTATAGTGCTACAGTGGAAAATGAAGACTCAAGGTACTACAAAAGAGATAAATACTTTTTTATTTTCATTCACACACCTGCTTAATGTGTTAATCAGAATTAACTCTTGAAAGCTGAACATAGTGAATGAAATGCAGAGCACTGAAGTGTATATTATTGGGGTAATATAAACACACACACACACACACACACACACACACACACACTGTAACATCTATGATACACTTCATATTGTGACTTTTAAAGCAAACTAAATGATTTTATCCCTGATTTACGGTGGCTGACACGTGCAGAACAAAATCACAAATCCAAAAACACAATAACGATTCAGACAAACCAGAAAATGTAGGTATAGTTTGTGAATTGAATTCTCCTACAAGAAGTAGGAAATTGCATATCTAACTTTATTGCTTGTACATGTGTGGAGTTGTGTGTTTTTTTATTATTTGATAGTGCAACTTTAAATTTAATAAAAATAAAAAACATTTATGTTCATGAGAAAATGGATTTCATTCAGCGCTACCTTGAGAAATGACTCAAGGACTTTTGGATAGCATACTGATAGCATATCATAGCCTATGTATATAAAAAAAACACCTAAAAAATGTAGGTATGTTTTTGAAGACCAAACTATTCCAGATTAAAGGATGTAAGGAGCGCTGTAAGAGCAGAGCTGTGTTCATACACACACCAATCCACTTTCTACTGCTGCAGCCTGCTGGACTTCCTGTATATCCTGAGTGACAGATGTCTCGTCCAATCACAAACTATACCTACCTTTTCTGGTTTGTCTAAATTGTCTATGTGTTTTTTAATTTGTTATTTTGTTATTTCGTTTTGCACTTCTCAGCCACTGTATTTGGTGGACAAATCTGGTGGATCAAAAAATTCAGGATACTCAGGAACCAGTCACTGCATGTTTTTGTGGTGGTTAGTCATGTATCCTGAAAGGTTCAGTGATACAATTTTCCTTACAAGAAGAAAAAAATCTTTAGTCCGATATCAAGAGCTGTAATGAAAATAGCCAATAGAAGTCCAACATTCATTAACACAATATAGAAATATAGTCCATCTACACTATGGATGTGAATTGAATGGATTGTGTTTCTACAAGAAATGTTTATTGTCATTGCTGCCTTCCTCTTCTCTCTGCAGGCTCTGAAACAGTGACACAAGCAGCCAAAGAGGTAAATGCCAAGGATTTTACTTCAGGTAATTACTTTCACAAACACTTATTTATAAATATTTTAATGATTTTTATTTTCCATTTCAGACAAATGAAGAATATGAAAATGACCGAAATTTACTTCCGGTACAAGCAAGTGAAGACCCAACCACTAGCCAATCAGTCTACCAGAGTCTGTCAATTATTCATAACCAATCAAACTCAGTCTACCAGAGTCTGTCATTTACTAATAACCTATCAGACTCAGTCTACCAGAGTCTGTCATTTACTAATAACCAATCAGACTCAGTGTACCAGAGTCTATCAATTACTAATAACTAATCAGACTCAGTCTACCAGAGTCTATCAATTACTAATAATCAATCAAACTCAGTCTACCAGAGTCTTTTCTGAACAAACTATGCTCATGCTCAGCTTTATTTTCAAGCTAAGGTGGCACAGCGGCTTTGATTATGGAGCTTGCAGTTGGAGTTGTCGGAAGTGGAGAAAAAGATAGGTAATGCCCTTTCTCTCACCATCTCCTGTGACTCCAAAGGCCACATTTTAGACTCGGAAGCTAGCAGCACGATTTCTTCCGAGCAGAACGATGACCTAATGTTGTCTGCATCACGTTCTGGGAGATCGATGTCATCGATGTCAGTTGTGGCTTCTCAGCAACCCTGCATTACCCTCAAAGCCGTGTAAGACTGTCGGAACTCAGAGCCCCCTCCAAGTGGACCGGGTGGATGTTTACTATGTGTCTATTTCCCTTAGCTTTCCATGATCTTACCCAATGAACACGATATACTCTAAAAACTTAGCCCGAAATAAAGAGAGGTCAGTCAGCAGATGAGAAGAAGCAGGTTTCTTTATTCAGCCATGCAGTCAATCACATGCATTTCTGAAGAGAGCAGCTGGTCTGAAAAACCCCGAAAGTTCCTTTTGTACTTATACCTCAAGCACCCTAATGGCGCATCCTCCTTTAATTTTCATATGTTGGGCATTTTCCCATTATTCTCATGTTCTGGGCCATTTTGGCCCCTCCTTGCCTAATTTACATACTTTTACCATTTCCCATTATTTTACTATTTGTCCTGATACCGCCCCTAATTTGGGATCATCCTCCCCTTGAAGACGTCACTTTTTCCTTTTCAGTTTCCCTTATTTTTAGGCTGATTTACAAAACATTAAGAAAAATAGTGCCTACATATAAGCGCTCATTTCCTTGTTAGCTTCATTTGCCCATGGCCTTTCAAGCTATCTCTACAGATCATCTTGACCTCGCGTATCACCTTTCATCACGATGTGCAAGTACCCTGACCTTTTTCTCTGTTTCATTAACTGATTGATCTTAGTTAAATGCACTTCTATTATTAATGTAAGTAAGCTCTGCCATTATACTGTTTCAACTCCTATGTACTGTATTTGCCATCAGACACCAGTCTTATTGCTTTTACCACAGGCCAGGTCACAATGCCCAACAACCTTTTGCTATTATGTCACCACAACCTAGCCTGCCGCCCACACTGTCTCTTCCAAACTTGGTACATATCCTGGGCCCTAAGACTTTAAGAGTTTCATCGCTCTCTTTTGCTGCCTGCTAAGCCTTGTTTTAAGATTACATAGTCACATGATATGCATCTTACTCATCCCATTTCTGTCACTTCCATTAGCTCAATCAGCCTGTTGTGCAATCTTCCAAAGAGGTGTCAGAGGTGCAAGGGGCGCTATTGCTGTCATCTGCTGTCTGTCCTGGCCACTGAGTCTGCCACCTTCCTAGACAACACCTGTCTTGATCAACCAAAAACTCGTGATCAGTCCACCCAGACCTTCTACTGGACATGCACCGCTTCTCAACGTGTCAAGACTGAGGGCTCTTCCTATGAGATGCCTTCTGATGACTCAACTTCTGATACTTCTGAGTTCTCCTGACACTCCTAGCTCTCCTGTCATTCCCTTACCTTCTCCTGTATATGTTCCTTCTTCCCCTGTATTCACCTCCTCATTTGGGTGACACTGGACAGTGAATAATGTATATGTAAATAATGCCATTTTTACAACTATTTATAGTCAAGTGGAATTGTGCAACCAAGTTCTCCTGAGAAGGTCAGTGTATTTTCTGACTTGGCAGTGTTAAGTTAGCTATTCCCTTTCTGCATCCAAGAACCAGGGCCTTCTACCAGTCATCACTGGCCCTAGGCTGGCTCCCATAGGCAGGAGCAAAAGGCTAGTGTGGCAGCCTATACCACCTCTTGAAGAGATAAGGGTTAATCTTGCCTGGGGAGGGGAGACCTAAGATCAGTCATCTCTACCAGGCAAACCAGGCCTCTGCAAGGCCTCAGCCCCATGAATCTTTTGCCCCTGTCCTCTGCACCATGAATCCATGGGAAAGCTATGCTTGTTCTGCTCAGCTTGGGCCCTTAGGGCTTATGACCACTGCTCTAGCCTACTCTACCTCTCCACGCTGGCCTACTGTATGCTTTCCTCTCAACTTTGGGGGCCACAGTTGAAAACAGGTAGGCTACTCACCAAGCAAAGCTTTTGCCCACTGATACTAGGAGCCATCACAGTACTATAAGGCATGTGGCATGTCTTCGCCCCTAGGTTGCAGGATGCTCTTCACCATTATTGTGGCATTGCCTGGCTGGTGAGGCTGTTCAGTCGATATGCCTACAGCAGTCGCCCGTGCCAATTCACATGACCCTGTGGGATCAGAATTTTTCCTTGTATGGAGAAATTGGTATTGATGTTCTCATAGCATAAAGCCATGACGCAGTGTTGTCTCAGGGAATGTCTCAGGTTACGTATCTAACCCTGTTCCCTGAGAAGGGAACAAGATGCTTCATCGTTTGCACACATCGGGCATACCCAGTGTCTGATTCAGACAATTAGAATCTGGGGACTATGTGACTTAGGTGCCCTTATATAGTCTTGCTGACATGCATTGCTATGTCACCTGACTCCGTTTTAAGCCAAAAATATATTACTGTCTCCACAATGTGTTCTTATAGCATCAAGCAATGACACAGCATCTCATTCCCTTTTCAGGGAACAGGATTACATACGTAACTTGTAATGTTTTTGTTGCCTTTTTGCCCTACATTCCAGATCTCGTGATCTCTTTTGGTCTTGTTTGTTTTTAAACACTAGCCAAGCGTGTACCAATGCTGTACATTAAATCATTTTTCACTGAGCTTTGAATTTGTCATTTATAATTTGTATTTTTCATTTAACATATCTTCTTCTTTTTGCTTGTTCATATAAAGCCTTTTGACCGTCTCTACGGTGTTTAAGGAAAAAAAAAAGTAAGATGTACATTAAATACTTTTAACCTGTAATGTCATTGTAAATACACAAATTATACATTTATTGTATATACTCCTGATTTTAATTTCATTCTGGCCTGGCTAAGGGACAATATTTTAGTTTATTATGACTATTACAGCATCTAGTGGCTGCAGTTGGTATTGCCAGGATATTGGATTTGACGTAGGGGCATCTGCCATGATCAAGTGGACATCCCTCTGCATATCATGTATATCAAACATGTTTGTGTAATTGAAGTATGTAACTTTATGTTTGTATGTAACTTGTTTTTGTTCATATATGTGTATGTATCATGTCTATGCTTTGATATTGATGTGCACGATTCTTTGTTAAATGTAATATGGTGTAAAATGTGTCCTATTGTTTACTATGCGTATGTTGGTAAATGTGTCCATTTAGTTTCTAGTTTCATGCTTCACCTTCTTGTCAATAAACCTGTTGCTTGATCTTTGAGTTTTTGGGAGTTTGATGGGAAGAGGTGAGTTTATCTCTCTGTTAAGATATACATGGCACACATATTGATCACAGTACACTCATAAATAATGCCGGAATTTGACTTGAATCTCTTTCATTTCACTCATAAATCTTTGGAAACTCTTACTCACATATAATTCTTATTTTTTCAGAAATGTCCACATTTGCTCTGTTGTTTTCAGGAATAAGCAGTGTGCACAGGTTCAAGGGTGACGCTTGACAAATATACAGTACCTTATTTAGTGCTTTATGATCACTCTACAGGAAGTGACATGACCCCCATGTATGAGTATGGTGAGTGGTGGATTTCTACATTAGAACAAAGCCGGGCTCATGATGGTCATAAAGTGTAGACCTTGAAGTGAAACGTTTTTGTTTGTTTCCTGATATCTTGTACAATAAAACGTGACATTGTATGTGTATAAGGACAATATGCATGCTCAAATATCAAAACTCAACTCAAATACAAGAAGGATTTTTCCTCAGAGCAGCATTATAAGCATCTTGTTCTCTAGAGGGCAGTAGGGGCCTTCTGTCACTTCAGTCAGACTATTAAAGAGTGAAGCTGTTCATGTGAGGAGTATGTGTAACACTGTGCCTCATTTATTAGTATATTAGCGGATGTGCTAATCCTAGAGCACATCTAGTTCACTCAGATAAAAACAATCACATGCAGAACACTGCAATTAAAACTGGTACATTTTACAAAAACTATTATATAATCAAACTAACCACAGACTGAGAGGAGACAACAAACAGTAACATCACAGTTTATGTTGCAGTACACAACTCCGCTGTTCATTATTTCATAGTAATGAAGTGATATATTTCCTGTAGTTATATCTGTTCTGATCTTTTCTTTTTGTTCTGTTGTGACATTTTTGCTCAGCATTTCATACAGACACTTCCTGAGTGGTTTTCTGTTAGCAGCTCAAAAGTGGAAGTGGACATGATGTTGCTTTTCTACTGAAGCCACAAAGAAAGACGCTCAGTCACAGAGACAGAGACAGTGTGGGAGTGTCGTATAACTAACAGAACATTTGATTATTTTTTTTTTCTGAAGTGGAGTTTGTGAGTCTGGATTTAGAATGAAGATCCTCCTCGTCTTCACCTTCTTCCTGATTATAGGTAAGTAAAAGCACTTCAAATTAATCATCGCTCTAAGTGTTACATTAAGGACTTGGACATTTAGCACAGAACTTGCATACATAGTTTCCTGTGTTTAAAGTAGTGAAGTTCTCAGGGCTGCTGAGACTTTCTGTTTAGCTTCAACAGCACACAGAGGAGGTTCACTTCACTTCAGTGCATGAGGAAGTGACCTGCACAAGTAAACATGACCTCTACTTATTTTCATTGTAAAATTGAAGAGTTTTTGTATCTGTATAGTCACCAAACACCAGTCCTTAACTACGTTACGTGTTTAAAGATCATTTCAGTCGGCCTGC
>JAUCMX010000025.1:17750907-17793407 GCA_033459395.1 Hemibagrus guttatus | reverse complement strand
CACGATGACACGACACATTCAGTAACAGGTCTGAACTTTTTTGCCTGATCTCTTCTTCACATTTCTGTCTCACCATTAAACGTGTCTCTCTTTTTAAAATTTCAGATAAAGCAGTAAATTATACTACTGTCACAACCCTCAGTACTTCCTCATCTCAGGGTATGTACAATATCACAGGCGTTATTTTAAGCATGCTGCTCTGTCCTGTGCTTCTCTAACTAACAGGAAGTAATTGTTGTCTATATGTCTATTTAGACATATTTAGAATTTCCTTTTAACAATCACATCACAGTACCTTCTAATCCCCTTCTGTACAACACACTCATTACAAAGAGCAAACTGTTGCTACTCAATTTAGGCAAAAAATGAATGCCAGATTTATTTTTCACAAGCATTTTTGCAGTATATTATTCTTCGTGTCATATTTTGCAGATTTTTTGCCAAATCATAAAAATAAAAGATTATATAAAGATTAAGAATATTATTTTTCACAATTATGTTGTATATCCGGGACCTCTGGCCTGGTGCTCAGTCTGTTGAAATCACTTCAGCAATGCAGAACTGCTTGTGAAACTTAAAGCTGCAGCCACAGTGACATTCCTCCTACCCATTACTCTCTGTTATTTATTTAGTTCAGCTCTACACCTGCACTTCCCTCAGTGTGGGTCGTCTGGGCAGGTGTGAATTCCACATTTCCAGTTTCAGTCTCCAGTTTGAAAAAAATACAACTCAGGTTGCTTTTACTTACATAGTGTTTGTTGAATGGATCCATGTTGTTTTTTGCCTCAGTGCAGTCTTGCAGCAGCACTTAACAAAAACGCCTTGATTGCATCTGATAACAGAACATCACAAAAGTGTGCACTGTAGCAAGTGGGAAATACATCACACTGAAAAATTAGAGGAAGTTGGATATCATTGAGCAAGTGTCAGGTCAACTACATGACAAACTTAAAATAAGCAAACAAGATGATAAATCTGTGAAAGATAACAGGACTTGCTTTGGTGCAGAACCACAGACCTGAACCGTTTCAGCGGCGGTGGTAGCTCAAGTGATTAAGGCTCTGGCTTATTGATCCGAAGATCAGGTTTCAAGTCCAGCACTGAGGAACTGCCAATGAGGATAAGGAACTTCAGCAAGGATGAGCATGAGATGAGCTGTTATTTAAAGCGCTGGATTTATCCAAACAGGACTGTTGATACGCAAATAAGCAGAAGGTTGCAGCAGGGTTTAGGAATGTAGAGTGTGAAAGGTCAGATTCTGAGGAGTCAGGATTCAGTGTAAACCCTGGGGGAAGTAGAAGCAGTGTGAAACCTCCAATTACACAACCCCAGGATTTCGTTCTGCTGGAGTTTATAATATGTGTAAACCCCTATATGATTTTACAAGGAATTTTTTTTTTACAGCATGAAAGAATACAAACTTTAATTCCTATATGGCCAAATATTCCAGTTTCAGCCACATCAAGAAAGTTCCCCAATCTGAAGGCCACAAATCCAACCACAATCATCTTCACTTTCACTTTACTTGCACACAATGCTCATTCACACACACACGCACACACACACACCTAGAGTTTAATTGTTCTGTTTCCTTTCCAGGATTCCAAACTACACCGGTCATCATTGCTGTGTCTGTGGTGCTAGTGCTGCTTCTCATTGCCCTTTTATTCACCGTAGCGATACAGCGGAAAAAGAAGACCCAAGGTACCGCACAACAGACAAGCACATTTTAATTTCCATTCACACACCTGCTCAATGTCTTAATAAATCCAGAATAAAACTCAAAAAGGTGAACACAGTGAATGAAATACAGAACACCGAGTGTTCGGGGGGGGGGGCAACGTTGGGGGGGGCACAGTGGCTTAGTGGTTAGCACGTTTGCCTCACACCTCCAGGGTTGGGGGTTCGATTCCCGCCTCCGGTGTGGGTGTGTGTGTGTGTGTGTGTGTGTGTGTGTGTGTGTGTAGTTTGCATGTTCTCCCCATGCCTTGGGGGTTTCCTCCGGGTACTCCGGTTTCCTCCCCCGGTCCAAAGACATGCATTGTAGGTTGATTGGCATCTCTAAATTGTCGTGTGTGTGTGTGCGCGCGTCGGCACTCCGTCCAGGGTGTATCCTGCCTTGATGCCCAATGACGCCTGAGATAGGCACAGGCTCCCCGTGACCCGAGTGTAGATCGGATAAGCGGTAGACATGCAAAGTTGTTTTTTTCAATAAATAACTTTTTAATGTTTAAAAATGAACATTTCTCAGAAGAATGTTGGACTTCTGATTGTTTTTAAACACTTTAAACACCATTATTCAGAACATTTATTCACATTCGAAGCAGTATAAATGTGCAGCTGGTTCTGTTGCATAGCAACAACCACTTAAACTCAATTTCACCAGTCTCAAGTGAAAATAACTCCTCATAGTGGACAGAAATGTACATGCATGAGGTCCATAAAGACAAGAACCCTTTACAAACTTTTATGTTTTTATATATTTCATATCATAATGTGTCATTTTTAAAATGTTTGCATGTATCTTTCCCCGACTCTCAGCTTCATCTCCAGCGCAATCCTTAAAAAGCCCCTCTAACCTCCATGTGGTGAGTTGTGTCTTTCTAAAATCTTTGATTTCAACAAAACCACAGTAACAGTGATGTATTGCACTAAACCAAACATTACCATTTCTGACTCGCGGTTAAAATTTGTATATAACCTGCAAAGTGGAAAGAAATTTGTAAAGGAAATCCCTGACTATGTTCCAGTTGAGTACTTAGCTGTTAGATAGATAATAATAGGTTGACTCACACCAGATTTGAACCCAGGCATCAATATACATGAGACATGAACAAACCCAGTGAACTACAACCTTAATCTTAAAAAGCAAATAAAATTTTAAAATAATAAAATAAACTATAATAAATTAAATAAAGCTATTAACAGCAAGTGACTTACGTGTTGCAATTTACAATGTAAAAGTGTAAGTGAAATTGAAGGAGACTGTCCAAACATATATACAGATAAAGTTTGTACACAATCAAGAATGATAATAAATATTGTACAGAAGTTTGAGTTTGCAGAAGATGTAGTGCAATTTAGAATGTGAAAATGTCATGGTTGTCTGTAAGTTCTTGGGGGGGGGTCATCTGGGGGTAAGTGGGGCACTGTTCAGCAGGCTGACTGCAGTGGGGAAGAAACTGTTCTTGTGGCGTGAGGTCCTGGTCCTGATGGACCGGAGGGGAGGGACCGAAAGAGTTCATTTCCGGGATGAGAGGGGTCAGCTATGATCTTGGCTGCACGTCTCTGGGACCTGGAGACATACAGCTCTTGGAGAGATAGGAGACTGCAGCCAATCACCTTCTCACCTGCTGAGTGGTTAACACGCTGCAGTTTGGCCTTGTCCCTGGCTGTAGCTGCAGCAAACCAGACTGTGATGGAGGATGTGAGGATAGATTTGATGATGGCAGTGTAGAAGTTAACCAACATCTTCACAGGGAGGAGAAACTTCTTCAGCTACCGCAGGAAATACATCCTCTGCTGAGCCTTCTTGGTGAGAGACCTGATGTTCTGCTCCCACTTGAGCTCCTCGGTGATGGTGGTGCCTAGGAAACAGAAGGACTCGACAGATATCACCGGAGAGTCACAGAGGATGACGGGGGGAGGGGGGCTGGGTCCTTCCTGAAGTCCACCATCATCTCCACTGTCTTTAGGGAGTTAAACTCCAGGTTGTTCATGCTGCACCATGACACCAGATGATCCATCTTACCCCTGTAGGCCGACAGAGATGAGGCCGATGAGGGTGGTGTCGTCAGCAAACTTCAGGAGTTTGACAGACTGGTGACCAGATGTGCAGCTGTTGGTATAAAGGGAGAATAACAGAGGAGAAAGGACACAGCCTTGGGGGGATCCAGTGCTGATGTGCTGGAGGTCAGAGGCATGCGTTCCCAGCTTCACAAACTACCGTCTGTCTGTCAGGATGTCCGTGATCCAACTGCACATGGAGTCAGGCACATTCAGCTGGAAGAGCTTGTCTCTGAGCAGAGCTGGGATGATCGTATTAAAAGCAGAACTAAAGTCCACAAACAGTATCCCGGCATAGGATCCTGGGGAATCCAGATGCTGAAGGATGAACATGGAGGGCCATGTTCACAGCATCGTCTACAGATCTGTTGGCTCTGTAGGCGAACTGTAGTGGATCCAGGAGAGGGTCTGTAATGTCCTTAAGGTAGGACAACACAAGGCGCTCAAAAGACTTCATGACTACAGAAGTCAGGGCAATGGGTCTGAAGTCATTAAGTTCTGTGATCTTTGTCTTTTTGGGGACTGGGACAATGGCTGAGGTCTTGAAGCAGGCTGGAACATGGCAGGTCTCCAGTGAGGTATTAAAAATGTCTGTGAACACTGAGAATAGCTGATTGACACAGTGCTTCAGGAGGGAGGGGGAGACGGAGTCCGGACCTGTAGCCTTGCGGGTGTTCAGAAGTTTAAACAGTCTATTCACCTCTTCCTCTTTGATGGTGAGAGGTGTGAGGAGTGGGGTGTCGCTAAGGTGTGGAGCTGTGTGGGTGATACAGGTATGAAAGTGTAGGAGGAGGAGCTACTGCTGATCAATAGCTGGTGGGGGGAGGATTGGGGGGATCAGGACTGTTCCATTGTCTTTCAAAGCGGCAGTAGTACTCATTCAGGCTGTTGGCCAGTCGCAGGTCATTCACGGAGTGGGGGGCTCTAGGCTTGTAATTGGTGATCACTTTAAGCCCTTTCCAGACAGAGGCAGAGTCGTTGGTTTGGAATTGTTGTTGCATTCTCTCATCATGCTCTGTTTTAGCTCTTCTCACCTCCTCGCTAAATCTGTACTTAGCCTCCTTTTTTCCTTTGTCCCCACTTCTGAATGCGGCCTCTTTCTCTGACCTGAGCCGTCTGAGTTTGGCTGTGAACCAGGGTTTGACATTGTTATAACTCACCCTGGTGCATATTGGAATGATGCTGTCCTCACAGAAGTAAATGTAGGACGACACAGTGTCTGTGTACTCATCCAGCCTGTTGGTGGTAGACCTAAAAACATCCCAGTCGATACAGTCCAAACACCCCTGAAGTTCCCCCACAGCCTCACTGGTCCACTTCTTTGATGTTCTCACAACAGGTTTGCAGAGTTTTAATTTCTGCCTGTATGCAGGAATCAAATGCACCACGATGTGGTCAGACTGGCCCAGTGCGGCACGAGGGACAGCACGATAAGCACCGCTGATGGTGGTGTAGCAATGGTCCAGTACGTTCCCCTCTCTGGTCGGGCACTTAATAAACTGTTTGTATTTTGGCAGTTCGTGTGAGACATTACTTTATTAAAGTCTCCTAGGACAGTAACCAAGGCATCCGGGTTTGTCCGTTCCACACTCTGTATCTCGTCAGCCAGTGTGCGATGCGGCGGGATGTACACACCGACGAGAATGAATGAGGAGAACTCATGGGGCGAGTAAAAGGGCTTGCAGTTAATGATGAAGGCCTCCAGGTCCGGGGAACAGAGTTGAGACAGTACTTTCACATCGTTACACCAACTGTTGTTAATATAAAAACAGATTCCACCACCTTTCGTTTTGCCGGAGAGCTCTGTGTGTCTATCCGCTCTATAAAGATTAAATCCGCCCAGCTGTAGCGCAGAGTCCGGTATAAGATCACACAGCCACGTTTTCGTGAAGCACAAAACACAAGACGTAGTCTTTGTTTTTGTTCATCTGCAGGGTCAGCTTGTCCATTTTGTTGCAAAGTGAGCGCACGTTAGAGAGGAATATCCCGGGGAGCGCTGTGCGTAATCCACGCCGGCGGAGCCGCACGAGCACACCTGAGCGTTTCCCTCTTCTGCGGGACTTCACTTTGTTACATGCCTCTTTGATTAAAATCGCCAGTAAATCCGCGGTAGAAGCAAGAAAACTCGGAAATAAGTCCACTGGGGTAGTAGCTCTGATGGTCATGAGCTCTTCTCTGGAATAGGAGCCACCAGAACTGTGGCACAAAACTGAATAAGAACACAAAGCAAGGAAAAGTAGAATGCACCGAAACACCGTGGCTGCCATCTGCGGCGCCATCGTGACACTTGACACCTCTACACCAGCCCATTCATGGAGGTATCTATTCATCCAGTCATGTGCCAGCAGCACAATTCATGCAGTCATGCAGACAGTGGTCAAGAGCTTCAGTTTTGTTTTTTTTAACAACAATTTTTATTATTCACACATTGTCAAACAGGTTTGGAATGCTTCCCAGATATACCAGAATACCTAGATTTTATTTTTCAGAAAATAGGTCATCTTTTCCAGAATGAGACATGAGATTATCCCTTTAATCCAGTGTGACACACAAGGACTTTCTTCTTGTTTCCATGCACATGCGATTACATGTTTAGCTTCTAATAGACAGAGGGTAAGCAACAGTTTTTCATGTTTGGTGGTTTTAAAATTTAAAGGGTAAATATGCAATATGCACAATTTGGGGTCGAGGGGAAAATTTTTGCCAATAATGTTGCTTAGAATGTTCACAATTTTAATCCAGAAACTATTAACTTTGCTGCATTCCTACATGCAATGAAAGAGACTTCCCTTTTCTTGTTTGCACTTGTAACACACATCAGGAATGTTTGGGTTGAAGTGATGTAACTTAACTGGAGTGATATATTGTCTACTCAGCCATTTGTATTGAAGCAATCTTAAATTAACACTTCTTGCCTGAGTGTGGGCTTCTGAGCATGATACTTGCCATTCATCCTCAGTTACATCGCTCTGCAAGTCAGATTGCCATGCTTGAAGTCTATCATGAAATGATTCTTTCGACTTAGCCACAAACTGTTTATATAGCAAAGAGACCTGTCCATTACCTTTCAAACACTCCAGTGTGATCTTTTTCAAGATAGAAAGAGGGGGCTCAGCCAGACTTTGGTTTTGCCAATGAAGCTATGTAGTTGTAAATACTTGAAAAAGTGCGTTTGCAAAATTCCAAATTTTGACCTAATTTCTTCAAAAGACATAAACCCTCTCTCATTTTAAAGACCAGACACCTTACTAATTCCTTGAGTTGACCAGTTTCTGAAACCTGGATCAGCTCTCCCAGGGTGAAAATTTTTATTGCCAAAATTTTGGGTGAAACGTTAAAGTTGTGGTGACTCAGACCCAGACCCAAATGCAGGGATAAGATGAAAAATGGGGAGTTTATTACTAACATAACAGAACCATAAACAAATGAAAACACTAGGAACAAAACAAACACAACAGACGACCATCAAAAACCAGGTGGTAAAAACAGGCAACAAGAGACAAAGACTCAGCAAAACACAAGCGTAAGACAGGAGGTATAAATAGGGATGGTAATAATTGAAACATGATGAACAGGTGTGCAGAGGCGGGGAAAAGGAGGTAGAATTGGGTGGGGCAAGCACATGTGCAAACACAACATAAACAGAAGCACATGGGAACACAAAGAAACCATGTCAGACACCCTCTGGTGTTCTGGCAGGGAACTGTCCAGCAGTCCATGACACATTTCAGGTTTGGTTAACCCCCTCTGTCATAAGGCAGATAAAGCAAAGCTAGCCTAAGTCTGGGGCATTTGTTGTTCCAAATAAAATTTATAAAGCTTTTTTTCATTAAGGCAAAGAAAGAAGAATGTGGAGGAAGTGGGATGGATTGGAAGAAATATAGTAGTTTGGTAAAGACTGACATTTTTAGTAAATTAACGCGGCCAATCAATGAAAAAGGAAGTTGTGTCCACCCATTCAGTAGACTAATAACAGAATCTGATACTGAATTATAATTAGCTGACACAATATCATTAACAGTTGGTGTAACTTTAATGCCAAGAGCTTCAGTTAATAGTCACAACAGCTGGCTTAAAGTAATAAAAATAAAAACATATACAGATTGTATACTGTATTTAAGACTTTAATCTGTTTTTAAAGAATAAGAGCTGCTTTTATAAGCTTAATTTTCACAGCAATGCATTTAAAAAAAAATAATTTTAGTAAACAACTTGAATATAATTGTTTTGTTTTCCTCCTTGTGCTCAGCTTCCACTACCAGTTTATGACTACGAGGAGATTAAAGGCAGCAGGCGTATTTCTAACACACTGTACTGCACTGCTGAGTTACCCACAATCCTCCCTGACTGTTCTGACACTATTTACTCCAACACCGAATTACCTATGGTTCCCTGTGATGCTTCACAAACGGTTTATTCTACAGTACAAAATCCATCCGATTCTCCTGATCAGGACTTTTACTCCACAGCTCAGCTACCCTCAGCAGCCAGTGCTACATCACCATCTGTGGTGAAATCAGGTGAAATTCCAATGTATGCAACAGTGAGATTTAAGACCAGCTCTTATGGTGCAGCTCCAACAGCCATCTACAAGAATGAGAGCAACTCATGTGACTATGCTACTGTTAATGTGACTTAATGTGGCTAATTAGCATACAATGCTAATTGAGTTATTGTTGTTACTACCAAATCTGATTTGTCAGAATGTGAAAATTTACAGTCTTGACAACAGTGCAACAGATAAAAAGTAAGCCATCTTATAGTTTTTAAGATTTTTTTTTTTTAAATAATTTTTTTTTGGAAAATGGATACAACACCTGGGACATGCTGTTAAGAATATGTATATGTTTATTTATATGTATATAACCCTTTTGATTATGGATTTTACACACAGCTTTATTTTCCTGGTTTCAAGATGTTTAGAAAATCTGGTTTCAGTACATTTATAACTTATGAAGGTTGATGTAGCTTTAGTAGTAAAATGTGTGGCATGTACACTCTATTTCAATTGTGTGTATATCTGCATATATTCTTTCACTTTTGTTAGCAACGTTATATATGTCACATTATATTCCTTGTTTATTTTTTCTATTTTTCATTTAGATTGTTAGATATGTTTTCATTCAAAAAAATAAATTGTACTCTTTTAACACAGCATCAGTGTAACCTGGGAATATGAAACAATTTAGTTGGAAAGAATTAGAAAGAACCTTCGAAGGGTGGGGTTCCTTTCATCATGTTACGATGTCATTAGTGCAAAAACACTCATCAGCTAAACAGCAAAAACTATAAACCTATTTAGTTTAAACAAAGACTAAAGACCTACATCTTTACCAAGCACTTAAATTAGCACTTTGTTAATCTTTCGGGGAAATCACCCATGTCTTGATTTCTTCTCATACCACATTAATCCAACCAGGTTCTGACTGGACGGTTCCCTTAGATGGTTCACTACTGAACTAGCAGGAGGACGTGTTATAAATAGAGACTATAAATTCAATCTGAATACTAAATACAATCTGGGCATCAAGCCACACTGCAAACATGTTCTGTTCATTCATCTCTGAATTTCGACTTTTATCACTGAGGCATGGGGTAAAAATGGATGAAACAAATACTTTTCCTATTCAAGCTTAGCACATTATTATAAGGACACACTAGCATGTGTCCTTGTATGGGTTTAATTATTTTATTTTATGATAATAAATCCTACAGTAAGACATTTCTGCTATAAAACACTCAGATGATGTGTAGTTACAGTGACACATAAGTATCTAACACACCTGTGTATATTTTACTTCACATCTTCTATAACAAAAGTAATCAGGAGTCAGGATTCAGGACAGCTGACTGACAGAGAAATCACTCATCCGTCCCCTATATTGCAGAGCTGTAAGCTGCCTCGGCTTCAGAACAGTGTGAAATCGAGGTATACTCGAGGCTTTGAGTCACGTCTGCAGTAGTATCTGAGGGATCTTCTGGTGCCTCAGTAATGGTGTTAACGCTACATAGGTGTGGATGATAATTGATGTTGGGAATCTCTTCATAATCCTCTGAAGTGTGATCGAGCTGAGGAAATATTACCAAAAAAAATGGAATGATGGAACAAATAATACAGATATAAACTATAGATGAAATAAATGTGCACTTTTTATGGCATTTTATCTGAAAATGTTGCTAACCCCAGTAGGTGACTCTGAGGGATCAGTTGATGTCTCAATGTTGTTGCAAACTGCGTGCAGATCCGTACGATGTTTGTTGTGTTTAATGTTATTATAGTCCTCTGCAGTATGTCCAAGCTGAGGAAACTGGAAAAAAAAACCTCACAGAAATAAGGAGACAAATAATACTAAGATATTATTATAATTCTATATAAAATTTCCTCATGCCCAATGACGCACAGGCTCCCCGTGACCTGATGATAGATCAGATAAGCGATACAGACAATGAAAAGAAAAAAAGAACACACTTTATGTACAAGCATGGCTTTGTTTGTTTTTTTTTTGCTTAAAAGCCTTTTGTTCGAAGAAACATATACGACAATGCTTCTAAATTAATTTACTATAATAGCAGCTCTGACAGTATGTTATATTAATGTGCTTTGAATGCATTCTTTTTTCTATAAACTATCTAATAATAAATGCATTTCAGAAAACAAAAGCTTTATTTATCAAGGAAAGAAATAACGGTGGATATGGTAAAGTTGTGTTTAAGAAAAAATGTGTGTGTGTATCGTGTGGAAAGAGTCTACAATGTCAGAGCCTTTTAACAGTCAGCGATAAAGCTGGAACTTTTTGCGTTTTCTTCCATCTTCAGTACAGAGAAGTTTACACTTCTTCGCAGTTTCTTTTTCAGTTTCAGAAATTTCATGCGGCATGTTTTTAATGTTTGTTCCAAAGCATTAGATAAAATAATTTAATAAACAGAAATAATCGCACTCTTTGGTAATTTGCTGTTTTAATGTAATTAACTCCACTCCATCACAGCACCCCTGTATCAGCATATCCTCAAGGGTTCCTAGTGCTTTTATTATTGACTCTGTGAACATCAGGAGTCACATAATCAAGTGCACATCCTGTGGGTTAAATCAGTGGTTGAAACGGTGTAAATAGATGCATTTAGACAGTGTTTATACTGTAAATGTTTGATTCATTTACAATTGTACATAACAACGAAAAGCAATTAAGAAACTGATGCTGAAATTGGAAGTGAAAATAAGTCTTAGGGTTGATAAAGAATATAATTCTTCTTCTTCTTTCGGCTTTTCCCTTCGGGGTCGCCACAGCGAATCATCTCTCTCCACCTATCCCTATCTTCTGCATCCTCAACACTTGCACCCACTAGCTTCATATCCTCATTAATTCCATCCATATACCTCCTCTTTGGCCTTCCTCTTTGCCTCCTGCCTGGCAGCTCCATGTCCAACATTCTCCTACCAATATACTCACTCTCCCTCCTCTGAACATGTCCAAACCATCTTAATCTAGAATATAATATAAGGAGAATATTATTTTGGATCTGTGTTTAGAGAAGAATTCTATAGCTGGAAATTTGCATTCTAAATTCAAAACATCTTGCACGACTTCTCTGGACATTTCCCCAGAGGACCGCTAGAAGGCAAACCTGTGCACATTGCTTAACGTCTTCTTTTCCTGTGTCGATCATTTCCCCTCATGATCATACCGACCTAGTTCATATTTGCTAATTAATCAGCTGTTAGTTCCGCTGTGTGTCTGCGGCTTGCTTTCCGTAACCATGATCCTAATTTTTTTAGTTTTTGTGCCGAGTGTTTGTTTTGTCACTTCAGTTTTTGTATCACAGTTCAGTTCTTACTTTTACACTCTAATAAATGTTTTTCTGCACGTGCATCTGCGTTTGCCTTGCAATACAGTGACAGATCATAACAGACCAATGATTTATATCCAATGACTCTGTAGTCAAGTCAATAACAACTAATGTAAAAAAAAAAAAAATTTTTAAAAAAAGAGAGAGAGAGAGAGAGAGAGAGAGAAACAAATAGCAACACAATGCTGGACCATTTTTGTCATGTTGTGCTGAAACAATGTGTGAGACATTAATGATGTTTACTAAATAAAGAAAAGCGGTCTTCTCAGCTCTATGATTGGTAGAAACAGCTCACCTGTCTGTTATTTAAGTGATCTGTGTTAGAAGAGGAACTGAGATCTGTGGAGAACAGCAGAGAAAATATGTAACTGTCTTCACAATAAACAAAAACACCAGAAATATGATGTGACGTGATGAATGTGACTGTGCACTTCATCAGTTACCGTGTTTTCGTTTCCATTTAAGAAACAAGTAGAGAACAATAGCAAAGAGCAGGAGAACCACACAAACTGAGAGAATGATGACCACAGAGGGATTTGGACCTGAACCAAATCACAAAAATGTTTTAACAAAAGCAAATTCGGATGCATTGACAAGAAAAAAAAATATTTTAAGTATATCTATTTTACCTGATGTATGGGAAAACGGTGACGGTGATGCCGTCGTGGTGGTCTGCTTCGGTTTTTTTGTTGATGCCATCTATAAATATCATGTGATATTACGTCTATCATACATAATTTATCTAACAAATATGTATTCTAAATTAACCAGTTAAGGACAGATGAGGACTCGGTTTATATGTTAACAAAAACCCTCGTTCTAGGTGATGATTATATCATCTTTATGACAGACTAAACCCTCGTATGCACGTCGGCAGTTTACTCTGTTGTGTGTCTCAGATTTAGCGTCACGTTACAACCATCACATCTTCTGATGCAGAATTAAACAAAGCAGCACCAGCAAACAAGTAAACTTAAAACTCACCTGGAATAAGACAAATGATAAAAAATGAGCAGAGTGTTAAATTAAAGCTCTCCTGCGGCTGCAATCCACATTACTGTGTTAAGCTTTTATCTTGTCAAGATCATTTTGTCAGTTAAATAGTGTGTTACTTCCTCCTCCCTCCATCCATCCATCCCTCCATCCATCCCTCCCTCCCTCCCTGTAAAAGGTGACAGCCTAGACTTCTACTTTTAAGTGTAAATGTATATTAACACTCTCACTCAGTCCCTTTCAGTAAGTGAGTTATCCTGATCAGGGTCACAGTGGACCCAGTGGCCATCCTGCAAAGACCAGGTGTTTGTGGGATACACTCAGGATACTGATTAATCTTCCTGACTCACCTAGAGAGAACCTGCAGGAAACTCACAGAGAACTGAACACGGGTTATATTAAATCAACAGTGTAAAACTTACAACAAAAGAAAAACTGCAGTGAAAATAATAAATATTTACCAAAGTTAATGAAAATAATGCTAAACAAGTTCAATGCTAAAATGATAGGTTGTTTTTTTTTTCGTTTGTTCTACAGTGATAGATGGAGCCTAAAAGGGTAGAAGGCTAATGAAGTAGATAATTAACAAAAACACTGTTTAATAGAAACCTCTTTGTCTGAAGGTATTTTGCTATCAAGAGATTTATAAACTTGTGCTAAAAAAAAAAAAAAAAGAAGACATGGTGCTAAAACCTCTCTAATAAGATCCTGTTTTTGATTTCATGCTAATATTCTTGCTTCTGCATTTTACACAAGCTGTAGGAAGTCAGGTGAGTGAGACTAACAGTCAAAGTGAAAAAGCACAAAGCCTGCTTGTCAATAAGAAACTGACTAAAAAACTGATCTTTTCGTTTTGATGTGTTAATTCAAGTAAATGTCATATACCTCATACATGCAGCATTTGTCATTTATTTCAATCAGATGTGCTGACAGTATAAAAATAGAAACATTAATGTTACAGAAAGCATAACAAACTTTTTAACTTTAGGCACAGTACCATTTTATGTACTTCCTCTATACATTCTGCAGGAAATAGGAAATATCATAATATTGTTTAATTTTGTAAGTAACCATATGACAATTCATGTGATTTTTTTGGTTTAGGGATAAGGTGCATGTTGGGAAACCAGAGGGATTTTTGGTTAAACCAGAGATTTTGTAATAAATCAGTGGTAAAACTAAGGTTGCTTTCGGCTGCTCCCTGTTCGGGGTCGCCACAGCAGACCAACTGGTCCGCAAAACAACTTGGCAAACGTTTTACGCCGGATGCCCTTCCTGACGCAACCCTCCCATTTTTCCGGGCTTGGGACCGGCACTGCATCCAGTGGCTGGGGTTGAGGCATTGGCTGGAAATCGAACCCGGGCCTTCCACATGATAGGTGAGAAACCTACCACTGAGCCACCAATGCCCCTAGTGGTAAAACTAAGGTAACTAAGGTAAATCAGGGGGGTTAGTGGGTAAATCAGAGGGAGTGGGGGTAAATCGGAGGGGTTACTGGGTAAATTAATGGTCATAGAGGTAAAGAGGGGTTAGTGGGTAATTGAATGGGGTTAGTGGCTAAATCATAATAGGCAAGTGCAAAATACTGATTTTTTTACCCCACACCCACCTGCTATATATACCGATCAGCCATAACATTCTGAGCAGTGACAGGTGAAGTTGAGCAAAGGCTGGCCCATGTGGTCCGATCCAACAGACGAGCTACTGTTGCTCAAATTGCTGAAGAAGTTAATGCTGGTTCTGATAGAAAAGTGTCAGAATACACAGTGCATTGTAGTTTGTTGCATATCTGGCTGCATAGCCTCAGACCAGTCAGGGTGCCCATGCTGACCCCTGTGCACCATCGCAAGTGGCAACAATGAGCATGTGAGCATCAGAACTGGACCACAGAGCAATGGTAAAAGGTGGCCTGGTCTGATGAATCACGTGGATGGCCGGTTGCATGCGCGTCGCTTACCTGGGGAACACATGGCACCAGGATGCACTATGGGAAGAAGGCGAGCCGGAGTAGGCTGCTGGGAAACCTTGGGTCCTGCCATCCATGTGGATGTTACTTTAACACGTAGCACCTACCTAAGCATTGCTGCAGATCATGTACACCCTTTCATGGAAACAGTATTCCCTTTCAGCAGGATAATGCGCCGTGCCACAAAGCAAAAATAGTTCAGGAATGGTATGATGAGCACGACAACCAGTTTGAGGTTTCAGGGATGCAGAAGGGGGACCAGCACAATATTAGGTAGGTGGTCATAATGTTATGCCTAATCAGTATAAGACTATATAACACTATATCTGATGCTTATTATTAATTATAATTATTACATTTGACTTATTACATTTTGGAAAATTGGACCAAGGAGTAGAATTCTTGATCACCAGTATTTGGAGATGAAGTGCCAGTTCTACCAGCTGGATTTGGAGCCATGGGAGTCTGGGGTTTCTGGGCAATGACATCAGACACAGAGAGAGATTAGTATCTTATAACAGTAGACACAGACAAACAGTAAACACAAAGAGAGATTAGTATCTCTCTAGATTAGTATACAATTTCATACTTTTATATAGTATGCAGTTGGGGTGTTTACTATGTGGACACAATCAATCAATCAATCAATCAATCAATCAATCAATCAATCAATCAATCAATCAATAAAGTCAATAAAATAAAGCAATCAATCAATCAACCCATCCATCCCTTCCCTCCCTCACAACCCAAAAACCCCGTCCATCCCTCCATCCCTCCATCCATCCCTCCATCCCTCCATCCATCCATCCATCATCCATCCAGGCTCTTTTATAAACCCCTAAAAAATAGTTGAATAGTTATATTTTTCCCCACTGTCAATTTAAACCTTGCAATTAAACAGGTGGATGAGACTCTGTTTCTTCACTGACCTCTCTGTTTACTGGGTTTCCTCTGCCAGCTGGTGAGGAGGTGCCTATAAGCACAAAGTTATATGTAAAAATCACCACAATTCCTTTAAATGCTATAATTTTTAAAAAAATAAAATTTGTCTTCATTCTGCATCTCCTTTTTTTTACAATGATACATGTTTCTATTTTGTTCTGAAGTTTGTGTTGTGAGGCCACAATAAGGGTGTGTTTTTGTCTGTAATATCTGATTGTGAGTCAATTTCTTTTTGTATTTTTAATCAGGGTAACATTACCTTGTTTTTATGGGCAGGAAATAATTGCTCAATGAAATGTTTAAAATAAAAAAGCAAGAAAAAAAACAAAACAAAACAAAACTAAACAAAACAATGCATCTTTGAATAGTTTGTTTTTGTTCATGAAGTAATACCTTTTGTCTTTATGGACCACATTTTGTAGAAGAACACAATTCCTGTGATCAGCAGCAGCGCCACACCGACATACAGCACGATGGAGATGACCAAAGAACCTGAAGCTACAGTACACAGAAAGACAAAAACAGTCCTGAATCTGACTGTGAGCACAGTATGGAAATATGTACAGTATGTTTGTTAAAAAAAACAGGTTCTTACATGGTATGTTTGTGATCGGATCTTCTTAGTGTCCATTCAGGTGTCATTAGATAAAAGACAGAACACAGATTAATGAGGAATTTCTCAGTAATCACAGGTATACAGTAACCGTATATATATGTTAATTCACTTTCATGAACAAAAAGCCTGAGTCTAAGAGTGTGTGAGAGTTTATTTAGTCTTTTAGACCTGATGAAATTATGACTAGTCCCATCCTCTCTAGCTATTATTATCCTCTTTAGCTATAACTCTTTACTAATTGCTTTGGGCTTTCTTCCCCTTGTTTTCGTCCGCATACAAGCGGACCAATTTGGGGGGTGCACAAGAAAACTTGGTGAAATTTTGTTTTAAAAAACGGCCGGAAATGCCCTTTCCCCTTTTGGGGCCCAAATCCTCCCATTTGTCGTGGGGGCTTGGGTTTTTCCCCTGGCTGGGGTTGAGACATTGGCTGGAATCGAACCCGGGCCTTCCGCATGATAGGCGAGTAACCTACCACTGAGCCACCAATGCCTCTAGCTATAACTCTTTACTAATTACAAAATTTGCATTTTAAACAATATCAACCACATATGCACTCATATTTACGTCCTTGCATATGCTTAAGAGTTCAGTTAGCCTGTAATGTGTGGAGTGTCTACAAGAGGTTAAAGACTGGTGTAGTGTAGCATATTGTGAGAGTTAAACATAACAGATGATTCATTCAATGGAATAGCTTGTTTCCTCATCAGCTACTTTGAGGCCATAATCAGTCATCACTGCTGATTTGGTCGTAGATATGATTGGGTCTTGGGTTTTTTCTGCATAGAATATTACATTTTACCACTATTTTGTCAAAATGTCATAGCTTCCAAATTGAATTTTAGCATCAACTCTAGCATGTTTAGGGCATGTGGTTTTATTACACAACTACTCTCCTATCACACTGTGTCTCTGAATGAGTAACTGCAGCTTTTGCATCCAAAAATTACATCAAATAATTTTTTTAAACATAAAATACTGGATTCTCACCGGTGACATGAAGTTGCATTTCACTGAAGATTTGCACATAATTATCCTTTGAAACTCCACAAAGATAAAGTCCTCCATCATCCACTGTCAGGTTGCTGATGCTCATATTGATGACTTTATCCTCTGGGGAGACGTGAAGCTCGTACCTGTCTTTCTCTTCATGTTCTGTATAAGTGAATATGATGGCATCTATGCTGTGATTGGTCACTCTATACACAATGTTCAAGCCATTTTCATGCCCTTCGGGATATGTACAGCTGAAGGTAATAGTGTCTCCAGGATGAGTTTTCAGTGAAAATGACTTTCCATAATTCAGATCTGTCAGGAAAAAAAACAAAAAAAACAACAAAAAAAAAAAACAGGTGCAACTATCTGTGACACAAATTAATCAGTAATTTTTTTTTTATTTCTTCTTGGCTAACTATCAGCAAACAAGTTTTGTTTTATTTAAAAAATTGACAGAGTTAAATTGTTTCATCAGTAAACATGCAATGAATAATGGAAATTAAATGTCTATGCTGTTATAGGGAAACATGAGCAAAGTTACTGTTACTAGTGTTACTACACTGGACGTAAAGTTCTCTGTCCTGAAGATCCAGAAGCTAAAAGCACTGTGGAATAATAGTTTTAAAAGATTCTCACCCTTTTTCACATCCAGCTCCACGTTTAACAGCGATTCTTCCTTTTGATTTTCTACTCTACATGTGTAACTTCCTCCATCCTCCTGGCTTAAATTTCGAATGAACACGCTATGAACTCCAACTTCATCCACAGCAAGGAATTTTCCTTTAAGATCCCAGTTTGTCTCTCTCTGAGAAATGATGTTTTCACATTTTCCTTTGTTGGTCTTACAAAAGTATTTTGTGTGATTGCTGTGTTCTTGAGAATTATATTTACAACTTATAATGACACTTCCTCCTTCATATCCTACGACCTCAATGGCTTCATCGAAGCCAACTTGAACTGCAAAATAAAATGAAGTTCCTCTTTTAGACTATACTAAACTAAAACACGGTGCATTATACAAAGCAGATACTATAGATAACACTCACAAAAGTTAAACATAGAACGACTAAATCTTAAATTGAAACTTAAATTAAAAAAGAAATAAAAATTTCTGACCTGAAATCAGGTACACAGTGAAAATGAGAAAGATGTCTAGCATTTTCCTGTTTCAAACCCACCAGTCCAATAGATTGGACAGACTTAACAAAAAAAAGGTTGAAAAGGTCAGTACTGTCCTGCAGTCATTCAGAACAACTGCAATGCTTTTCGTGCCTCTGAAGTGTGTGTCTCAATTTAATGTCAGCACTGCCCCTTTCCTTAACCCTATTTTCCGTTACACCCACATCCTCTTGAAGCTTCGTTGTCATCCAAACATAAAATGCTATTACATCATTTGTTGTACTTTGACCACATGGTGTCTCAGTCAGTCAAGCAGCAGTCAACCCTGCAGAGAAAACTCATTTTTTCTGCCTGCTGATAACCTTTATCTGGACTTTCAGTTACTTTCATGTTCCAATGTACACAAACTATTTAGAGAAACTACAATAAAATCTCACTTGACAATTTGACAACCATCATTTTTACTATTTATAACTACATGTAATGTTGAAGTTTTTGAAGGATGAAGACAGTAAATAGTAATGATTAGTGCCTTTATTGGCTTTGTGTGAAAAGACTCGCAGTGCAGTAGTTTGTTGTGCATCGAGTGTGTTTGTGTCACAAATGGTGAGTTGAGATGGATGCAGCTGTGTTTTAACAGTTTTTAATTAATAAAGATTAAAACAGAAGCCATCCAGAAGGCAAGGCAACGTTGAAGGCAAAACACAGTCAAGGATCATCGGATGAGCAAATAGGAAACACAAGGCAAACCAAACACATAAAATTAACAGTCAAAGCTGGAAAAAATGTATGTTACTTCCCAATTGGATGAATGTTTATGGTCTGTTTACATAGGTGCATGAGTAATTGTGAACAAGTGTGCATGGTTTTGTGATTGTGAAGAAGTAAACTGACATGGTTTCTGGGAATTGCAGACTGGAGTGGCCATGTTTGTAGGACACGGTGTGTTCTGGGAAGTCGAGATTGTGGTCCTGACAGTTCAACGTTAATTGATTGATTTGATGTATTAGCACATTCCTCTGTAAAGTTTAAAGTCAAAGTCAAAGGAGCTTTATTGTCACTTCAACCATATCTAGCTGATGCAGTACACGGTGAAATGAAACAGCGTTCCTCCTGGACCAGAGGTGCTACACAGAACAAAAACAAAACACAGGGTTACGCGGACAAACATGAAGCTAAACTAAGGTGCAGAATTTTTAAACTAAACATACAACATAAGTGCAGGGAATGACGAGACAGGGCAGATAAACAAGACACATAACAACAACTGTGTGCAAAAAAATATTGTGGTATTGTACACTGAGAAACAAGCATGTGTGTGTGACCATGAAAAGAGATTCTGTCAATCTGCAAAAAAAATTCGCATTAATTTAGCTATGTAAGAAATCCAGTATATACATTTAGAAGTTGTCCTAGTGGGGGGCACGGTGGCACGGTGGTTAGCACGTTTTGCCTCACACCTCCACGGTTCGATTCCCGCCTCCGCCACGTGTGTGGACAAGTTTGCATGTTCCCCCCGTGCCTCGGGGGATTTCCTCCCCCGGTCCAAAGACATGCATTGTAGGTTGATTGTAATCTCTAAATTGTCCGTAGTGAGTGAATGAGAGTGTGTGTGTGCCCTGCGATGGGTTGGCACTCCGTCCAGGGGGTATCCTTCCTTGATGCCCAATGACGCCTGAGATAGGCACATGTGTCATGTGCCACCAGCACAAAGCATAAAATAACAGATACAGATCAAGATCTCCAGTTCATGTTTACATCATCTTGGTATTTATTTATTTTTATTATTATTAAATTGAAGCAAATAATCAAATATGTACAAGGCTGTTACATGATTTTTTTAATATATCTCCATCTAAAACGCATACATATGTATAAAGTCTAATTGGATAAGACTCTGTGAGAAATTATAGGAAAATGGCAACATGTTGATTATCAGGGTGACTATACAAGAATTCTCCAAGTATTTCTGCTGCTGTTCACCACAGAGCACATGCACATGAAGTTTATATAATTTCATTTATACTACATGACATATAAGTACTAAGTAACAGATAGGCCTATTTCATAAAAAAACTGTAAGAAAGCACAACAGAACAGTTTCACACATGACGTATAAGTAGTGTGTGATGCAACAGAGGACAGACAATTTTTAAAGGCTGTGTGCTTCAGCACTTGGTGACCCTGCGCTCTACATTTTCATGATCTATAAGTTTTGTGGCTATAATTTCCAAAAATGCACTGCACATTTTATTGGTTGATTCTACAATGGGATAAAGAATGTGTGGGCTTCATTTACAAGTGTGTGGTTCTCACCAACTAAGATAAACAAACAAGTAACCTCGGAAAACAAATAGTTCAGTCATTTTTCCCAAAAAGTAAACCAGGTCAGGGAAGGTAGACCCTATTATTCAGTAACATCTTAAATCACCATTAGCAACAACAACATGAAGTAAATGTTTTGTGTATGAGCTTAATCAGTCTCTCACACTGTTTTGGAAAAACATTGACCCACTCTTTTTTACAACATTGCTTCAGTTATGTAACACTTGATGGCAATCATTTATGCACAGCTCTCTTCAGATTCTGGCCGAGGATCTCAGTAGGCTCTGATATATAATAACATAGAATTAAAGGAGGGTGTACATTTTAATGATTAAAAAAATGTTGGCAAACTGCTGGTGGTTTAAGAGACCCGAGATCTACGTGCCACTGTTCTGTTTGCTTTGTTATTTTAAAAACTTGAAGGCATGTCTTGTATGATCCGTATTCGCTTCTATAATTCTGGTATTGTGAAAAAAATTCTGGTACTTCACTGCTCTGTCTCCATGATTTGTGTAGTTGTGTCAAGCTTTCCGAAGCAGAAAAAAGCATACACAAACTTCCTGTACTGCTGCCTGACCTGGAAGTAGAAGAGCATAACATAGTCAAAAAGAGCAGAACAGGTTGCTAAAATTCTCAGGGATACGGGATCCTGTCCGAGGTTCTATAGGAACCCATGATCTGCACATTTCCCAATCTGTTTTCTCTGTTTCCAACACACCCAGTTAAATTAGTCTGATTACCAGCTCTTCTTGTGTCGGAGTTTGTTGAAGCAGGGAAAAAACTACAGTATTCAGGACATGTGGTCCACCAGAACCAGGGTTGGGAACCCTGCTCAAATGTACATCATTATAATACATGTTAATTAAGACTTATTTGATAGTCAAAAATCTTTTTTTGTTTAGTTACTTGCATAAAAGTATTTTATTAAATATGAGCACTGACCTCTTGGTTAAGGAGACAGTGAACAAGGAAGATGAAGGTGCCTTGCTGGGAGTTAAGAAACAGGAAGGTATTGTATAACACCCCAGTGTTGTCGGGGATATACAGGAATATCCAGTAACAGCCGAGGATAACAAACTGTGCCAAGCTTTTAATCATAACACGCATTATGAGATCTTTATCATCAGTGTTATTCCTCTGCAAGTTTTCATTTTTCAGCTGATTCAAGTTGAAGATTATGATGACGATGATGACGATGTAGAGAATCATGTTTGTCTGCACAGAACAATAAGAAGAAAAAAATCCTGGTGTCTTTAACAGCTGTAGTAAATGCAAAAGCTTATCATATAAACTGTACACTATATAGCCAAAGTTTTGTGAACAACTGCATCCTAGGAAAAACCCTTCAAATGGTGAAACTGTACATTTTCTATTATATGAAGCTTTGAAAACTACACACAAGCTTTAAAACAATCAACTAGGAAACTAGAACATAAATGGCGTCAAACTAAACTGGCAGTATTTCAGTTAGCATGGAAGGAAAGCCTTCTGAACTACAAAAATTCTCTTAGTGCTGCTAGATCAGCGAACCTCTCTGCCCTAATCGAAGATAATAAAAACGATCCTAAATTTTTATTTAGTACTGTAGCAAAACTAACTAGGACTAAAACCACTGTAGAAATGTGCACACCTTCTTTATGCAGCAGCAATGACTTCATGAATTTTTTCAATCAGGCAAAAAATTCAGACTATTAATTTAAACCCAAGGGGGGCACGGTGGCTTAGTGGTTAGCATGTTTGCCTCACACCTCCAGGGTTGGGGGTTCGATTCCCGCCTCTGCCATATGTGTGTGTGGTTTGCATGTTCTCCCCGTGCCTCGGGGGTTTCCTTCGGGTACTCCGGTTTCCTCCCCCAATCCAAAGACATGCATGGTAGTTTGATTGGCATCTCTAAATTGTACATATTGTGTGTGTGTGTGTGCCCTGCGATGGGTTGGCACTCCGTCCAGGGTGTATCCTGCCTTGATGCCCAATGACGCCTGAGATAGGCACAGGCTCCCCGTGACCCGAGAATAGTTCAGATAAGCGGTAGACAATGAATGAATGAATTTAAAACTAAATTATTCAATAGATAATCCTGTAGATAATATAATTATTTCTGATCAGAGCTTAGAATGCTTTATTCCCCTTCAAGATCCTGATCTAGTTTCCCTAATTTCATCTTCAAAACTTTCAACCTGCATTCTAAGTCCCTTACCCACGTTTCCTTAACAAATATTACCAGTAGCTGCTGAACCCCTTCAAAAAATTATAAATTCTTCTCTTAGAATTTAGGCTATGTGCCTAAATTCTTTGGTTATTCAATATTCAAGATTCAAGATTCAAAGAACTTTATTAATCCGAGGGGGAAATTGCTTAAGAAAACATCGTGTTGCTGCTCACCGGTCACTCAGAGAGTTGAAAACAGAAGTCCAGAGACGAAAATAACAATAAAAGCTCTCTCAAATCGCATGCTTAGAGAGGGAAGAGCTTATTACTAGTTACCAAAAAAGTTAAAAAAGAAGGATGAAGAAATAATGGGTAAATTAAGGTAAATTTTCTATATATAATTAATTTCTATAAAGTAAGGTAAATGATATATATATATATATATATATATATATATATATATAGTGGTGTACTGGAATGTTTGGATGCTGTCGCCTTACCACCCTCATAAGTCGCTCAGATTTTCTGACTGTGCTGACTGTGAAGTGGTTGGACACTTTATGCCCCAGGAAGCCTTCATGTCTGTGACCTTCTGGCTCTCCCTTTCAGTTATGATGTCATAGCTAGTCTTGCCGGAGTCCCTGCCTGCACTTTACACATAATCTACATTGTCTTTAAACATCACATGATCACAATCATACTTCATATCTCTCTCTGTCTTTTTCTGTCGATCTATACGTCCCACTCCTGAGTTCCCAGTGTTCTGAGTTTCCAGTGTGACCACTTCTTTCCGGACCTGCTTGATCCTGAGCTTGTCACCAAGAGTCAGATGTAAACAGAGCCACTTAGAGACTATGACACCATCACAGATCTGCTGTTACATCTGTCAGCTTGCAGCTTAGTGTCTATAATAAACTCAGAAACTACACTGACTTAATATTTCCTCATAAGCCCTTGGTTGCTGTTGTAGAAAGGACATTATTTATGTTGTCTCTACATTATTTTGTCAGCTGCTCCACCTCCTCCATATATGCTGACTCATCATTGTTGCTGATGAGTTCTACAACTGTAGTGTCATCAGCAAACACTAGGTGATTTTAAAGTGTACTTTGTATCACAGTCACAAGTCAGCATGATAAACAACAGTAGGCCTAGTCCACAGACTATTAGTGCTGGAGTTGGTGTGGCTAGACAGACTGGTTTCTCCTAGTCAAAAGTCCAGGATCCAGTTGCAGATAGAGGTGGTCAGTAAGCTTTTCTGTTAGTTGCTGTGGGATGAAATGTTAAACTAAAGTCCATGATTAGCAACCCTGTCCTTTTTGTCCCGGTTGGTCAGAGAAACAGGTGGATAGCAGCAGATATGGCATTTTCTGTTGAGTGGTTACAGCAGCATACTGGTAGGGGTCAAGCCTTTTGGAAATTCTTACCTTCATGTGTTTCATGCTTTGGTGCATGAAGCACTTCATGATATTAAATGGACTGGTAGTCATTGAGGAAGAACGTATATTTTATTTGGCACAGGAATGATTGTGGTCATCTTAAAGCTCACAGGGACAAATGTGTGGAACAGGGGTATTTTGATTTCTGTTAGGATACCTGCTATCATTTGCCTATGTTGATGAAAGTCCTTCAGTGACCCAAGCACTGAACCCAACACCACTAAACACCTATGAGGTTAAGTAGAATGCCGACTGCACAGCAGGATTTCACATTTCTTATCAGGGCCCAACATGACTTCTTGCCTAGGCATCCTCAATCCTTCCATGTTTGTCCAGGGTTTGGGTCGTCGGAGCCCCCGCCCATGACTGCTACCCAAAACACATTGCACCGGACCCTTATGCTCCTTCCTGCGGGTGGTGGGCCTACGGGATGGTGGGCCTATGTCTTTTCTTCGGGCTGTGCCCGGCCGAGTCCCGCAGGCAAACATTCGGCCACCAGGCGCTCCCCTGCATGCCCCAACCCCAGGCCTGGCTCCAGGGTGGGGCCCCGGTGACGCCAGTCCGGGCGACGTAACGGTCCTTGATTTTGTTTCCATAAAGGTCTTGAACCGCTCTTAGTCTGAGCCGTCACCTAGAACCCGTTTGCCTTGGGAGACCCTACCAGGAGCACTAGGCCCCTGACAACATGGCTCCTAGGTTCAGGTTCAGGGTACTCAAACCCCTCCACCACAATAAGGTGGCGGTTCAAGGAGGGGCCTTCCATGTTTGTTTAAAGTGTAATTTAATGGGGACCAATCTAGGGTGTATTCTGGTCTCTTGTTTAATGTTCCTAGGGCAGACACTCTATCCATTACCACCATGAACAGGATAAAGCACTAAAAAGCTCAAAAATGAAGAAAACTGCATATGAAGATTCCATCCCAACTGACAATTTAGAGGGATAGAATGTAAGTGCAAAATGAACTGCTTAGGCATGTGTCTTGCCTTCTTTAAGGCAAGGGAGCAAATTATGTTATAGGCAGGAAACAAAATGGCCAAAAGCCAAATTTTTGTCCTTTTTGTTTGTTTTCCATAGTATAGCCACAGTGATACCTAAAAGAGTTTTCCCAGGCTGCCTCATATATGTGTTTTAAATTCTTAATAAGATGTTTCATTGTTTAAAAGTCTTGTAAAGATGTCTGTAGTACTCACTGCAACAATACAAATGATAGGTGTGTCAAAGTTCTTCTCTGTATCTCGATTATCCCAGCATCTACACAGACGAAAAGACATATAATTTCTATTCAATGTAAAAAAGTGATACTAAAAAAAATTGATCATTTAGAACAAAACCTAAGGTGCAGTTGACAGCATTGTGGTGAACATGAGCTAAACATCTGTTTGACAAAAGACCTCCCACTCTCCACACTTACTGTTCTTCAACATTATTTTGTGGAATAAATTGTGTACACAGAGTCACCACAACCAAGGAAATGAGGTATCCAATCATATTTAACCATTCCATGCTAATGACCTCCCTCTGGTTTAATCGGATCTTTGACAGGTTCTTCACAAGTAGGAAGAGCAGCACAGTCTCAATGAGCATCCACACAAAACCAGAAATAAAGAAGAATGATCGTATGCCTGACATAACTGCACAGGCTTGCTGGAAAAAGAGAAAAAAACATTGAGGAAATATCCATGCATTTATTTAGTTCTCATAAAAGTCTGTAAAGGTGGGAATAACACACACCGGGGATTGTAGATGGGTCTGATAAAGATATTTTAGCATGTCGGTAACATGAAACAGCAAGAGGTTTAAACACAGGTTAATTAGAGCCGTGTTGGTGTCTTTTGTGTTTGGGCAAAAAAAAGCAAATGTCAGTAGACATAAGGTCAGGAAGAAAGCTCCTATTCCCCTAACCACTGACATGTTCAGGATATTTTTACAGTGCAGTGACACTATGATTCCAAATAGAGTCTATGTCAGAAAAAAGGGAGAAGAACAAACAAAGACAAAAATCATGGTCAGATATGTTGTACGTAGGACTCTTGGTTTCAAATGCTGTAACAATTCTAATATTCATAATAATAGTAATAATATGCATTTGATATGGTTATCATTTCTGTAAAAAGACATTTGATTAACATTTATGCTAAATACATGATTTACCTGTGTCAGCACTTTGTACCAGAGGTTGTTCTTCTATTACTTTAACATAGTCACATGTACTGAATGTATGACTATAAAATTGCACGTCATTGTCTGCAGTCCCTGTACATCATCTTGCCTTCATATGGTTTTTTTTTTTTGCAGAACAGCCTAAGACTAGTGTCAAAGCTAAGGTGTGTCTGCAAGCTGTTTGGCATTTACCTTTTGTGTCATAAAGTAATGTTGTGTGAGAAAGCTGAGTGTGGTGGTGCAGATAGCCTTTATAATTGTACAGTCTTATGCAAGGTGAAATAGTTTGGCCTCATTCCACACTCAGAGTGTTACAAAAAGTACCCCAGTAGTCTCTCAACAAGCCTTTTTTCCCATGAAGCTGACCTACCATATTTAGGTATTTTTAGCAACAGACAAAAGTTGTGAAAATTGTACTTGGAATAGTGTTTTCAGTGCCAGTCACAAAAAAGTCACAAAATTGCCAACCCTGTATTCCAACCATTCAGATAGCTTTCCTCAGTGGCATACTTCCGAGATTGTCATACCCAGGATTTTTTTTATAAATAATGTTAAACATAATATAGCTTGGTATACATTATTACAAGATATGAAATTACCCATATTGTGATATAAAATTTTGTAAGATATTGTGCCAGATTTATGTACCAGGAGAGGTCAGAGGTCACTGTACGACATACTGTTATATAAAAAGTAATCAACTTCACGGTGGTAGCGGTATCATCGTCACTTCTTCATACCACCCTTCATTCATTTTTTTACTATAACAGATACACACAGTGTTTATTATTTAATTATGATACAATTATTCAAAGCAAAATTTTTCAAAATCTTGTGTAATTTTGTTAGACTAATAAGTTATTATGTTTTCAGTGATCTACAGTGGTACGTTTATGAATTATAGTTATCCCCTTGGATTCTTACCTTACATGGAATGATCTCCATGATGAGAGCAAACACTGACAGGTGATTACAAGAGCACACAGTGTGAGTGCTGTTAGTCTCTGTAACAGTACAGCCATCTTCAGCCCATTCGTCATCCTTCCAGTACACACAGAAGAGATCACCCTCAGGATCTAATGCCTAACAAATGGAAAAGTGAAACAGAATTATTTAGAGTTATTATAAAACTTAAACTTAAGCATAAAAGAAAAAGCTCAAGTCAATAAGCTTTATTGTCATTTCAGCCACATATAGCTGATGCACTACATAGTGAAATGAAACAACAAAACCATGAAAAATGAATGAAACAATTCTCCAGGACCCCGGTGTTACAGAGACAACATACAACATATAACTACACAATCATTTAACATACACTGATGTGTTTGAAGATAAATTTCACTGGTTTGGAGGAATGTGTGTTTGTTCTTTTGAGAAAAGTTGCTGACACCACAGTGGACATCATGATTTTCATTGTTTTATCAGCTTTCTTGAAGAATCTAGGTTCCAGGATATCTGCCATATTTGTGTAGCTCATGAAGGCCACAGCAGCTGGTCCTGAAATTACCATAAAAGTAAAATCACAATGGAAAATATGAACATATATATATAAATATGAACATTGCAAATTTAAAGACCTTTTCTTAAATCCAACTTAAATTTCAAGAACTATCAGTACTATCTATAATTCTATTGATATTTAGATGTCCTGATGTTGATAATGAAGGATTTCTGAATTTCAGGTTAGTGTGCACAGGGTTTGTTTAAGATGGATTTCATAGATAAGATTACTTTGATAACAAAGATCCTCCTTTAGTAGTGACTAACCAATGACTGAATAATTAGGGTGTAAGGATGGGCGAGCAGGTTCCATATGCGGTTTAAAATCTCACTTTAATAATAACTGGTAAACAAATTCAAAACAGCAGGGCAAAATCGAGATTGTAAAACAGGCAAAAAAGAAAGCAATTCACGAAGCAAACAATCCAAAAAGAGCATCTGAAAAGGCAAAAAACACAGAGTACCAGACACTGGAATTAACAAAATGTTCAGTACACAGGAAAACTGATGATACTTCATGTAGTCTAGTTGCTGTTTATATGTCCATAAACCCAGAAGGGAAGTTCTGTGAACCGGAGAGTTCAGATTTCTGGTGAGGGTTCTTTCTGGTGGCTCGGAGCTTGGGTTATTATTAACATAAGGCTTTACCAAATCCCTTGAGTATTTTAATACTGATTACTTAGGTATTTAAATGCACTTACCCCTAGTCAGATAGATTTCCAAGGAAGCACCACTTGTGCTGAGATGGAAAATGAAGGGGTCATTTGGTTCAGTCACCATTAAAACTTGAACCTCTGGAAATAAATAAATAAAGAGTCATCTACAAACTCTATACTATAGGATACATGGTTTGTTGTAATAAAGTAATGAAAAATTATGGTGCTCCAGCCTCAAGCCTCAAAACCTGAAACATGGGATTATAATTTTAGAAACATGTTTCAAGTTTTTCATAAGAAATTTGATACTAGTATGACTTGACAGTACTTGTCGATTTCTATTAAGTAAAAATAATTATAAAGCTCTGGTGTTGATGATTTATAAGGAGAATTCATACCTAAGTTTTGAAGAGTGATGCTAATGTTGTGGCTTTCTGTTTTTTCCACCATTTGAGACAGCAGTTTCTCATATAGATTCACAGCAGATTTCCCACAATACCTCAGATCATTTTGATCAGTAGTTTTGCTTTTCACACGAATAATAAGTTTCATTACGATGTTCAAATAACGTTCCACAACCTAACTGACAGCAAGAGAGATGTGATACATGCAAAAAAAAAAATCAGTCAATAAATAAACACATTCACAATTAGACAGCAAAGTCAGAATCACCTTTCTTGTTAATTCTTTAGCTGGGTTTGCAGGAATTTGAGTCAGGAAATTCTGTATGCATGGTCTTGTCAAGTTATCCTGGGGGAAAAAAAGTAATTATTTTCTTGAATACTAGCATTACCATGTAATGCTTGTACTTGGATGCATGAAAAATATTTAGCGTCTGAGTGGTATTATGAGTGACACATTCAGGTCTTTAGAAGGATTAGAAAACCTTTCACATAAATCACTTACTTTGTTTAAACTCTTGATTCTGATTTGCCAGTCCGTGGTCCAGTATAAAGGTGATGGTGCAGCCTTTTTTGTTCTCATCAACACACATTACAGATGATGCTACCAGATTGTTCATGACACCCAGGATAAAGAGCTTATGGCAACCCAAAACCAAGACCAATACTATCACGTTCAGTCACTTCAAAGGTCACTTTTAGGCACTGTATGCTTTCACCAAGTAAACAGTGCTTGCTCCCTGCCAGTATGCTGTCCATATCTTACCAATACCTTATCCTGACAAACTGTGTACTGCCTCACCATTCAGACCTACATGATTGATCCTCAACTCTTGCTTTCATGGACTATCTTTATGCATTAGTGGATAATCTCACTTGGAGATTGTAAATATTCATCTTTTAAAAAATGCAGCTGTAATGGCAATGACTTTCCTATGATCATCTCAGGACTCCTATTCAATCCAATTTATTCCATATCTTTTCAACGCACTGTTGTTTAGTTCGACTCTGCTGCTGTGTACTGCAATAATTTATATTCCTGCTATCCAGTGTGTCTCAAAAGAGGATGGGTTCCATTTTGAGTCTGGTTTATCTCAGGATTTCTTTCATGTGAGTTGGTCTATGCATTTATTGGTGCTGGATTTGCATATTTGGAATCTAAATATAAGTCCATTTTTCAGATTAGCAGCTGTGTGTTGATGTTAAAAGCGTTATACAATTTACAGTGACTTATGTAAGCATAAAAAGTGACACCTGGGGCTCATCCATCTTCTGTGGCCATGTCACACCGCATATTTACATGGACTACATGCTGTTTTATATGTGTACTATATACTATATTCATCATACTTATGTATTACCTTACATGGGTCAGTCTCCATAATCAGTGCAAACGTAGCCAGGAGATTACATGAGCACACAGTGTGACTGCTGTTAGTCTCTGTGATGTTACAGCCATCTTCAACCCATGCTGTGTTGTTCCAGTACACACACGAGAGGCTGAATCCAGGTTCTAATGCCTATCCAAGGGAAAAGGGAGATACCTCATCTTGAAAGTGCATATCAAGGGGTGATTTAAAAGCTTCTTAAATAAAACTTACACTGATGTGTTTCAGGGTGATGTTGGTTAGTCTAGTGACGGGTTCACTGGTGATTTGAGATGGTGAGACTGATACCACAGCTGACATCATAGTTTTTTTTGTTTGGATAGTAGTGCTGAAGAAGATAGGTTTTAAGATGTCTGACATGTTGGTGTAGAATATTATGGTCACCGCAGCTGATTCTGTAAATTAAAATCTAAATAAATATACATGGGAAAAAGATTCATCCCAAACCAGCCAAACTTTTCTTAAATCTCCCGTGTGCAGTTTTATGATGTTGTCATGTATAGGTTGTGGATGTGAGCAATTTTATTAAAAGAAACACTGGCTGAAAAACCTGCTAGAAAAGGAATTGTCATGTTCTTCATGTACAGGGAGATAAGTAGTTCAACCATGCAAATCCCAAATTAAATTTACCACAGCCCACAAATGCAAATTTGTCAGTTCTTCAAACTTAAACTGACTTAACAGTCACTACTACACCTTTAACATTCCTTGAATTCCCAATGAGCTCAATATCCAGAGAGGCGTGGTTTGTGATGAATGTGTGGTTATTGCTCAAGGTGGCATTAGGGCAAACTGCAAGTGTTTGAATTTCTGAAAAGATATAAATTAGTATTCAGTTGTGTTCTAAACTTAACCTTTAGGATGTATAGTCTGTCATTTAAATTCTATATGCAAGAAGTTTAAAAATTAATATAAATCTACAAACTAGACAAAAATTAAATATGTAACATAAATTATAATATATATTAAATTGTAATCTACAGTTTAATTGAAATGTAAGCAGGTTCTGTACCTAAAGTTTGGAGAGAGATGGTGGTATTGGGTATGTGGCTATTTGTTTTATTAACCAGGATTGATGCCAGTTTCTGAGTAACATCTAATACATAATTCCCAAAGGATATTAGATCATTTTGTTCATATACAATGTGTTTAACATGAGTTGTAAGATTTCTTATTATCTTCAAATAACGTTCCGCGAGCTGCCCAGAAGCAAGAAAGAATCCAATGAGTGCACATTAAAAGGCATTAAATGAGTGCATATTAAAAGGCATTAAATGAGTGCATATTAAAAGTCATCCTGTCCAAAAAAGCACTCAATAATGACATAATAATAACAAACAGGAACAAGCACCAAAGATGTCTCACCTGCCGAGGTAAGCCGCTAGCTGTGTTTCTGTTGATTTCATACAGGATGTTCAATGCGCGTTTTGCTGTCAACTGATCCTAAATTATTATTATTAAAAAAACAAAACAAACAAACAAACAAACAAAAAGAAAATAATTAAATATATATTGATGCAGCACACTAACATTTAACACAATTGGAATTTTGTTTTCTAAAAAATAGCTATTTCAACTTAACTTCATCACTTCAGTGATTATGCTACAAACTTTGCGTTTCATCAGAGGTGGGTAGTAACGCAGGTGGGTAGTAAAATGAAGGCCAGAAAATGAAAAGGATGATAGGAATGATTGTTCTATTTTATTATTTGCTTGGTGTTGTTAATTCTTATCCTTGGCCATAATATGTTTTCCTGGACACAGATTCTGATATATATAGGTGCTCATAGTGTCTACTTGAGATCACTTACTCTGTCTGGGATGGTCAGCATGTAAAGTATAAGGTCTCCTTGCTTCTTACAAGAACACACAGTGTGAGTGCTGTTGGTCCATGTGACGTTGCAGAAGCTTAGATCCCAGGTCAATTGAGTGTTTACACAGGAGAGAATACCTTCATGGTCTTTATCAGTACCCTGGTCAATGACATAATGAAAACAACTGATCAAATGACATCTTAAAAAAAAAAGAAAAAACTTATTAAAATTACTTACATTGATGTGTTTGAGGGTGAAGTTAACTGGTTTGCTGAAAGGTTTTGAGGTTTTGAAAAGATTTACTGTCACCAAAGTAGACATGATGATTTTATTTAGGTGATCAGTTTCAGGGAAAAGTTTCAGTTGGTGTGCCATGGTAGTGTAGCTCATGAACATCACAGCAGCTGATCCTAGATGAAATTACATGTTTCACTTATGATCTGAGATAATCTTTACACTATTTGGTGAAAGCTATAAATACTATTATTGGGAAATTTCTGTATTATAAATAAACTGCTTGGACAATTTTTTTTAAATCCAATTGAAATCCCAACTGTTTTTTGTTTACTAAGATTTAAAGATTAACTACTTTTTTGATCAATATTTTATGATATATTTTCAATACATACTTTAATTTAATTACAAAACTACATTTGACATGTTCCCCTTTTTTCCCCAGGAATGTTTAATTTGATTTTAAAATTCAGCTGAAGTAGTGATCATGTCCATCAGCTTGAATTTCGGCAATTTTGGTAAAAGGTGCATCTGCATGTTGTCCAAGCTAAAAGTCATCCACAGCTAGCCAGAAAGATATTACTGTAGCACTATAACTACTATACCCTTGTTGGTTTTTGAAATCCCAATGAGATCTATGTCCAGAGAGGCATGGCTTGTGTTGAGTCGAGGTGTTTTATCCAAGGTGAGTTTAGGTCCAATCATGATAGTTTGAACATCTAGAAAGATGCAAATGAAGTTGAAGTAGAATGATGTTCTCTACTTTGTATCTTACACCAATTCCATATCAAAAGCTCAAAGGTTTGCTCAAGAACAAAACATGAATCGTGAAAAATGTTGTATAGCAAAATTAGATTATATTTGTGTAAAGAAACAATGATGTGAACATATAAGATGTATCATATAGATGTAGTGTTATATAATTTTCTAGCAGTTTCCATACCTAGTGTTTGGAGAGAGAGGCTGATGGAATTATAGTCATCTATTTTCCTCCACAGTTTAGTTACCAGTTTTCTGTTCATATATGTTAACATATATCCAGCTTCATATGAACCAAATTGTATTTGAACATGTTTCTCTAGGTTCATTGTTGCGGTCAAATACTTTTCCACAGTCTTCACAACAAACAGAGATATTTCAATGAATACATAATAAAAATCAAAAGACCTGTCCATCAATGCCATTTTACTAACACTTAGCAAGAGAATCAAATACGTCTCACCTCCTGTGGTAATTCGTCAGGTAGGTTTCTCAGAAGATGCCTAAAAAACTCCAATGGACAATATTCATTTAAATTAAGCTAGAAAAAAAGATCAATGGACATTTTAAAATCAGTGCAAATGTCAGAGATCAGTATTAATCAAATGCATTCAACATTTAAAAACATGAGCATTGGCTTCATAGATATAAAAAAAACCAAGATGCTTCATTGGGCTAAACTGGATACATCTGCAACACCGTAATTGTGGTGAACGGCGGACTTCCCAGAAACAGCAGTTAAAGCAACAGCATCAAGTTTTTCTGTTTTGTATGAGTTCAATTCAATGCCACTTTGCAGTCTGACTGCTTAACCTTGTGTGATTTATATGTTTGTATTTTTCTCCTAATAAACATATTGAATAAAACGTTTGTTGCTCTCCATGTTTCTACATTTGTTAGGTTCTGCAGTTTCATTTGCTGACTATGTCACTAACATTAACCAGCTAATTTTCAGTTTGTGTTGGGATCCATCAATGCTATATTCACAAATAACTGTCCTGGCATCACTATGTACAGAGTTGAATGGCAGAGCACCAGAACTGGTGATAATGAACTCTATCTCATGTTAGCTAGCTACCTAAAAATCAGTGAAATATTAATGTAATATTTTGAAGTGTGTAATTGTTTTTATTTACAACCAAATCATAACTTTCAGGAACAGGCAAAAAGGGACTATCTATAATTAGAACTTAATAGTAAAATGTACTGTATAATCTGAATTTGTTTCTTATTTTCATGAATTATGGCGTTACGTCAGGAGATCTGTACATATACACCTTATATATTATACATTATACATACACACAGGTATCTTACCCTGCACATGTCAGTCTCACTGATGAGAGCAAAGTTAGTAATGTTACCACAAGAGCACACAGTGTGAGTCTTGTTGCTGTTTGTGATGACACAATTACTCCCTGTGGGGTTTCTCCAATCCATACAGGACATAATGGACTCTGGGCCCAACTCCTTTTCAATAGAAAAAAGGATCAAAATAAAATATCCAAAATTATTAAAATGATCATGAAAGCTATTTGACATCGAATAATACATACTTTGATGTGTTTGAGGGTAAAATTGGCTGGTATGGTAAACTTTTTGTTCCAGAGAAGTAAGGGAGAGATCATGGCAGACATCAAGGTTTTTTTTGATTCAGTCTGTGTGATGGTGAAATTGGGATTAAATATGTCTTCCATATTGTTGTAACTTATGAAGGCCACAGCAGCTGATCCTGAATAAAAAAGAGAACCTAATCATAGATTAAAAAATTAAAGCCAAGTGCTAAAATATGTTTATAAGCTACAAACAGGTGGACATATAGCCTGAAATAAATTAAAATCTTACTGTGTGAATACTATAGTGTGAAGGTGATGTGGCTAGATTAATTTGATTAATTTTCACACAAATTAATCTCTAATAAAAGGAACAACGTCTTATCTCTTATGCTAGCCTTTAAAAATTTAAAGTAAATAAATTTTTATTTATTAATTTATTAAATTCTGAGAATTATCATTTCATTTTAAGTCTTAAACTTTTATAGTTTACACTTCATGGAAACATGATTGTTTCTAAAACATTGCATTTTTTGTTTGTTTGTTTTTGTTTTACACCTTCATTATGTTCTCACATACTTGAATCAAATCACATTTTATTTATTTTTATTTTCCATCTTCTTTTAGAATATTTTAAGTAATCATATTTTTTATTGAAGCAGCCAAATTGTGAGGAGAGCTTTGGCACATTATTGAATGTATCTGATAAAAATTACCTTTCATTTGTCCAAACACGTTTTAAAGAAATCTACTGTACCGTTATAATTTTGTGAAATTTCATTGAGATTGATATCCATAGAAGCATTGCTTGTGCTGAGTATGACATTTTTTCTCAAGTTGGCATAAGGTCCAATCATGAAAACTTGAACCTCTGGGAAAATATAAAACAAAATTCAGTGATTTTATTTATTGGGTGTCTGCTTTAGTCTAAACAAGGTTTCACAGAAATTCAGATCTACAGTACTAAAAGGCCATCTAACTTAATTGTAACGTGCACATTAGAGCTGTTGTGAATTTGTGTATTAATATCCCATAGTCCTATAGAAAAAAGATGAATATCAGACATGCCGCTGATCATACACATTTTGTATTTCAAAAAGCTAGCAAAGAAAATCTAAAGCTAAATGACTTGTCCCTGTAAAAGAACCCTGTATTAATGTTACATAATAGTCTCCAGGTATGAAAAAGTAATACAAGTAATATGAATTCTGCTTCATTAGTACATATAGATGAAGGCTAAGACCAGGTTTGTTAATCAAAATGAAATTTTTGAAGCAGGTTCCTTACCCAGATTTTGGACAGAGAAGCCTATGTTGCTGTAGGTGTCCGTGTTCTTTACCATTTTAGACACCAGTTCCTCAGTTATATCCAGTAAACCACGTCCATAGGAGGTTAAGTTAGTTCTATCAGCAGCTTCATTTATCACACGAGTCGAAAGATTCATTATTGTGTTTAAGTAACTTTCCACATCCTACACAACAACCAATGATGAGAGACACCAATGATTACATTCAAATGCAGTACCAATCCTGTCAATTAAAACATTGCAGCACCAAATACATCTCACCTCCTGAGATAGGTTTTGAGCTGTACTGTTTTGGATTTCTTTCAGGAAGTCCTGTGCACACTTCACTGTCAGATTAACCTACAACAAAAAATCATCAGTATTTATATAAACATTAAAATCTCATTATCTCCAATTAGGAGTTTTAAGCTTTTCTTAAAATTTCTGTTGGAGAAAATGGAAATAATATAAAGTATAAATGACATAAACAGTGCTAAAGCCCAAGCATAGGTGTAGTTTCAGCCTTTATTCAGAGATTTACGGCCACCAAAAAGATCAAATGCTGAATCAATCACAAAGAAAAAAGAAGTAATAGTTTTCACTTATTACTTCACCTGGCATTCTTCAGGCAGTTCCATACTACCACCTAAAAGACACAACGCATTATGCATCTGAAATCTTTATGAACTCAAGCTTGATATTTTTATTATACATTATTTTTATTATCAAGAACAAAAATGCAAAATAATAATAATAATAATAATAATAATAATAAAATAAATTAATTAAGAACAACTTTTGAAGTTGGTGTTTGACTGTTGTGAACTGATTTGCATATTAATGATTTGCATAATGCAGGTACTGGATTTCAGTCTTTCTAATCAGCTTTTCCCTACATGAAGAAATACATGGGATTATAAAAAGGGGGGTCAGATACATATAATGTATACAGTGAGGTACATATAGAGCCCAAGACAAAATATTACAATCCAGATTCAGTTGAGTTTAATTGTATACTTATTTTACTTTGAATTAAAAAAACGATCCTTTGAACCAAATATGCAATTTTAAAAATGAAACCCATCTGTTTCCTTAGAGGAGATATATGTTGGACTGATCCCACACTTCTGTCGGTTTCTTTATGGCTTACTTACTGCTGAACAAAGCAAATGCTGTCAGTAAGAGAACAGTGACTCCTGTAGGAGAGACACAGGAATTAACATTTATATAACTTTTCTGATATCTGTTACATCGCATATATCTGTTATAATTATAGTGTAGGTGTTAAAGTGTAACATCTGTATGGTTAAGATATTATTTCATGTTAGAAAGATATGACAGAGCCAATCAGATTTAATATAAAAAATGCCATTACGTTGGTATCTCAGTATCAGGTTTTTACAGGTAACTACAGTTTATATTTTAATATAGAAAATGCTAAATAATATATAGGTCATGTAAACAAAAAAAACAGTCATATTATGTCATATTGGTGTAATTGAAAAAAAAAAGTCAATATATTTTGCTACATTTTGATTAAAATAAAAATCACATTCATTTGAACAATAAAACACTAAAATAAATTTGGTGTAGTTTGTTAGCATGCAAAATTAGTGCTTATATGCCTACATGAAAAGGACACAGGAAAATTCCCTTTATGCAATTTTTAATGTTAAAAAAAAAAACCCAAAAAACTCTTCTGTCATAGTTTCCGTAAATGCTTTCCTTTCAGCTATTGCATCATAACAGCAAATATGTACACCGTAAAGAACAGAACCACAATGATAAATTGCTGTTACATCGTCTGTATGTAACGTGTTATCTTCACATTTAAATGTCAACTGTGCATATAACAGCGAACAGAGAAAGAAACCCGGGAATCTTTTCTGTACCAGACGAACTAAACATACCTGTGTGTATGAATAAATAACTCACCTTTCAGTAGATAAATCATGTTCAATTTATTTAAATGGCAAAACTTTCTCTTGCAGTCCATGTAAATGGTCTTGTTTACAGAAAGAAAGACTGCAAGTGTGTTTCAAACAATACTAGATACCACTGTGTACGTATCACTAAATCTACATTATTTGCATTTGGCATCTAAAATGTGATGTGTCATTGTTATGGGGCAGCAAAGCAACTTTTGCATATACAAAGTTATGCAATGAGTGGAAACAGCAACAACAAAAAAATAAAATAGTATAGTCCACACCTTTGTTCTTGCACTTTTTCTAGCTAGGGACGCCTTTTACTGTAAATTTCATACACATTTATCAACAAAGATTAAACATATTAAATATATCTCACCATGAAAAATAAGAATGAGCCTGTAAGCAAAGCCACAATTCCTGATGCTCCAGATATTAAACTCACCTAAAATAGGACACTTTTATTGCTCCCTTAATCAGTACAACAGTTTTTTGGGCTGTGCTAGCACAAATTGAAAAAGGGTTTTTTAATAATCAATTAATTTTGTAAAATGATTAACTTGGATTAGCAGACATAACATATCATTGCCGCTTGACAGTAGCATAGACATCATGTGACGCCTCTGAAATAGCAGGAGTGTCATGGAACACATGTGATCTCTGCTCAAGGTTGGGAACCTGCAGGGAAACGGGTCGTGTCGAAGTGTAAGGTGCAGAGCTTTGAGGTCGTGGACAGGTTCCAGACTGTGGAATAACAGAATACATGACTGCTTCTGAATGTTGAATTCGGGTTTCTCCAGAGCAGCCCTGAATTGCTGCAGGTTTGCAGTGGGATGGAAGAGAACGAGTGCGGTTTCGGCTCGGTGTTGGAATAGCATAGGTGATAGAATCTGGGCTCTGGATAGGGGCTACAGAGGTGCTTTTCGGGAAGATTTTGTCATCCACACAGCATTCCTGAAATAAAAAATGAAAAAAATAAAATAAAAAGATTGTGTAAACACAATGCCACTATCATTAATGTATTTGGTGTTATTTTTGATCGGATGTTTAAATTTAAAGAAACTTGTAGCCTTTCTAAACAACACGTACCCTGACCAGCAGTTACAAAAGACAGATAAATTAACCCACATGATCTTGTTCATTTATCATTTTTTGTTGGGATTCCAGATGGTATGTGAACACACACAAACACACACACACACACACACACACACACACACAAAAACACAGACACACACTTACAGAGTGACCTTGTCCACACACCACATCAGGTTCTGTGTAATTTCCAGGCTGTGTGGCGGCTACAGGAAGAAAAAGAACAGTTTATTAAAACATTTACATCACAAAAGTAGAAAAATGATGTGTGTTAGAAATAAACTTGCTTTTACCACCTGCTTTTGCCTTGTTGAACTTTATAATGACAAATATAGCACCCGTAATCCCACACAGCAGCATAACTGCACCCAGGTAGAGTCCAAGGTTCACAGATTCATCTGAAGCAATGATTTAACAAATCAAAATATTAGTACTATACTGGTATGACTTCAAATTGTATTGTGTTTTTATTTGATACTGGTTAGTATACAGTGTGTGCAAATGTTTCGATACTTCTTCAAATGCAAGGTTTTGAGTTTTTCCTGAGTTATACCATACAACTTAATGACTAGTAATTGTTTATATCACATCAGGTATATAAAATATATAAAGGTAGTTCAATAAGTGTAAAATCTTGCCAACTTTAGCAATCATGTAAGACCTGAACCTTATAGCAGGAACATGGTCCAGTGGTGGTTAATGGCAGAGTGGGACATAGAACTGATCAATGAGCTGGTGGTACTGAAGCACTTCGTCGCTTGACTCCTAACAGGAACAGTAGAGTAGGTCCAGTGCCACCGGCCCACATCCCTGGATAAAGCCTTACAGCTGGTACAGAATCACATGATGGTGACTTCTGGTTCAGGCATCCCTGGTCTTTCTTTCTCTGTCTCTCTCTCTCTCCCCTCCCCACATGTGGCCTGCACAGAGCTCTGACCTCAACCCCACTGAACACCTCTGGGATAAACTGGAACTCTGACTGCACCCCAGTCTTCCTTGTCCAACATCGCTGCCTGACATCACTAATGAATATAAATCCACTCAGCCATGCTCCAACATGTAGTGGAAAGCCCTTTTCGAAGAATGGAGCTTAATGTAATAGGCAAGGGGAAAAAAAAATCGGGAATGAGATGCTCAAAAAAAAAAAAAAGAAACTCTTCTGATTTGGTTGGAATTAGCAGACAAGGGTGAAGGATATGAAAGGCTTGAGTGAACATTAAGAGACATTCAAGGTGAATTGTCTGAATTGTCAGGAAATAAAGCTAACTATTAAACATGTGAGACAAGCTTAAGCATTTGCAATAGCTGTTACATGAAATTTATTATTAAACATACGACTTGCTGTATAAAAACACAGCTAAATGCTTGAGCTTATCTTGTTTATTCTACTCATTTATGTAGCTAGTCTGAGTATGCAGTCCAGTTAGTGGACTCTGTGTCCTTATCCTGCATGTGGAAACCCTAAAGAAACTTGCTAGGTTTACTAGGTTATGAATTGAAGTTTTTTCAAGCATTATGCATGCATTTATCTGTGTATAATTTATGAGATCATAAACATGCAGTTATATTTGTATTGGGTTACCTCTAATGAAGGTTTGCTGGTCCTGTGGGTCTGTGGTTCTCATTCTGACTGATGATATAGTTCGGGAGGCAAAAGCTAGTGAGAAAAACAGAGATACATTCCTGACTGTAAACATCATTTACAATGTAATTACGTGTTACATTTATAAACATTCTACACTCTGGCGCATAAAAACAACATACAAAGGTTATGTGGATCAGTAGATCACGCAAAATTGCAAGAATGTGAGATCTCGCTTCTCACCACTTTCAGTGGTTAACCTCCGTCCGAAGATCCCCGACCCACTTCTTCACCCCGCACCAATAAAGCCCAGCATCCTCCACACTCAGGTTCCTGATAGTTACGGTGAATTCTCTCTTCTCCTTATCGTCCTTCAGAGAGAATCTGCTGTCCTGGAACCACATTTCTCTGCCCACCAGTCTCACAAGCTGTGTTTCGGGTTTGCCTTTATTGAAGTACTTTTCGACGTTCTCATTTCCTTTGGGGTATGAACAGTGAACAGTAACATTTCCTCCTAGTGGTCCTTTCACTCTGACTCCTCCAGACACCACACTGGGTACAGCTGAGAGAAAGCCTTAAGGGGACATAATTCATATTTAATGTGCATGTTTTACAAAATACTTCAATTATTTTACAGAGAACTATTTTAAAGTTGCAGTTAAGACATCACTGCCTTGTTCACATTTCTCATTCTGCCAATTCACCAGCTTTACATGGTCAGATCATTAGAAATGTGTCTCAGTAGATTGTTAGGGTAAAATGTTTTAAAAGGTTCACACTTACTTTACCAGGTGAAATATATGACGGAGAAAATACAATTGTAAAAGAATATATTGTACCACAAATATAACACAGGTAAAGTGTCCAGCTCTACACTCTATGAGCATGTTTCAGATAAATCAGTTGAATCACGGGTAAAACTTACAAAATCTGCTTGCTAACACTTTACCTTTGTATATTGTTATTTAATGACAGTTTATTATTATTATTATTATTATTATTATTATTATTATTATTATCATTCTTATTATTATTATTATTTCTGAATCAATTCTGTATTATGAATAAATCACAGAAAGAAAAAAAAAAATCATACTTACATCCAAAAAGAATCCCGCTCACAGATAAAATATTCATGATGTTGCTGGAGAAGATGAAAAACCTACAGAAATGTAATAATATATTAAAATGATATTTAAAACACATAAAGAATAAAGACAGGGTTTATGTGTAGCTAATTAAAACACTGCGGTTTCAGAATAAAACACAAACTAGACTGTTGGCTAGAGTTGAGGAGGAAGTAAGAGTGTTTGTGTGTGTTAGGTGGGTGAGTAAATTGCAGAAATGATTAAAAACTAACAAACAAAAACCCTAAACAAGTCATAAGAGGTTTTTATTTTTTCATTAATCATTTTACCGTGATTATAGTTAAGGTTAGATTCGGGTACTCTCTCTCTCTCTCTCTCTCTCTCTCTCTCTCTCTCTCTGCATGTGTGTGTGTGTGTGTGTGTGTGTGCGCGCATGTAGTGTGTGTGTGCGCAATTCACTTCTTGAATGAATAAAACAATTTTATTTTTTAATGAAAAAACATATTTAAATCATTTATAATACATGATAAATTTGTTTCACCGCTTTCACTGTCTCTTGATTAATGGGCCTAAGTAAATTGTCTACTGCAAAGCACACAATGTTTGAAACAAGATTTGAATAATGTTTGAATTTACATCAACTTTATAGGCAAGATACAAATACAATTCAATTACTTTTATTTTCATTCATTCACATTTATAGCAGTATAAATGTGCAGCTGGTTCTGTTGCATAGCAACAACCATTCATTCATTCATTCATTGTCTACCGCTTATCCAGTCTAATCTCGGGTCACGGGGAGCCTGTGCCTATCTCAGGTGTCATTGGGCATCAAGGCAGGACACACACACACACAATGGACAATTTAGAGATGCCAATC
>JAUCMX010000025.1:17715907-17745907 GCA_033459395.1 Hemibagrus guttatus | reverse complement strand
GTTTAAAAGTTTGCACTGCACTTTCAATTTAAATCCCCTTGAGCAGATTATTATCTATAATGTTAACACCCCACTGCAATACCACATCAAACTCTTACAAACTTATTTCTTTTTTTATATGTTTTTTTTTTCTTCTAATTTTGTTTCCCTTATTATACGTCTACCTGCTGTAATAGGTGAAGGTGTTCACAGGAAGTTGTTCAGGGTCAGTTTAAAGCTTAGAACAGATTTCAGAATTTAACCTAGCATCTAGATCTGATCACTGTTTCTTCATTCAGAATTCATTAAATAATGTAGTTTATGCTATCAGTTATATATTGTTACGGGGGCAAGTGCCCCCGATGGACCACTAGGGGGCCTTCAGCAGGGGTTTTGTTCATTTAGCCATGTGTTTGTTCTAGCCACGCCTTTCCCTAATGTGTTCATGCCTGTCACCTGTTCCTAATGTGTGTGTAATCATGTTCCTTATTTATAGTGGCCGTCTGTCTCCCTTACTTTGCCAATCTTCGTCTTTGTGCTACATGTTCTTTTGTTCAATAAAACCCCTGTCCGCCGTTTAACTCCGCGTTGGGTCTGCTTCCTTTACACCGGCTGCATTAGCTCTGCTCCACTCATCATCACCTGCAGCAGTGTTCCGTGACATATATTGTATGTATATATATTTTTAAGTATGTATTTTTTGATATACAAACCAATAGGCACAGTTTAAAATAACACCTGACAGAAGTCTAACATATTGGGAAACATATTACTCTTGAGAAATTCTTAAATCTTTATTTGCTAATGTTACTCTTCAATGCCACTTTGCGTATTAAGGTTCTCTCTGACGTAAGTTGCTTAAACAGGTTGTACAAATCTTCACTTACTTTCAAAAAGAATGGAAAAGAGGAAATGGCATCCCAGAAACACCTAGCACCACTGCTGACTCGTTATATATTAATGTGAGTAAAAAGCTCTGAAACGTTTTAAACTTCAAAAACATGAGAAATAGTTTAGTTAATCAACCAAAAAGAGGAAGGGAAACTTTTATGTGGCTAGGTTTTAGCAATCTCTTCAGTCTTACATGATGATCCGGTGTCTACATGCACGTGTGAAAAGTCATTCAAGAAGCTGTTTGTATCTGAAGAAATAACCAAAGTGAGTTTACTGCTTCGTGGGAACAATTCTACGTATAAATGTTCTGATTAATATGCAGCTCTGAGGGCTTGTAACACTTCTTTTATTATTGTTTTATTTCATATTTTTACAGTCTTCTCTCACCATCATGTTTCAACTGCTGCTCTTCTCTCAGCTGATGGTTCTCAGTAAGTCAGTGCTTATTTCTATTTCCTTATTTCTAATATATTCACTTATAATACTCTTTTTCCTTGATTTTAACATCACAGTGCTGTTGAAATCAGGATTCTGTGATTGGTCAGAAGGTGCTGATTAAATATTTTACGCAGCTTTTACGTATCACAGGTTTATATTACTCAGGTGATTGACTGATAGATCTGATAGGAATTTTCAGTCTTCAGATTTCTTCATTTTCAGAGAGAAAAGATAGGGAAATGCCACTATTCTGCAATTTTGTGTTGGGGACTGTAGTCGTGGTGGCCATTTCTGTAGGCTGCAGTGTTTGCTGGGTTTGGGGTTAATTAAATTTGTGGTTGGTGATATGACAATATGTCCCACAACATTAAATGTAGGTATAACTAACATAAACATCACTCTATCCTATCATAAATATCTTTTATTTATTCACTTATTTATTTTTATCTTTTATCGTATTTGTTCTTTTGGTCATATTCAGGACTTTGTTCTGATTCCTGCATTTGTGGAGGATTCCGTCCCATTCCGTCCCATTGAGAACACTGCTTTGCTACATTTAATGTTGTGGGACATATTGTCATATCATCACCAACCACAAATTTAACTAACCTCAAACCCAGCAAACACTGCAGCCTACAGAAATGGCCACCTCGACTACAGTCTCCTGCAGATTCCTCACCTCCATTACTGTTTAGCGATGTCGCTCGTCTGTTTCTGTATGTTTAGCTCCAATTTATTTTCTGTTATGTGTATTCAGTTTCTGTTGTGTTGGTATGTGTATTTTAACTCAATAAAACACCTTGCTATTTTTATTCCTGCATTTGGGCCTACTCTACATGGTGGCAGTTCTGTGGTGTAATAGGAATGAAACACTCAGGATCATGCGGTAGTAGGAAATTAGTTAACATTGGCGTGGTAAGAGTAACTCTGTTTCATCGCAACACCACATTAATCGTGTTACTGTAACAGCAGCACACACACCAGTTTATGACAAATCTGAGTAGTTCCAGAGGAGAAAAGTGAAGCTGTGAGCTAACTGAGTGTTTGATGGGGTTCAGGATAATGACCTCTAATCACCTCTTTCACCTATCATGTTTCAGCAGCTCTGGGGACTGAATGGAGTAGGAGCTACAACCAGGAAAATCTCTGTGCTTTAAAAGGATCTACAGTGTTTATGAACCTCACTTACACACATCCAAAAGATTATACAGTGAAAGAGATTTTGGTTAATAAACCCAGTTCAGGGTAAAGAGCCGACTGATCTGCGTAATGAACCAGGTTACTCAGACAGAGTGCAGTATTTAACAGATGAACAGAATCACTTCTCCCTCAGACTGAGTGATGTGAAGAAAACAGATGAACACATGTACTGCGTTAAAGCCTTAGTACTGATAAAGAAAAAAAACGACAAATACCTCTTTTTTCCAGGAGTAACACTCACAGTCACAGGTAATATATATCCTAATTTTTTTGTGTGTATTCTGATTATTAAACACTAACAGCATGCCTGCTTAATAATCACTTAATTACATTGTTGAATGTTGTATGTAATTGACGTTCACACAATATTAATGAATCTAATGACTCTATGAAAGTGGTGCAGTTTTATCTCCATGATAAGAAATAATTTATTGTAGTAGCAGAATTCATATTCATTTGAACTAAATGTATTATATTAAATAATTCTGAATCTCTCCTTCTCTTAGAGTTAATGGTGGAGACTCCTGAAAATGTGGTGGAGGGAAATAAAACAGTGTTAGTGTGTAGCACCACCTGCAGTCTCTCAGACACACCAACATTCATCTGGTACAAAAACGACCGCCTTTTAGACACAAAGAACAACAATAACACTCTGACTCTGCAGCCGACCAAAGCAGACGACGCAGGCAGGTATAACTGTGCTGTGAGAGGTTATGAACATCTCCGTTCTCCTGGTCGAACCCTCAGTGTGAGATGTGAGTACAAGTGATTACATTACAGTTAACTGTGTATGACAGTGTGTTTCCAGACCGGAATATGTGCACTTCAAAACCTGAGCAACATCTGTGTTAAGAATATTCTCTTATTTATTTTATTTACTGGCCCTGAGGCCTAACCTGTTTGATCTATTCATTGTTTGTGAGTACTACTTAGTAACTAAACACTACTTATTCCCTAGATCGTCCAAGGAATGTCTCAGTGTCCATCAGTCCCTCTGGTGAGATAGTTGAGGGCAGTTCAGTGACTCTGACTTGCAGCAGTGACGCTAACCCACCTGTGCAGAACTACACCTGGTTTAAGAAGGTGACATCATTAGGAAATGAAAAGACCTACACCATCTCCAAGATCAGCTCTGAGGACAGTGGAGAGTACAAGTGCAAGTGCAGTAATGAAGTCGGACATCAGTACTCCAACAGTGTGACTCTGAATGTTCTGTGTAAGTTAAAGCTGAAGATCTTTGATCGTTTTTCTGTTATACATCACACATACATTTCATTTCACTGCCCTATGTGTGTGTGTGTAGTGTCAGATGGTTTTGTGATTGTGTATGTGACTGTTGGACTTGGACTTTTTGGGCTTGCAGCTGTTCTCTCTGCACTCTTCTGGCTGAGGTGAGAAAATCTGTGCTGATAAATTCATCACTAATGACTCTGAAGATGATTACAGTGCATAAATAATTCACTTTGTGTGAATAGAAGCAAGAGACAGAAGAAGAAGGCAGATGAAGGTGACTATCAGGTGAGTTATTACAGAAATGTCCATCTGGTGGCTGCTTTGTTCATAATAATCTCTTACAGTAAAGATCTTCAGCAGAAGCTGCTCATGTTCTTCTCCCCTCCTCTCTGTAGAACACTGGGCCGAGTGCTCAAGACGACACATACACAACTCTTGACCCCGCAGGCCGGGCAGCTGATGATGTGTATCACACACTTGCAGTAAGTCTTTACCGAAAAATATAGTTACTTGTAGTATGTTTTTTTGATTTAAAGAATCATGGAATAAAATAAAAAAAACAAAGCAAAACATTCATTTAATCCGTTAGTGGTATAAAAATTTCTAATGCTCAAACCTTTTGTATTTTTGTCCTAAATTGTAATTTCAGCTATTTGCTGTTTTGCCATTTACTTTGGAGTTGATTAGCCAAATTAAGTAAGGTGTGTCCTCTTTCTTTTTTAACCTCTCTTCCAGATTTCTCATCCCAGTCCTGCTGCTGACACACCCACCTCCCATGACTATGAGAATACTGCAGTGAGTTTGAGCTCACCCAAATCATAGATAAAGGATTAAAGCAATAGAAACTGTCAGGAATAGCTGGACAGTTCCCTGCCAGGCCCGGAGAGGGCACTGGCAGGCAAATCCCGGAAGCCTGCTCGTGTGTCTGTGCGTTTCCCTGCCTATTGTTCTCTATTCTGTTGTGTCACCTGATCCTAATTAATGGTAATGTGTAGCCCTATAAATAGGGATCCTGGTGTTCTTGTCTTTGTTGGCCAATGTTTAGCTGTCCCGTGGTTATGGCAAGTTTTGTTTAGGTCACCATGGCCATGTATAGTTTTGTTTTAGTTTAACCACGCTATGTCTAAAAGTTAGGTTTGTCTTCCCCCTGTCTTGTCACTACGCTGAATCCCTCATATAGGTCTGTTTGCCAAGGCGTGCCAGCACAAGCAGCACCACGAAGGTCTGGGTTTGAGCCCCACACAGGGCGGGGGTGCCCGGATGTTACAGTATGTTACAGTTACATATATACCTTATATGTATGTATATATATATATATATAAATGTTTCTTTTGCACTTATCTTTATCTAAACTTTTTATTTAAGCTTACCAAACTTTTGGTGAAGAACTCGGTGAATGTTTATGGTGATGTTAACTGAAGTAAATAAATGTTTGTGTTCTTTAACACACGTTTATGATGTTTCTGAGTTTTCTTTTAGACTTTAAGCAACTTGCATCCATTTAAAACAGCTTTAATCATTTTATAGCTCTGTGCTTTATAGGTTATCTCTGCTCCAGGCACTTGTTGTGTTTTCACATGTTAGTATGGCAGGGTGCTGATTTGAGAGTGAGAGACCGAACTTCTCATTTAAGAATCCTTAGAGATTTTATGCTGTTATAGGAAATACCAGTGATGCCACCTGGGATTGGTTACCCAGGAAAAGACCAAAAGACACAGGTTTGAGTTCTCCAAACAAGGACCAAGAGACATGGATATTTTTATAATAAAAATATAAATCTTTATTACACAAATAATGAAAAGTTGTCCAATACAGTACAATAGCCTGAAAAAAGAATTTAACATAGACAGAAAGAAGGCAGGGGGGCATGTACAACTACAGCGACTTAATGCAACTTGATCGAAAAGCACACCATCAAGCACAGCAAGAAAAAAAAATTATTTAAAACAAAATAGCTAAAACAGAGTAATAAAACAAACAATTAAACATAGAAGGGAGGCAAATAATACCAAAGATTCAGAAAAACAAGCATTAGCACCAAAGAATTAGCACAGAAGGATTAGCACTGAAGCAAAACAGCGGTGTTGAAGCTGCAAGCCAGGCTGCAAGCGATGCAAAGCCAAGGGCAAGAGGAAAGGCACGCTCACAGGCTGATTAATTACTTAAAATACTAACAGACATTAAAACAAAACTTTGGCACATGCCTTTATTTACATTTCTGGCATTTAGCAGACACCCTTATGCAGAGCAACTTACATTTTCATCTCATTTTTTATACAACTGAGCATTTTTGGGGTTAAGGGCCTTGCTCAGGGGCTCAGTAGTTACAGCTTGGTGGACCTGGGATTCGAACACACAACCTTCCGATCAGTAGTCCAATGCCTTACCCACTAATGCCCTAACCACTAAACCACTGGCGACCACTGAGACAATAGGTTTCACCTACCGAACAATGCAGACCACAAATATATTATTGTAGGGAGTATAATATATTATTTTAATATACAGATGGACAGTACAATGAATGTTCTCACCAGGGATTTTTTATTCTGTCTGGATAGGTTTGGTCTCCAGCAATTCATAGATTTCCCGACTCATTCGAAATGACATGTTCTATTCTACTGTAAAATCTATTCTATGATTAAGTCAGGTGCAGGTAATACAAGAGTACTTTTCTCAAACTTTAACAGGTTATTACGGCCGCCAGATACACTCAACTCACTTTACTCAACTGCTCAATGTGATCATTTTATGACATTTTTTAGAGCTAAAATTGACAATATTCATCATAAACTGACCTCTCTGAACACCTCGTTTGCAATTTCTCTTTTTACACCCTCTGCTTCTTCATTATCTAGTTTTAAACTGCCAACTATTGCTGAAGTTTCACAGATTATTCATGAATCCAAACCTTCAATTGGTTAGTTAGATCCTCTCCCAACCTATTTAGTAAAAGCCTGCTTGCTGCCTTTATCCAGTTTAATAACTAACATTATACGTTCTTCTTTGAATTCTGGTCATGTTCCATCATCCCTTAAAATTGCTGCAATAACACCTATACTTAAAAAACCTGGTGCAGATCCCAGTAACCTTAATAATTTTCGTCCTATCAAGAATTTACCATTTTTATCCAAAATACTTGAAAAAATAGTTGCAGGTCAGATTCATGATCACTTAACTACCAACAACCTGTTTGAAGAATTTCAGTCTGGTTTTCATCTCATAGTACTGAGACGGCACTCGTAAAAATCACAAATGATCATCTAATGGCAGCAGACTCTGGTCTTTTAACAATTCTTATTTTTCTGGATCTGACTGCAGCTTTTGACACTATCTCTCACAACATTCTCCTTGAACGGCTTGCCTCTCTTGGCATCTCTGGCACATGTCACCACTGGTTTAAATCATATCTTTCCCACCGTTCAGAGTTTGTTCAGCTTAAAAATTTTAGATCTCAGTCATCTTCTGTTATTAGAGTTGTTCCCCAAGGTTTTGTGCTAGGCCCTCTTTTATTTATCATCTATCTCCTTGCTCTTGGCAATATCTTTTGTAAACACAATATTAATTTCCATTCTTATGTCAACATTAGAGTCAAATTGCTCTTGTTCATGAATATGGAGCTGCCTGTTTTATTTTTATATAGCCTAATCAAGCTTATCTTCTTTGGAACAGTGTCCCTGCAGGTTTTCTATCTATCCACACCCACAATTATACAGTGCACAATGTAATATTTTTTTTTTAGTGAAAAGAAATTAACTAAACGGCATCATTTGTATATTTATAATGAGTGCTGATTTTATTTAATAAATCAAACTGGTATTCCCTGATGAATGTACTTGTTAAGAACGAGGACGGAGGCAGCGGTTCTCGTTGAGGTGTTTATTTAGAAGGGAAGGAGGGGAGAGCGTGCAGAAAAAACGAAGACTTGTAGCGTGGTCGTGGCGTGAACGGGGAAACCGGAGCGTGCCGTGGAGCTGTGTGAGGACAGGCAGGTAGAGATCTCTATGAACATAAGAATGCAGGTTAGCGAGACAGTCCAGAGCATCAACACTACGTGAGGTCTGTGTTAACGATAACGGACGAGTGAGGAGTGTGTCGTGGTGTTATTTATAGGGGAGGTGATTATGGTGTTCAGGTGCGTCTCGTTAAAACTCGGGTGAGGGAGTGCGCTGTGACTGAGTGTGAGCAGAGCCTGGCGTGTCTGTAACATTACCCCCCCCTCCATGGTCCGCTCCCGAGGACCTTGGGCCCCGACGCCGCGGCGGTCGGCCTCTGCCCCGGGGCGCTGGTCGGCTGGGGTGGCTGGTGTGGAAGTCCTCGAGGAGGCTCGGATCAAGGATGTCATTTCGGGGAACCCAGGACCGTTCCTCGGGACCATAGCCTTCCCAGTCGACCAGGTACTCCAGGCGGCCGCCACGGTGCCGGGAGTCCAATATCTCCTTCACCAGATACGCCGTTCCGTCGTCCACGAGCAGTGGAAGGGGGGGCTCCTCCGCTACGCCAGGCCCTGTGGAAAGAAGAACAGAAGGGTGGTGAGGTTTTAGTAGTGACACGTGGAACACTGGATGTATCCTGTACTCTGGAGGAAGCTGGAGGCGGTAGGTGACTGGGTTGATCTGGCGGACTATGGTAAAAGGGCCAATGAACCGGGGACTCAGCTTCTTACAGGGGAGGCGCAGCTTGATGTCACGAGTCGACAGCCAGACCTTTTGTCCAGGTTGGTAGGCCGGGGCTTGGGACCGTCGAAGGTCTGCGGTCGACCTGCGTCTACGTAAGGCCCGTTGGAGCTGTCGATGTGCCTCGCCCCAGACTCTCTCACTCTCCCGGAACCAGTAATCCACTGCTGGGACGTCCGATGGTTCTCCATCCCAGGGGAACAGTGGGGGTTGGTAACCGAGCACGCACTGAAATGGGGTGAGACCTGTGGTGGACTGCCGCAGTGAGTTCTGGGCGTACTCGGCCCAACCCAAAAACTGGCTCCAGGATTCCTGATGGCTATGGCAGAAGGTGCGCAGGAAGCGGCCTATCTCTTGAATCTTCCGTTCAGTCTGACCGTTGGTTTGGGGGTGGTAACCCGAGGAAAGGCTGATGGTCACACCTAGGCGTTTGAAAAAGGCTCTCCAGACTCTGGAAGTGAACTGCGGTCCCCGGTCCGAGACAATGTCCTCGGGGAGCCCATAATACCTGAAGACGTGGTTGAAGAGGTATTCGGCCGTCTCCAGGGCTGTAGGTGGTCCCGGCAGGGGCATTAGCCGGCACGCCTTGGAAAATCTGTCTACGATAACGAGGACACACGTACATACCTCAGAAGCTGGGAGATCGACGATGAAGTCGATCCCTAGGTGTGACCACGGGCGATTCGGAACGGGAAGGGGCAGCAGCTTCCCGGCGGGAAGATGACGTGGACTCTTAGACATGGCGCACTCCCTGCATCCCTGAACATATCTCTTGACATCCACTGCCATGCGGGGCCACCAGAAACGTTGTTGGAGGAGCGAGAGGGTCCCCTTGATCCCCGGATGGCCAGTACCCAGGGAGACATGCGTGGCGTGTATGAGGGAGGTGCGGTGCGACCGTGGAATGAACTGCAGCCCCGGCGGGCAACCTGGTGGAGCACCTGACTCTGGAAGCGTGCCCTCCGACCACGAGATGGGGCTCGTGAAGATCTTCTCGGGGAGAACGGGTTCTGGATCTTCGCTGGCAATGTCTGGTCCATAGATTCGGGACAGGGCATCGGCCTTAACATTTTTCGACCCGGGGCGGTATGATATGGCAAACTTGAACCTCGTGAAGAAGAGGGCCCAGCGGGCCTGGCGGGGGTTCAGCCTCTTCGCGGCCCGGAGATACTCGAGATTCTTGTGGTCGGTAAGGACGGTGAAGGGGTGTTTTGCTCCCTCGAGCCAGTGCCTCCATTCCTCCAGGGCGAGCTTAACGGCCAGTAGTTCCCGATTCCCAATATCATAATTTACTTTGGCTGGGTTGAGCTTCCGCAAAAAGAAGGCACATGGATGGAGCTTCCGTGGATTCCCCTGCTGCTGAGAGAGGACTGCGCCCACTCCGGTGGTTGAGGCGTCAACCTCCACTATGAAGGGAAGCTCCGGATCAGGGTGAACTAAGAGGGGAGCAGTAGTGAAGGCCTGCTTGAGCGTTTGGAAGGCGTGTGTGGCGGCCGGGGTCCAGACAAGGGTCTTGGGCTTGTTGCGTAGGAGGTTAGTGAGTGGGCTGGTGACTGAACTGTATCCCCGGATGAATCTGCGATAGAAGTTCGCAAACCCTAAAAAACGTTGAAGTTCTTTCACGGTCGTGGGGGTGGGCCAGTCCCAGACGGCGGTCACCTTCTTTTCATCCATGCGAACACCACTGCGGTCAATGACATATCCGAGAAACTGTACTGTGGGTTGGTGAAACAGGCATTTCTCTGCCTTAAGGAAAAGGTTATGGTCTCGGAGCCGGTGAAGGACCTCCGCAACGTGGCGCTGATGGTCCGCCATGCTCCGGGAGTAGATGAGTATGTCGTCAATATATACCACCACAAACTTGTGCAGGAAGTCCCGGAGCACCTCGTGCATGAAATCCTGGAACACGGAAGGGGCATTGACCCATCAGTCCATAAGGCATGACCCGGTACTCATAATGGCCGGTAGGGGTTACGAATGCGGTCTTCCACTCATCCCCCTTCTGTATTCGGATCAGGTTGTAGGCGCTGCGGAGGTCAAGCTTCGTGAACACAGTGGCTCCGCGGAGACGCTCTAGCGCTGCGGGGACGAGAGGTAGGGGATACCGGAATTTCACCGTGATCTTGTTCAGCACACGGTAGTCAATGCAGGGTCGGAGACCGCCATCTTTCTTGGCCACAAAGAAGAAACTGGATGCAGCAGGGGACGTGGACGGACAAATGTAGCCCTGGGCTAAGGCTTCCTTTATGTACTCTTCCATGGCCTTCTCCTCTGGGAGCGTGAGTGAGTAGATCCTCCCCTTGGGTACTGGCTCGCCTGGAATGAGATCGATGGCGCAATCCCATGGCCGGTGTGGGGGCAGCTTGGAGGCTTTCTTGGGACAGAAGACATCATGGGATTGCTCTGGGACCAGAGAGGCTCGGCCCAGCGAAGCGCCTTCCCGTCGAGACGAGAGATGATGAAGGCAATCTTCGCCCGATCGTCAGGGTACAGGTGCGACTGCATCTCCAGAGTCAGCGAGCACTGCAGCAGAAACCCGTTGCAATCCTCCGCCGCGCCGGAGTATGGTGCTGGGACGGCCATGGGGCTCGCATACACAGGCGGCGAAGAAACGGCCGCGGCGGCGGCGGAAACGCTTGCCGGAGTCGCGGAGCCGGCTGCGCTAACGAGAGCGCGGCGCAGCGCTTCGGCCAGCTCTTCCACCGGATCCCGTGAGCTCATCCTCCTTGCCCAGGCGGTGTTGGTCCGTTATTCTGTTAAGAACGAGGACGGAGGCAGCGGTTCTTGTTGAGGTGTTTATTTAGAAGGGAAGGAGGGGAGAGCGTGCAGAAAAAACGAAGACTTGTAGCGTGGTCGTGGCGTGAACGGGGAAACCGGAGCGGGCCGTGGAGCTGCGTGAGGACAGGCAGGTAGAGATCTCTATGAACATAAGAATGCAGGTTAGCGAGACAGTCCAGAGCATCAACACTACGTGAGGTCTGTGTTAACGATAACGGACGAGTGGGGAGTGTGTCGTGGTGTTATTTATAGGGGAGGTGATTATGGTGTTCAGGTGCGTCTCGTTAAAACTCGGGTGAGGGAGTGTGAGCAGAGCCTGGCGTGTCTGTAACAGTACTCAAACCTAAATAAATAACTCTTTGATACATATTCTGTCAGTGACAATGTGATTCAAATGCTATATGAACACAGAGACACCTATAGTTTTTGCAAATGTGCACAGCATATTACATTACCAGCAACATGCATAAAAATGCAATATGTGACAGCCCACCACCGACAAGCAGCCTGCAAGCGCTCCTCATTCAACTACTACCCAGGTGCTGAATAGAAAGTACCAGATCAGCACCTCTAACAAGGTAAACAAAATAAACTCCACTCACAGCAAGACAATCAAAGTGGCGCTCTAAACTCTTCACCATTAGTAAGAAGCACAGTGAGTACCAAGTGGCCCAGCAAACTCAGGGAGGTTAGACAGTTATTGTGGAGTGATGCTAATTGCTCTGTCTGTCTCTTCCGCAGAGTTTGATGTTGACGGTAAACTCTCCCCAAAGCTGCTGTGCCTTGCATCATGCCCTTGTTCTCACCTTGCCTATATACATATATCCACAAAGATATAAGACTAAGAAAAAAGAAGAAAAAACAGTGTGAGAATGTTATCACCTGTCATACACAGGTGAACTTTTGTATAATATTATTTTGACTGGTATGAATGATCTGGTATATATGATGAAGGGCATCTGGCATAAAACCCGTGCCAAGTTGTTGTGCAGACCAGTTGTTCTGCTGTGACAACCCCGAACAGGAAGCAGCCGAAAGCAACTGTTGTTTTGTAATTCATTAAGTAATGTAGTTTATTATGTAAATTCTTGTTACAAACCAATATGTGAACATATTAAAGTTACGATAAGAAGTCTGGAAATGATTAAATGCAATTTATAATGCTATGTCTTATTGTAACAGTATTTAACAGTGTAATGTTTTCCTACACTACTCATTTATTTACTAATGTTTCTTTTGAATGCTGCATTGTGTATTAAAGTTCCCTCTGAAGTAATTTGCAGTTGCTTTAACAAGTTGCGCAAATCTTCAGTTACTTGCAAAAACAATAGAAAAGAGGAAATTGTGCCCCAGAAACACTCAGCACTGATGGACGCTGACAAGACACATTATTTATTGCTATTATTAATACTAGAATTAATCTGTAGTCTGTGTAGGAGTGAGCCAGATTTATGGCAATACAATAACCCCAATGTGAGCAACAAGGTCTGTAACCTCTAAAACTTATAAATTTAAACTTTATAAATTTAGTTAATCAAACAAAAAGAGGAAGAGAAACTTTTTTGTGGTTTTGATGCCCCTAGTTCTCAGAAATCTTTTTGGTCTTATGTGATTTTTCGGTGTCTACATGCACTTGTGAAAAGTCATTTGAGGAGCTGTTTGAATCTGAAGAAATAACCAAAGTGAGGTTATTGCTTCATGCGAAGTGTCCTCTGTATGCATGTTCTTATTAATATGCAGCTCTGAGGGGTTTAAGACTTTTAATTTATCATTATTTTATTTTATTTTCTACAGTTTTCTTGGAGGATTTCTCTCACCATCATGTTTCAACTGCTGCTCTTCTCTCAACTGATGGTTCTCAGTAAGTCAGTGCTTATTTCTATTTCCTTATTTCTAATATATTCACTTATAATATTCTTACTTGATTTTAACATCCCTTACACCACAGTGCTGTTGAAATCAGGATTCTGATTCTGATCTGGTTAGATCGTCATTGGGCACTCTGGCAGATGTATTCCCATAGCCTGGTTCTGTGTTTATGTATTTTGTGATTGTAATACTTGTGTTCTGATTTCTGTTTAGGTATATACTGTATTATGTGCTTTTGTGATTAATGCCTATGTTTTGTTGCTCTGGTTTACATTTGTTTCTGGTCATATGTTTGTGTTATCATTGTAAAACATGTTCTGTCGCTCTTCCTCTTATTGCTCTGTTCGCACCAGGTGAACACTTGTTACTGGTTAGTCCTAATGAGTGGTGCTTTATATTCTAGTTCTATTGTTTATCGTCTTTGCCGAGTCTTGGCTGAGTATCTGTGTGATGAATCTGTGTTTGAAGCGTGTGTGAAGACTTGCCGCTGCAGATTCCTCACCTCCATTACTGTTTAGCGACGTCGCTCGTCTGTTTCTGTATGTTTAGCTCCAATTTATTTTTTGTTATGTGTATTCAGTTTCTGTTGTGTTGGTATGTGTATTTTAATTCAATAAAACACCTTGCTATTTTTACTCCTGCATTTGGGCCTACTCTACATGGTGGCAGTTCTGTGGTGTAATAGGAATGAAACACTCAGGATCATGCGGTAGTAGGAAATTATACATTGGTGTGGAAAGAGTAACTCCACCACATTAATTGTGTTACTGTAACAGCAGCACACACAACAGTTTATTCATGACAAATTTTAATAGTTCCAGAGGAGAAACTGAAGCTGTGAGCTAACTGAGTGTTTGATGCGGTTCAGGATAATGACCTCTAATCACCTCTTTCACCTATCATGTTTCAGCAGCTCTGGGGACTGAATGGAGTAAGAGCTACAACCAGGAAAATCTCTGTGCTTTAAAAGGATCTACAGTGTTTATGAACCTCACTTACACACATCCAAAAGATTATACAGTGAAAGAGAAGTATTGGTTACTAAACCCAGTTAAGGGTAAAGAGCCGACTGATCTGCGTAATGAACCAGGTTACTCAGGCAGAGTGCAGTATTTAACAGATGAACAGAATCACTTCTCCCTCAGACTGAGTGATGTGAAGAAAACAGATGAACACATGTACTGCGTTAGAGCCTTAGTACTGATAAAGAAAAAAAACGACAAATACCTCTTTTTTCCAGGAGTAACACTCACAGTCACAGGTAATATATATCCTAATTTTTTTGTGTGTATTCTGATTATTAAACACTAACAGCATGCCTGCTTAATAATCACTTAATTACATTGTTGAATGTTGTATGTAATTGACGTTCACACAATATTAATGAATCTAATGACTCTATGAAAGTGGTGCAGTTTTATCTCCATGATAAGAAATAATTTATTGTAGTAGCAGAATTCATATTCATTTGAACTAAATGTATTATATTAAATAATTCTGAATCTCTCCTTCTCTTAGAGTTAATGGTGGAGACTCCTGAAAATGTGGTGGAGGGAAATAAAACAGTGTTAGTGTGTAGCACCACCTGCAGTCTCTCAGACACACCAACATTCATCTGGTACAAAAACGACCGCCTTTTAGACACAAAGAACAACAATAACACTCTGACTCTGCAGCCGACCAAAGCAGACGATGCAGGCAGGTATAACTGTGCTGTGAGAGGTTATGAACATCTCCGTTCTCCTGGTCGAACCCTCAGTGTGAGATGTGAGTACAAGTGATTACATTACAGTTAACTGTGTATGGGAGATTGAGCATGATGGTTTGTGCCTCACAGTTGTTATGGATGTTAAATGAACTTGTGGCAAATTTTCAGCTACAGAGGTTGTGTAAACTTTGAACTGATGTTAGCAGGATTTAAATGCCATTCAAAACCTTGGACCTCTTGTGTGTTAATAAGCAAGCTTAATCTGATTTCAGTTATATACAGATGAACCTGCGTTTGGCCTATTCAGTAGAGTTTTTTTTTTTTTTTTTTCAATTTTCATTATGATGACCTTGTCAGGATTATGGAATTTCTTTGGCCACTAGAGGCCCTCATGGTGTATCTTAATTTCTTTTTAACTATTTACAATCTTTGTGTTTGGCCACTAGAGGCCACTATAAGCTCATTGTGCTCTTTTTTTGTTTGTTTGTTTGTTTGTTTCTTGTCACTTCTCATTTGCCATTATTCTCCCATGTGCACCATTTCCTGTTAAGGTAATTCAGTAGCTCAGTTTTTCCTGTTTTCTCAGTGTTTGAGGTTTTCTTTCTAGCTTTTGTACTTGCATTCCCTTTTTCCTCTTTTTTAGATTTTCTGCCTTATTTGTGTTCCTGATTTTAGGCTGCTGTTTCCTTTTCTGTTTTCTTAGCTTTTTAAACCTGTTTTTATTGATTTTTAGTTCTGACTTTTTGTTTTGCCTGTTTTTCTTCATTTTTGGCACAGATTCATGGTAGTAATGGTTTTAAAAACACCCAAGCTAGCAATAAAACTGTAATCTTGCGTAACAAAGTATCTGTGCACATTTTATATATAGGTAACTGAGCCCGAAAGGAAGCAAAAACATCAAATGCCCTCAAAAAAACCATCAAATGCCCTAATTGTTATCTTCTCTTTGAAAGATTGTTAAGAATCTCGTATTTATCATCACACTGCTGTTATAAGCAGGAACAGAAAACAGCAGTGAGGAAAGGTGGCATTTGGTTCTAGTCTAATGATGTTTTATTTCTGTCCTGTATGATAAAGTCAAGAACCTGCATTGAGTGACAGCAGAGGAAGCAGTGTAACATGTTTACAGCTGTAGCAGATTAAACACAGCTGAAAAGTTCCAGTTCAATCATCACTGCTCAGAGAAAAGTGATTTGTAAAGATCTTCAATGCGGAGTGAAATATATTTGTTTTGTGTTACACATTGAGATGTTCATTTTAAAGCTCTAGTTCAGCAGACAGTTAGAGTTGGTTAGAAAACCCTGATATCAGTTTTAGAAGTTAATTAATGGTTGTGTTCATTGTCCAATCTGAATATTACACATTTCTGCTCATATTTGTGCCCTTCATATAATTGTGTTGGTTTTTTTTTTTGTTGTTGCTAGCTGCTCGTCCTTGACTATAGTGCACAGTGCCAGTTGTAATATTTAGCTATGATTTTCTCTATTCTTGTTCATTAAAACCTCATGAATAAAAGTGGCAAGAGAACAGGGTTTCTAGCTTATTGTGTGTATCTGGAAAGGTGCATGTGGTGTACCTTTATTTAACCTTTCAGAGTAGTGTTTAAATCAGATCTCCATAAGGTTATTTACATTAAATTCACAACATCTAGCCTTAATGCTACTCTAAATTTGACTGATGTGTACTGTGAATGAACGGAGTTGTATTAAAACAATTTGTTTTTGTTTAGCCAACGTAATTTATCATCTACTTTTAAAAGCACTGGAATAAAATCAAGCTGCTCACAGTCACTCGAGTTTAAGATCAAACCCAGGACTGTGGCCGGTGAGATGGCATCGTACTCACTGCACTGCTATGCAGCACACGATTCAATAATCTTCCTTTAATACTATTGTCATTTCTTTCTGTCAGTGCCAACATCCACATAGGAGATATTTTTTTTATTCTTAATTGTTAACACTATGTGAAATTCAAACTAGTAACATTTACAGTAAATACTTGTTTAAATTACATTTAGCCTGAAACCGCATTTCCATGATTTTTTATGTAAAATATGCATTTATATAATTTTCTATTAAATCTGACTTACCACGTTCATTTTTTCATTCTCATCATTTTGACCTATAGATTAATAATTGTCTCCATCTTCAAACTGTAGATCGTCCAAAGAATGTCTCAGTGTCCATCAGTCCCTCTGGTGAGATAGTGAAGGGCAGTTCAGTGACTCTGACCTGCAGCAGTGATGCTAACCCACCTGTGCAGAACTACACCTGGTTTAAGAAGGTGACATCATTAGGAAATGAAAAGACCTACACCATCTCCAAAATCAGCTCTGAGGACAGTGGAGAGTACAAGTGCAAGTGCAGAAATGAAGTCGGACATCAGTACTCCAACAGTGTGACTCTGAATATAGTTGGTATGGGGGATACTTCAATTCAATTCAATTTTATTTGTAAAGCGCTTTTAACAAAGAGCATTGTGTCAAAGCAGCTTTACAGACAAAATTTTCCCTAGTGAGCGAGCCTGAGGTGACTCAGGTGACTGTGGCAAGGAAAAACTCCCTTAGATGGTATTAGGAAGAAACCTTGAGAGGAACCAGACTCAAAAGGGAACCCATCCTCATCTGGGTGACACACGGAGAGTGTGATATGAACAATGTCCTTTCTGCATTAGTTGTGTGATGCAGATACAGCATGTGTAGAATGTTATGTGTAAATTAATTAGGAGGTTGTTGCCACCTGCGTTATACTGTACGTTTTGAAGCGTGTGTGAGATTGATGTCTTTTTGGTTGACAGAAACGAAGAGTACAGTGCAATCGGCGGGGATTGCAGTCAGTATCGTGTGTCTCTTAATTATTGCACTCATTCTCGCCGTTGTGCTTTTAAGGTAAGTTGCACAATTTAGGTCTGAAAAGCTAGTCTCTACATTAAAAGGTCTTATACTGTATATATGAAAGATTTATGTATCTCAACAATATACAGTAGAAAATGGAAAATAAAGTAACACATTTGTGTTCTACACAGGAAAAAAAAAATGTATTGCTGGTCAGAAGAGCACACTGGAGAACACGTGAGTCCATAACCGTCTTTATTGCAGTTATGTGTATAACGAAGAGATATTTATATAAATATAATATGGACACCATAAAAATAAATGTAATGATGCGGTCGAAGCATGGCTACATTTATCATGCTAATTGGTTATTTGTTTTCAGTGAAACTGATATCAGATTTTGGAATGTAATTGTCTAACAGAAACCTTTAATCAAAAGAAGTGTTTTTATTTTTTTTACCTTTAAAATTGCTTGGTTGTACCCTTGGTAGTAGTATGTGAGATTTACATTGAGGAGAATTTAAAAGATAGCCCTTTTTTGAGTGGAAATATTTTTTTTTTAGAGCGATAAACACAGATATAGTTGCATATTTCACCACTTTTAGTAATTATTGATCTAATTTCATTTGCTTGTTGTATGTAATATGTTACTGTTTAAATCTTCAGGGTAATATAGCTGTCCAATCTGCTGCCAATGACACACCTCAGTCTAACTCCTGCTTGACCAATCAGGATGAAGATCAGTATGCGAATATTGCATACCCGAGGAAAGCTGTGAGTTCTGCATCTTCTGAGCAGGCTCTTTATGCTGATGTCCATCACCGACGTGATAAACAGGTGAAGACTCATCAGGAGGAGGAAGTTCTGTACACTACTGTAAACATTTCCTCTTCACACAGGTGAGGTGAATGTGATCACCTGTTGAGTTTAAAACACATCTTTTAACTCCGCTGTTTCTAATTCAAGAGCCTCTCTTTTCGCTTTTTGCTGTTATATTTCCTTTTTGCTTTGTTTTTTTTAATATGTATTTTTCTATCTACTTTCAGTTTATTTACCATTATTTTGTTGTTTTATTGGTAGTTTTTCTATGATGTCTGTTCATCGTGAAGCATGATTATGTTAATTTTTTCTGATTTTTTCCAATTACAACCAAAATTATAGTAAGTAATATTTCTGATTTGCCATGGACGTATAAAGCAATCCATTTGCATGTTATAGCCCCATCCACTTTGCATATGCAAAACCTACTTTTGATAATATATTTTTTTATATCTTCACAATATTGGTTATAAAACACACACATTTTCACAATATTGATAAAACACACACACACAACTGTCTTGAACCTGTTGGAATTTGTGAACACTATGGTCACACACATGCCAATCACTTGTAGTAGAACTGGTCACAGTGATTCAGTGTTGTTAATAAGTAAGTGCATTTCTAATGAGGACTAGTCTACATCAAAAACATGACCTCTATCAACCAGCATTAGCATTGAACATACATGATAAAACAGTATGTTTCAGGTATTTATGGTGTTTTATGTAAATTGACAAAGCATGCCATGCATGCTTGGACCCTGCAGGTGGCTCCTTGCAGATATTATTATTATTATTATTATTATTATTATTATTATTATTATTATTATTTCTTCTTCTGTCCTCTGCAGGCCTACGGCTGAAACCGCAGAACAGCATTCAGTCATCTACAGCAGTGTTAAGTGAACAGCACTGGCACAAACACACCGCCTTCTCACACCACCTCAGTTTTGTGATATTTGAACACGTGTCCAAGGGAGAATTTCATCATAGGAAACCCTTCTGGATGACTGTCCAATCAGCAGCTTCAGAATAAGAAACAAGCGGCAGAGAAACAGGGACTGGTTAATGCTACAACTACATAGAGCTCAAGAGCTACACAGCTTTATTTTTTAACATTTTACTTGCTATTGACCTTAAAACATTAAAACCTCTGGAACGCTGAACTGTCAGGCTTATCTGTTTGCCTTACTGACTGTTGCTAGGATAATTACCTCATTATAGTTACTTTTGCTTACCATTTTATTGTGAAAACTACTCTTCAGCCATTTACTGTTGTTCTGTAGGTATTTCAGATTTATATATTATGTATTATATTATTGTCTACAATATCTCTTATTAAACTTTTCACTCATATGTTTCTCTTTTGTCATAATTGAGTTCTATAAAGTAAAAATATATAAATTCCTGTCACTTAATGGAGGTTAGGGCAGAGGCAAGGTGCAGATCTTTATTAAAGTGCAAAGGTGTGCAAGGTTGCCCTTTGGTGGTCTGGATGGGGAGGATAGGGGGTATGGGGTAGTTGGTCTCAGAGGTGTTTGTTTTGTCCATTTAAATTCATTCATTGTCTACCGCTTATCCGATCTATTCTCGGGTCACGGGGAGCCTGTGCCTATCTCAGGTGTCATTGGGCATCAAGGCAGGATACACCCTGGACGGAGTGCCAACCCATTGCAGGGCACACACACTCTCATTCACTCACTACGGACAATTTAGAGATGCCAATCAACCTACAATGCATGTCTTTGGACGGGGGGAGGAAACCGGAGTACCCGGAAGAAACTCCCGAGGCACGGGGAGAACATGCAAACTCCACACACACGGCAGAGGCAGGAATCGATCCCCCAACCCTGGAGGTGTGAGGCAAACATGCTAACCACTAAGCCACCGTGCCTCCCAAAGTGTTTTTTTTTTTTTTTCTTTTTACCCCTCCATGCCAAGGCAAGCCAAGGCATGGGGTGCTTGGTAAGGCGTGGCACTATCCCATTTCAGGAGAGACCACTTGGCGCTACCTTACACAAGCACTCCATTTAAATTAAGCAATTTAATTTCTACTGCTTTATACTATTTACTAAACCATTTGACTGCTAATTACCAATATTTTTATTTTTGAAAACTGGTGCTCTGAATATCTTCACAATCAGACCAACTTGATTTAGTAACTATCAAGTTCACTATCAAATGAAGCTGTTTTAAGGAACTCTGCTCCTGCATCCAGTGGTTATCTGTAGATTACAGCACATCCTGTAGTGTTTGTTACAACAAGAATAATCAGCAGGCTGCTCTGTAACGTATTGCTTTATGTGGCTCCATTGTGAAGCAGCTTTTTCTGAGGTTTATATCAACTGGATTCACATCTCCTGTGGATGTGATGTCTCATTAACTGTTGTACACCAATGCATTATAAAATGAGCTGGTTGGCCTATATCAAGGAAATTGAATGATGTACTAATTGTGTATGTAGTTTTGGATTTTCTTGTGAATTTAATCTGGCTTGATACACTGAATTTGGAATTTGACATGGATTTAAGTAGTTGGTAGTAAACAACTATAAATGATTTCTGTATCATAATGCACTATTGCATACATGATAAACAATATTATTATATATATTTCTATATTTATTGTTTCACTGAAGTCATATTGATTAAGCCTTGCTTTTTAATATTCAGAGTTACAAACAAAAGAGAAATAAAGCAAAAACACAATAAATGATAAAATAACAGGTGCACATCAAACATAGTAAAACCACAGTAAGTAAAAACACAGTAATTAAATACATTTTGGGGAAATATTTAAATTATTCCAGCACACTCAAAAGGATAAACATAAAAAGATCAACTATTAAAATATTTTAAAATATATGTTTCTGCCGTATGAAAATATTTTGATGTATATTAAAACAACAGTTATCATAGAGCAAGTTCTAAATAAGTCATCTCTCAGCTGAAACTATGCATATACATTTGATTATCCTACATTAAACACACAGACTTGATAGACTTGAATGCATTCTATAAATACACTGGTCTTTTTAATGTACCATGTGATTGTGTCCATCTGGAGGGTTCCTAGAAGCTTGTGATGAAGTTGTGATGAGATTGAATTAATAGGTGAATGTTGTTTATTTCACTCTGCTGTAGATTACAGTGGGATCCTCAACATTGGAAGGCCTACAGAAAGAGAGACAATTATTACACTAATATCCAGATGATCATTTCCTGCTCTGTTAGACTGGAGGAAACAGACCAGCTCCTCTCACCTGTATTCATCAGCGGTGCGTTTAAATCTAACACTAGCGTACTGAACATCCCCGTCCTCAGAGGAAGAAGCTTTCATAGGAGAACTCTCAGCATTTCTGGGATCAGCTGCCCTCCGGTGTACCACACTGGCATACAGAATTTCATCCTGATTGGCTGAGGCTGAATCAGATACGGTGTTGGTTGGATTTGTCACTGCGACGTTGGCATAAAGGTTATCCTGAGGTGAGAGAGCATGACATCACAGAGACAGAGGTGTAAAAATGCTGAACATCTAACTTTACACCACGATGCAGCTGAGTTCTGGATTGTGATTGATCAGAAAGTGTTGATTAATTCTCTGTAACAGCACTCTGCAGGAGCACAGCTACAAATCACAGCTTTTTATTAATGCACTTGTTTTGATGAATTTCAACAGTAACTCATTCACAGAAACATGTACAACAGACAACTCACATAAAGAGATTAAATAATCCTTTGTAACAGTTAGAGGTATACAATCTAGCCATGGGGGTCACAGTCCAGTGACTTCTGTGCCAGTCCCAAGCCTGGATAAATAGATAGGGTTGCATCAGGAAGGGCATCCGGCGTAAAACATTGCCAAATTTAACCATGCAAATCGTCAGTACTCTGAATTTCATACCAGATCGATCGAGGCCCGGGTTAACAACGACCGCCATCGGCACCGTTGACCTACAGGGCGCCGGTGGAAATTGGGCTACTGTTGGTCAAATAAGTAGAGGAGAGATGAGAGTGCACAGACAGAGAGAGAAGAGGAAAGGTAAGAGTGTAGGATTGAGAATAGGAACTCTGAATGTTGGTACTATGACAGGGAAAGGTAGAGAGCTGGCTGATATGATGGAGAGAAGGAAGGTGCTGTGTGTACAGGAGACCAGGTGGAAGGGTAGCAAGGCTCGTAGTATAGGAGCAGGATTCAAGCTGTTTTATTATGGTGTGGATAGTAAGAGAAATGGGGTAGGTGTGGTCCTGGAGGAGTTTGTGAGGAATGTTCTGGAGGTGAAGAGAGTGTCAGACAGGGTGATGAGTCTGAAGTTAGAGATTGAAGGGGTGATGTTGAATGTTGTTAGTGGTTATGCCCCACAGGTAGGTTGTGAGTTAGAGGAGAAAGAGAGATTCTGGAGTGAATTAGATGAGGTGATGGAGAGTATTCCCACGGGTGAGAGAGTGGTGATAGGAGTGGATTTTAATGGACATGCTGGTGAGGGGAACACAGGTGATGAGGAGGTGATGGGCAAGTTTGGAGTTAAGGAAAGGAACCTAGAAGGACAGATGATAGTGGACTTTGCTAAGAGGTTGGACATGGCTGTGGTTAACACTTATTTTCAGAAGAGGGAGGAGCATAGAATGACTTACAAGAGTGGTGGTAGTAGAACACAGGTAGAATACATCCTATGTAGAAGAGGCAATCTGAAAGAGATTAGTGACTGTAAAGTGGTAGTGGGAGAGAGTGTAGCCAGACAGCATAGGATGGTGGTGTGTAGGATGACTTTGATGGTCTGTAAAAAGAAAAGGTCAAAGATAGAGATAGAGAAGAAAACCAAGTGGTGGAAGCTGAAAAAGGAGGAATGTTGTGAGGAATTTAGACAGAAGTTGAGGCAGGCTCTGGGTGGTCAGGTAGTGCTGCCAGATGACTGGGAAACTACAGCAGAAGTGATCAGGGAGACAGGGAGAAAGGTGCTGGGTGTGTCTTCTGGAAGGAGGAAAGAAGATAAAGAGACTTGGTGGTTGAATGAGGAAGTTGAGGATAGTGTCCAGAGGAAGAGGTTAGCCAAGAAGAAGTGGGACATGGACAGGACTGAAGAGAATAGACAGGAATACAAGGAGTTACAGCACAGAGTGAAGAGGGAGGTGTCTAAGGCCAAGCAGAAGGCATATGCATACACTAGGTTAGACACTAGAGAAGGAGAGAAGGACTTGTACAGGTTAGCTAGGCAGAGGGATCGAGATGGGAAGGATGTGCAGCAAGTTAGAGTTATTAAGGATAGAGATGGAAGGATGCTCACAAGTGAGGAGAGTGTACAGAGGAGATGGAAGGAGTACTTTGAGGAGCTGATAAATGAGAGTGAAAAAAGAGTAGAAGGGGTGAACTCTATGGAACAGAAAGTAGATAAAATTAGAAAGGATGAAGACAGGAAGGCTTTGAAGAGACATCCCGGTGGAGGTCTGGAAGTGTCTAGGAAAGGCAGCAGTGGAATTTTTAACTAGTTTGTTCAACAGGGTTTTAGAGAGTGAGAGGATGCCTGAGGAATGGAGAAGAAGTGTGTTAGTGCCGATCTTTAAGAATAAGGGTGACGTGCAGAGTTGCAGCAATTATAGAGGGATAAAGTTGATGAGCCATACAATGAAGCTATGGGAAAGAGTAGTGGAAGCTAGGTTAAGGAAGGTAGTGGAAATTTGTGAGCAGCAGTATGGCTTCATGTCCACAAAGAGCACAACAGATGCAATTTTTGCTTTGAGAATTTTGATGGAGAAGTATAGGGATGGTCAGAGGGAGTTGCACTGTGTGTTTGTAGACTTGGAGAAAGCGTATGACAGGGTGCCAAGAGAAGAGCTGTGGTACTGTATGAGGAAGTCAGGAGTAGCAGAGAAGTATGTCAGAGTGGTGCAGGACATGGATGAGAGGAGCAGGACAGTGGTGAGGTGTGCTGTAGGTCAGACAGAGGAGCTCAAAGTGGAGGTGGGACTGCATCAAGGATCAGCTCTGAGCCCCTTCCTGTTTGCTATAGGGATGGACCAGTTGTCAGAGGAGGTCAGACAGGATTCTCCTTGGACAATGATGTTTGCAGATGACATTGTGATCTGTAGTGAGAGCAGGGAGCAGGTGGAGGAAAACCTGGAGAGGTTGAGATTTGCGCTGGAGAGAAGAGGAATGAAAGTCAGTCGTAGTAAGACTGAGTACATGTGTGTGAATGAAAGGGAGGGAGGTGGAACAGTAAGGTTACAGGGTGAAGAGGTGAAGAAGATACAAGAGTTTAAGTACTTGGGGTCAACAGTCCAGAGTAATGGAGAGTGTGGGAAAGAGTTAAAGAAGCAAGTGAGGGCAGGTTGGAATGGGTGGAGAAAGGTGTCGGGAGTTCTGTGTGAAAATATCAGCAAGAATCAAGGGGAAGGTGTACAGGACAGTGGTGAGAGTGGCCATGCTGTATGGTTTAGAGACAGTGTCACTGAGGAAGAGACAGAAGTTAGAGCTAGAGGTAGCAGAGCTGAAGATTTTGAGGTTCTCTTTGGGAGTGACAAGATTGGACAGGATTAGGAACGAGTACATCAGAGGGACAGCTCATGTTGGACGTTTGGTGGAGAAAGTTAGGGAGGCCAGATTAAGATGGTTTGGACATGTTCAGAGGAGGGAGAGTGAGTATATTGGTAGGAGAATGTTGGACATGGAGCTGCCAGGCAGGAGGCAAAGAAGAAGGCCAAAGAGGAGGTATATGGATGGAATTAATGAGGATATGAAGCTAGTGGGTGCAAATGTTGAGGATGCAGAAGATAGGGATAGGTGAAGAGAGATGATTCGCTGTGGCGACCCCTGAAGGGAAAAGTCAAAAGAAGAAGAAGAAGAACAGTTAAAGGTATACCTTTAACTTTATGTGTTATGACATCTTCAGAAAGAGGAGTTACTTTGTGTTTTTTGGGCACCAGTGACTATGGCTCCTCTAACAAAAAACTTTTATTTTTTGTACGTTTCACAACATTAAATGAAACTGTACACGTAAAAGGGACTCATACGGCACATGCTCTACCTAAAGAGATTTAAAAAAAAAACCTGTATAATCATTCATTCATTGTCTACCGCTTATCTGGTCTATTCTCGGGTCACGGGGAGCCTGTGCCTATCTCAGGCGTCATTGGGCATCAAGGCAGGATACACCCTGGATGAAATGCCAACCCATCGCAGGGCACACACACACTCTCATTCACTCACTACGGACAATTTAGAGATGCCAATCAACCTACCATGCATGTCTTTGGACCGGGGAAGGAAACCAGAGTACCCGGAAGAAACCCCCGAGGCATGGGGAGAACATGCAAACTCCACACACACGGCGGAGGCGGGAATCAAACCCCCAACCCTGGAGGTGTGAGGCAAACGTGCTAACCACTAAGCCACCGTGCCCCCCTGTATAATCATTGATATGGTTAAATTTTTTTGTAATGAGATGTAACTTTTTGTTTTATTAAAATCGAGGAAAAGAATAAAGACAGGCCGATGAGGGAAACATTATTTATAGCTGCTGTAACTTAAAAGAGAAGAGGGACTGATTTGTGTCATGGATGTTCCTCAACATTACTATAATGTTACTGTAAGCACATGACAGTATGAAGTGTGTGGTTTTAAGGATATACAAATACACTTCTCAACAATTGTCTGTATAATTATTTACCTGTATTAAACTTGATACCTGGCCTGCTCTTGAACCAATCATTTTCTTTCTCCTGTTGAAACAAAGAAACAACAAAATATCAACATTGAATGAAATATAATACATCCATTAGTCCTGTCACAGTGAACACTAAACATACACTATTTGGCTAAAAGCTCTGACCCTCACACTCATACGTGGTTATTCCACAAACTGTTACCACAAAGACTGAAGCACACAATTATGAGTCACACAGTTAGAATATTCCTGTGTGCTGTAACATTACAATTTATCTTTACTGGAACTAAGAGGCTCAAACACTGTTCTAACATGGCAGTGTCGCTGTGCACAAAGCCACTGAGCTCCATGAAGACATGGTGCTTAGCTTAAGGTTGGAGTGGAGGAACTTGACTGTCCTGCACAGAGCCCTGACTCTGACTCAGCTCCAGTGACCACCTTTTGAATAAACTGGAACTGGAGTCTCCTCAACATCCCAACATCAGAGTCTGATCTCAATGATGCTCTTGTACCTGAACAATCAGTAATCCCCACAGCCACAATCCAACATCTAGTGGAAAGCCTTCCTAATGTAGTGGATCTAATTATAATAGTAAATTGTGTAAGAGATACACAACAATTTGGCCAAATAGTGTACATAAAAATTAAGATAATAACAGTAGTGCTTACTGTAAAAATATTCAAACACACAGATCTGTACAACAGTACTCCAATTTTTATATTAAGTTAAAAAAATGCATTTTCTTACCTTATACAGAAGAAGGTGACAGTCAGACAAATACACACGAAGATAACAGCCCCAAGACCTGCATATACACTTAAACTCTGGGACCCTGTGTGGACGATAATGTGATAAAGAATCAATGTTAAATATTTATCAGTTTAATTCTGATTTATAGATTTACATCATCACCCTCACCATTAACAGTGACGGACACTGCAGCTGATCTCTCAGAGCCGTGTTTATTCTGAGCCTCACAGTAGTACTGTCCACTCTGTACAGCTCTGTAACTCTGTCCAGATCCTACAGGTGATGATTCTTTCTCCTTATACCAGGTATAGTTCTGCAAAGGTGGGTTAGCATCACTGCTGCATGTCAGAGTTGCTGAACTGATCTTACCAGAGGGACTGATGGACACTGAGATGTTCTTTGGAGGATCTAAAATGAACAGCAATAATAACTTTAAAATAGATATATTACACTTCGAAGTAAATCTATGATAGTTTTATCTGGAATTGGTCTTTTTTGATGAAGCATGTGACTATGTCCACTTGGAGGATTTCTAGAATTTTCCACTATAACCAGGAGGAAATTGTGATAAGGTTGAATAAACAGATAAATGTTGTTTATTTCTGAAATGAACAGGAAGGTCCTGCTTTAAGTAAATCTGTGATTGTTTTATATTTAATTGTCTGTGAGAAGATCTTCAGATTTAACTTACACAGAACATTCAGAGTCACACTGTTGGATTCTTGATGTCCGACTTCATTACTGCAATTGCACTTGTACTCTCCACTGTCCTCAGAGCTGATCTTGGAGATGTTGTAGGTCTTTTCATTTACTATTGACGTCACCCGTTTATACCAGGTGTAGCTCTTCACAGGTGGGTTAGCATCACTGCTGCAGGTCAGAGTTACTGAACTGCCCTCCACTATATCAGCAGAGGGACTGATGGACACTGAGATGTTTTTTGGAGGATCTAAAATAAACAGGAATAATAACTTTAACATAGATATATTCTAGTTTATTCTGTAATCGGCTGTGAGAAGATCTTCAGCTTTAACTTACACAGAACATTCAGAGTCACACTGTTGGAGTCCTGATGTCCGACTTCATTACTGCAATTGCACTTGTACTCTCCACTGTCCTCAGAGCTGATCTTGGAGATGTTGTAGGTCGTTTCATTTCCTAGTAATGTTGTACCTTTAAACCATTCATAGGTCTTCACAGGTGGGTTAGCATCACTGCTGCAGGTCAGAGTCACTGCATTGCCCTCAACTATCTTACCAGAGGGACTAATGGACACTGAGACATTCTTTGGACAATCTAAATTGGACAGAAAGATAACACTTTAATTAAACTGTGATAGTTTTATTGTTAATCGGCCGTGAGTAGATCTTCAGCGTTAACTTACACAGAACATTCAGAGTCACACTGTTGGAGTCCTGATGTCCGACTTCATTACTGCATCTGCACTTGTACTCTCCAGCATGCTCAGAGCTGATCTTAGAGATGGTGTAGGTCTTTTCTTTATTTACTGATGTCATACCTTTAAACCATTCGTAGGTCTTCACAGGTGGGTTAGCATCACTGCTGCAGGTCAGAGTCACTGAACTGCCCTCCACTATCTCATCAGAGGGACTGATGGACACTGAGACATTCTTTGGACGATCTAGAGAGTTCCATGATAAGAGGGAATGAAGCAGTTTGTAGTCATATTTAATTTTTTCACATACTTGAAACCAGTGTTTAACCATTTTTAGCACTTGTACCACTTTTTCATTATTATATTTGCCTCCTATTGAAAACCAAATTCATTGACAAAATATTTTATTAGAATTCTGAGAATCTTTTTTCATTGTGATAAATCAGGGACACAATGCTTTTGTCATCTTTGTGTTCTTACCTAATTTTCCCTAATTTAGTCATGTCCAATTCCAATCAGTTTGGAATTTCAAGTTTTATCACATGACCTACAAATCAGGGTAGCTCAAACTACTGCTAATAGAAGAGCAGGAAGGATAACACACTTGGAGGAAAGCGCTATCTAACCACTTCCGCCTGCAGAAAAGAGACAGAGTATGCCCCTCCCTTCCTGAGAGCACTCTTAGAATTCTCATCAAGTCTGCACTGCCAAACATAAATATCCTAAAGGATCACTCACTCTGGGAACTGGGGTGTCTGGGTGCTCTGGACCATATACCAAACCCTTGATGTTGAAACAACAGTTCTGTGAGGAGCAGCTAAAGTTAGATCTGCAGAGTATTTGCTCTCCCAGCAACCCTAATCTCTGTCTGATCCTGAATGCTGTGGGGAACACCTGGGTAAGCACATGGCAAAAATGATCACATTGCCTGTTACTGGTTTTAGGAGCCAAACTAACATGATGACTCTGCACTGGACTTCATCTGTTTCTCTTCTCCCATGTTCAGTAGGGTCCACTGTATTGTTATTGACAACAAATAGAGTGAAAAGTAGAATCTTTAAAATATTAACATGTGATTCAGAATTTGGTTCATCTCCTTTTTGCTTTCATTATAGTTTGCACTCGATCTGGTATGGATATTATAATAACATTTTAGATCAAATCCATGGGAGTGTCGTCTGATCACACGCATCAGCAGAAGAGATTAGACATGAGGAAAAGGCTGACCTTTTGTACAAGGCAGTTAACACGGCCAATATTACAAATCTGCTTACTGTTTAAATAGGGACCAAGAAACAGTGCAGATTCATGAATATTATTCAATAAATATTTACTTTCTTTGTTTTAAATGCTGAAAAAATCTGAACATGTCTGTTTATTTATATTGATTCAATTTAAAAGAAAAAAAATCCCAAATTTTCAATGTTTTCTCAAACTTTTGGACCCGACTGTATTTAAAAAAAAGTGATGGAAGTAACAATGATAACAAATGAGAAATTAAATCATCTGAATTCCATAAACATTATTTCTTAAATGTTTAATTTTATTAGAAATGTAAATGTTTTTTTATTTTTGTTTACATCCTATCATGACAAGGACAATAAATGCAATCAACGATATGGTCAATGTCTTTTTGTTTTCTTTAGTTACACAAGTACTTTATATTGTTTTCCTTGATCAACTATCAGATTATAACGTACAGAAGAAGAAGGTAAATAAAGCTCACATCTGACGCTGAGGGTTTGAGCAGGAGAGCGGAGATGT
>JAUCMX010000025.1:17590047-17715407 GCA_033459395.1 Hemibagrus guttatus | reverse complement strand
ACAAAATATAATAGAATTCAAAATAAGAGAAAAAAAAGTGATTGGAAACTTCTGATTATTCTGGTTGTTACAGTTAATCTATAGTTAATATCATAAACCATGTGTTACTCTGCTAGGGATACTTGGTTGAAATTGAACGTAATTGGCCACATACAGTACATCCACTAGCTTCAGACCAGTTTACGGTTTAAAGATGAAGAACGTGTGAATGAAAACAGACAATTTACATACAGACCCTGAAAGATCAGAGAGATAGAATTAAGTGCACAAACAAATCAAAAGAGTAGCAATGAGCATTGACACAGATGGAGAATAATGCAGCAGAACCATCCTTTTGGGGAGGAAGGAACCAAGGAGCCATTTACCAGCCCCAAGAAAATGAAAGCAAAAAAATGTGCAAAAAATAAAAAAAAACATGCACAGAAAGAGAGCAGCTTCTGAAGAACTGAATTTCAGATTAATTTTCATGACACTGTGATGGATCTGATGGTAAAGTGTTTGTGTGGAGAAAGACAGGAGACAAAGACCAACCAAACTTTTGATAGAACTCATCACAGAGTCCAGACCTAAACTCTATAAAGAATCCATGGATGTAATGAATAATAAAAGTGCAGAATGGCAATGCTCCAATTTGTAACTGAACGTTTTGTTGGTGGAACTTCACCAGATTTCCACAACAGTTACAGAAACTGACTGGTCTAAGGCTCAGACATCATGAAGAAGTTCTGAAAAACAAAGGATGGCAAACTAAACTGTGTGGAAGTGGGGGGCGTGGTCTAGCAGTGGTTTGTGAATGGAGGGCGGAGACGAGGGAAGTGAGAAGGGATAGAGTGTGTGTGTGTGTGTGTGTGTGTGTGTGTGTGTGTGTGTGTGTGTGTGTGTGTGTGTGTGTGTGTGGATACATAATTTGTTTGCTGAAAAGTGAATCTTCAAGCCTGCCTCCAGTTTCCTCTTTCCTCGAAGCCTCCAAACACGCTACACTGTGATCTGTAATGAAGCCACTACTGAGTGTCCACTTACTTTCTGTCTAATTATTATGTAGATTTTTAAACATAACAATCTGTTTTTAGGAAGTGTTTCGGTTGAAAAGTGAGCTTGTGGCGTCTTTCTTTAAAATAAATGTTATTTGGTTTGACATGTCGCTTTCTAATGAAGTGAAAATTGAGTGTAGAAAAAACGTTATAAGACTGTAAGTGTGGATTAAGGGTAAAAATACTTTTTTGGGGTAATTACATGTAGAAAATAAGATGATTTTATTTACCTGTAACATTGAGTTTAACTCCAGGATAACCCAGGACTTTTTCTTTCTCTATGTTTGTTGTGATTCTGAAGCAGTACATGTGTTCATCTGTTTTCTTCACATCACTCAGTCTGAGGGAGAAGTGATTCTGTTCATCTGTTAAATACTGCACTCTGCCTGAGTAACCTGGTTCATTACGCAGATCAGACTCTTTATCCTTAACTGGGTTTATTAACCAAAATCTCTTTGTCACTGTAAGACGTGTTGGGTGTGTGTAAGTGCCATTCATAAACACTGTAGATCCTTTAAAAGCACAGAGATTTAGTTGGCTGTATTTCACACTCCATTTAGTCCCCAGAGCTGCTGAAACATGATAGATGAAAGAGGTGATTAGAGGTCATTATCCTGAACCCCATCAAACACTCAGTTAGCTCACAGCTTCACTTTTCTCCTCTGGAACTCCAGGTTAGAGAAATACAACTATTATTCATGACTGGAAGAAAACTGTGTGCAGGATTTGGGGTGTGTTCAGAATTCAGGACTCGTCACGTGGAATTAATATTCAAACTGTGAATCTGCATTATGATCCACTATTCACACTTTCAGTGTTAAGTGTTTATACTTTAAATCCAGTGTCACTGACAGACACCTTTTAACTACAATATCTCATCCTGGAACTCTGGTTTAGGCAATAAAATAATGTTTTGTCCAAATATTGGACCTTGATAAAAGTTTAAAGTTTCTACATGTTTATTTACTGAAGATTCTTAAATTGATCTTAAGCACATTTGTCTTGTGTGATATCAGCTCGAGTGAGGAGCAGCGTTAAGTCACTGACTGACAGTTTGATATAACCACAATGTCACACATAACACAAATACATGGAACTTTTCCCTTTATAAATACTGAATACAACAAATCTGAATACAGCACTATGTGAGAATTTAATATAGAAATGTATTTTAATAAACTTCAGTCCTCTGATTAGACATTTGAGGAATTGTTCAGACACCACAGCTGCTAGTGACACACTGATATAAAACTACAGATTTATACATTTGTAGATAACAAGTCTCAATAAATATTGGTGATTAAATCTGTTTTTACTGTCTCCAGTGTGTGTGAGTGTGATAATGTAAATATAAGACTCACCCGTGATCATGAGGAGAAAGATCAGACAAAGCAGAGAAGATGTTTTAAGGGACATCATTCTTCTATAAAGATTCTATATGTAACTAAAAACATCAAATAAAATTACACCAAGTAACAAAACCAGCATACTAGACACTAAGCAGATAAACTAAACTTTCTTTAGACAAAATGATACGTAACTATGTGAGAGATTATTTATTTATGGAAGGAGTCTTCTTGAATGTGTTCCAGGTGGAACTCCTGATTCTTTCAAGTGCAGTATAACACAGGGGGACTTTGACTTTAGTAAGATGGTATTGGAGATGGCGAAACCAATTACAGAATTGTCAAATAAACCATTCTTTTCTCTACTGTGTACAACAGTAGGTAAGTTTACCTTCTTAGATCTTTCGACATGCTCCACAATTAGCAGTACCTTCAAAAGGCGACTGTGCTTTTAAAGGGGAAGTTGTTTACCGTATACGGAGACGTGTAAATGAATGTGGTTGTGCAGAAGCAGAGAAGATTAGAATGTGTTGCTTTTATCAATGTCCATTGCATACTGTGTTTGTGTGCATGGGCATGTGTGATATCGGTTTCTATATTTATACTTCTGCTTTTCCTCATTTATTATTCCTTATATCATTTAATATATCATGTTCTTCATTTTTTTCACATTTCCTCTAAAACTTCACACAAGAATTTGTGGGCAAAAAGTGTCCAAGGAGACACACTTCAAATAAATAACAGGAATAGTAACCCATTCTGCTACCTCTGGGATTCTCATTTCAACACACTACAATTTGGGACACACTAATTCTGATCTCAGAGACTAATTTTTTTTCCTTTTCCCAACACACCTGATACAATTAATCAGAATACGAATTGCAGCACAAAGAAACAGGGCCAAAATATCTCAGTATAATATCAAGACACTTAAAGACATTTTTAAGATATATAATATGTGTCACAATGTAAACGGTTTTACAACAAACTGTCGACAAAATAGCAACATTTCAATATGCATTCATCTTAAAATATTAATTATTTAACATTAAAAACCCTCCATCCATTTTCTGTCCCTCTTGTTCTACACAGGGTGGAGGGGAACCTGCAGCTTATCCCCAGACACAAGGCAGGAGACATGCTGGATCCAAGCAACCCATCACAGGACACAATCACACACCCAAACAGCCTTTAAAACATGCCTTTGTACTGTGTCTCCTTCCCCGACAGTGCCTACAAAACCCTTGTGTTCTATGGCCAAATGGTAAAGAAAGAAAAGTGTGAGAGAAAGAGTGTGCTCTTAAGATGTCTTGCTGACAATTTTTTGCATTAACACAACATTGTTTTTATATATATATATATATATATATATATATGAATGAGTCACTTTAAAAAAGATGCATTTTTACTACCAACACCACAATACCTCAGAAATAACTGATCACAATATTGATATTATATCAGCTTATTAGCATATTAGCTAAAGAAATGACACACAAGTTGAAAATATCATAAACACTGAACCTGTCAATGTTGAGGAAATGTAGATATTAGACTAATGAGTGAAATTATCAATTAAACACATGAATTTTTTTCTCTTACCGTGCCTTAAAGTGTAAGGAGAAGTGTGTGTAGTCAAGTGTTGCTGTTGTTTTGTTCCTTTTTCTGCTGAAGTGGTCATTTCATCTGAAATAGAACACATTCTCAGGCAGGAAAGAGAGAACCTTTTTTCCTCTACTCACATAAAAGAAAATCTAAAAAAAAATGTTTTAAATATTATATAAAATGCTTTATAATATTACCACGGAAGCACAGAAAGAATAGCATCATAATGAAAGGTTTCAGAACTGCTATTTGACGCAACTATGGTGAAGTCATTTGCATTTTGCTTGAGAAATGAACAGCTGCTCTTCAGCTTCATGCTTGAATGATATTCTCTGCTCTAAAGTGCTCTTTTCAACAGTCACTGTCGCCATTTCCTTCTTCTTTTTCTACAAATGTGGGTTTATATTGTCAGTTACAGTCAGTGCATACGTCTATTAGAGTAATTACATTTATTTATTGACTTACAGCCGAGAAAGGAAACCGCTTAGCATGTGAGACTAACGTGCCCAGCACATCCTGTGTGTATTCATGCTAGCTAGCACCGGTGATGCATCTTTGCTTCATTACTTGTTGATATTTTTCTATCATGTACTTTTGTGTTTACTACCACTGCTGAATTGTACAAAAACAAATGGATCACAACACAATGGTACAACAAAATGCTTTAAAGACTAGAATTTTCAAATGTGCCATTAAAAAGAGAAGGGTGGGTCAGCATGAGAATAAATACTGTGTATGCACTTGTACAGAGTGCTTTTGCCACCTCAGTCAACATGTGTGAAGAGATGAAGCCAGTGCTCAGTAACACCCACCATAGCCCAAACTAACAACCACTCCCTGCTGACAAAGTGGCAAGTTGTAAACTTGCTGTCTGTTTAACTGTAAACAAGAACCAAAAAACACTGCAGGATAAAAAAGCATAGTTTAACAATAATACAGATAATACAATATGTTTTACTGTCCTCCTTAACGTTTATTGGAACTGGAAGTCACTGTTGAACTGCCCTGTAGTTTGTAGTGCAGTACTGCTGCTATGCCACACAGGGCAGACATGAGTTTATTTTCTAAACATTTCTCTCACCTTTCGAAGCTCCTGATTTTAGTAATTAAAGTCAAATAAAGAATGATATTGCTGTGATATTCCAGATGGTTGCTAAGGTGTTGGTAATATGTTACCTATTGCATTACAGGTGGTTGTTACGGTGTTGATTGGCAGCTGGTAAAGTGTTCAAAGTTGCGATTATGGCTGGTGTAAGACGGCCTTGTGCATTTTCATGTTCTTATTTTTCAGGGTGAGTAATTTGTATTATTATTATTGCTTAATATACTCATGAAGGAAATACTGGAATGTACATTTTGGGATACCCGCCCTTCTTCTGGTCACTTGAATTTCAAGTTATTGAGGTAAATGTTGGGGGGGCACGGTGGCTTGGTGGTTAGCACATTTAGAGACTTGGCGTCTCTAAATTGTCTGTAGTGTGTGTGATTTTCATGAGTGAATGAGTGTGTGTGTGTGTGTGTGTGTGTGTGTGTGTGTGTGTGTGTGTGTGTGTGTGTGCGTGTGTGTGTGTGCCCTGCGATGGGTTGGCACTCCGTCCAGGGTGTATCCTGCCTTGATGCCCAATGACGCCTGAGAAAGGCACAGGCTCCCCGTGACCTGAGAATAGATCGGATAAATGAATGAATGAATGAATGAGGTAAGTGTTTGCTTATGCATTACACTGTTTATCACAAGTTTATGCCTTTTGATTGGTTGGTCCTTTGAGTGACGTTCCCACGATTATGTTGTCACTGTTATTGCATTTACTTTTAGAAAATAATATCTCTAATGCCACAGTGTGGCCTAGGTGGCAGGATTGACACACTGTAAGATTCCTTGATATTGTGTGTCTGATAACCCATTGATTTTTTTATGGGTAAGAGTTAGCTTTGCATGTCCGACTAGCTGGTGTCTCGTCCAAATGCCCGCTTTACGTCCTTCTTTAATTCATTGTGTGCTGAATGCTCTGTTTGTTCTCTGTTTGTGTAATTTGTGTGTTCAGCAGTTATTGAGGAGGAACTTGCACAACTGAGAGACATTTTTCCCTAACCCCGAGTGCCTTCTCCAAGAACAGGCATTACTACACCAGTGGAATTGGCCTCAGTCATATCTGACAATCCTGCAGCAAGGTCATCTAATACTGCAGACTCGGAAGGTAATATAGCAGCTACAGAGAACATTGTTATTATCCCATTGGACAAAAAATGTCCAATGTTTCTCGGTATCTCTGATGTGTGTATTAATGAACCGGTTGAAGAAACAAGTGCTTGCATATGATTCTGTCATTTGTCTCTTATTTTTGAACATGTAGAAGAGGAAGCTAGGAAGGAAATTTAGTATCATTCTGAAATAGAAAGAGGAATCCAGAGAATAGTGTGGAGTGGATTTGCTGTTAAACCTGTCACACTGCAGGAGGCAATTTTTAATTTTTTTTTAATCAGTGTCTTCATTAGTTTTCTTTGGCTCTGGTGGATCTCATGGACAGAGTGAAATGAGTTGCACCAAATGAGCATGCTAAATGTTCACGTACTGCTGAATAACCAATTTATGGAACGTGTTTCTCATGATTCTCTCCGTAGAGTTAAAGCAATTAGTGCACCATCAGCCCACGGTAAATTTTGAGACCACTAGGTAGGAATGGGAGGGCATTCCCAGAATTGCATGGGCTTGTAGTTTTTCTGTTCCATCTACTTATGGTTTTCAGTTTGGGCCTTCAGTCCAGGTGGGTTCTGCAATGTGTCAAGTACATGTTCTTAGGGGTCTGAGTTACTATAGCTTTAAGATAATCTAAAGCAACAACAGGACCAGCTTAATCAGTTGAGAGAGTCAGAGTAGTGAAGTAGGCTGCCTCGTAATGAGCCAGAAATATGTAAGATTTGTCAGCTCTCTGGTCACTTTGCTAGGGAATGTGATATCCTCGAAGTATATGTGTCACTCATTGCTAAAGTCACCTGGCTGTGGCACATTAGTGGTAAAAGACCCTACTTAGTGATCTTGGAATGAATATGATTATTATGCATTCTAAGCTTTTGATTGGTCAATATGCTATATTTGATTTTCCCACCATGTCTCAGACACTTGGCCCAGTTTTTAAGCATTGCAGCAGTGGCATCAGTATGTTGATAAGTTTTCTTTTTTATGTTCAGCCTGGACCATCAGTTGCCACTGGACTTTTTGCTGTGTAGGGTGTGAGAGCTGGAGTCTGACACAATGCACAATTAGGTCTGAGATTATCAAACCTTAATTCAGATTGCTATTCAGGGGGCCAGAGTGTGATTAGACATTGCTACTTCACAGTACAAAAAATACCATGACTAGAGGATGACTTAAGTCTCACTACATAAGTAGAGACCATCATAAAATTGATGACCTTTGGAGTTCAGTCATGTAGCAGGTACTTATGGAGCTTAAAGAGGAAGGAGTAGTGTATAACATTGTACCTGTGGATGACCTAAGCAAAATTCACCATTTCCATCAGTCTATGTTGAAGGCCCAGGTCCAACCAGTGCCACATGATATCCCTGGGTCAGTGCCATGCCATGCCAGGATTAGAAGGACTTCATTGACAATGTATGGCTTCTGGAGCCAGAAACATATCTTGCTTGTAGGCCACCATCAACAGGATGCCCATCCTCTCCTTGTAATTTCCTTGTTCATGCAACAGTGGTTCATGCATCACAATCAGTGACTTCTCATTCTGTTTTTCTGTATTCTTCAGTTCAGAATTTGCATGCTGTGATGCAGATATCCTTGTGACTGACTAGACACGCAACAGCTGAAACAGCATTGTAACATCCATCATCTTTCCCTGGCATTGCTGGAAATTGGTTTTGGGGCTACTAGCTCTCTCAGGCATGCATCTTGGGTAGTGTCTGCTCTTTTTAGACCCTGGAACTACTCTGCCTGTCACTTAGTTAGTGCAACAATATAAAAATATAAGACTATTTAACATTTACATTTGTTGTGACAGTTGTTGAAATTGTCCCTTGCAGAACATCCTTTCAATTTTTAAGTGAAATCAAATTTATTTACTTTTTTTTTTTGTTTATGTGGAAAACACATTTGTGGCTTTTCATTGTGTCAACAAATTTTTGTCCAATCAGTGGGTGGTCAAACCAACAATAAATGCATTTATTGATCGGCCTTACTCTCTCTTACTTGGGTATTTGTATGTGAGAGAGATACTTTGAATGTATAAGAGTATGGATAATACATTTTTAAGACTGGTCAGTTCTGTGATTGTAATGAACCCCCAGGAGCAGATGGTGTAGAATCCATGAGTGGAGTTTTATTAAACAGAAAAATCCAAAGGCATATAATCCAAAGTAACAGGCAAAGTTCACAAAACAGATAAGGTAAACAATCAGCAAAGAGCAAACATGAGAGGACAACACAGGGTCAAACAGAAAAAAAGCAATCCCAGAGAAAGATCCAATGAATAGCTCAGTACAAACCTTCCACTATCAATACATCATGCTGAATCTTAACATGAACATAGCTTAACAAGACCAAATGCATGAAGTGCCCTTTGACCTGGAGCCAGTGTCAATATTCAGGGGATGGGTACCTCTGGTGGATGGGAGGGGAAGGTACAGGTGACGTCATTACAGTGATGTTGCAACAGAAGTTTTTCCTTCATTTATAATAACTGTCATGTGGTTACAGAACACACATGGAGTAAAAATATATAAATACTACTACAGGTTCTTCACATACAAAGCTAAATAAGTTTCATATGTTTACTTGGAGTGAGACAAAAGGAAACAACAATGTATATATGTAGCTTTGGCTTGTTAAAGTAGCTGTACTGTGCGCTTTATCCTGGTCACAGTGTGTATCACACAGTGAGTCAGGAACCTACTCCAGGATCAATGTGCCAATCAGGATGTCATGCTGTGTTTGTCTGAAGCTCAGAACAAAGAAACTAGCACCTTAACTCAGAATTCCTGCTCAGTATGTCAGGGGGGTCTACTCATCCCTGAATTTATCATATGACTTTAGGCCAACATGGCTAGCATGGCCAGTCACACCCACCATCAACACACATGATACATAAAATACTTATGATCGATAAATTTAGCAAGCTAGCTAATTGCTAACAAAACACACACTTTCAGGGAGTGGTCTAAAAGGAATAAAAGTCTGTAAATATAAAAGCACACACACACACACACTAAGTCCTAACCTGCTGGTAGTAGAAAAATACTTCACACACTGCTCTAAATTGATTAAAACTGCTTTAAATGCCTGCAAGTTGTTGATGATGCCGAGTTTCCTCAGTTACTTCAGTGAAGATCTCTATATTTATACATTCCATCAAGGTTCATTTTATTCATCATGTTCCTCAAAGTCTGAAAGATGAAACACAGAGAAACATCAGAAATGTGTCTTAAAGCACAACTTTTTATTTACATCAGCCATCACACACTGTTTTATATTCATTAATATTACTAATTAGAAAATGAATACAAAGTACAGTTGGAGTTACAGATGTGTATCGCAGTAGATCTTCATATAAAAACATTTATTATCAAATCACTATTTAATCTAGTCAAACACACTGCAATATTCTCATAGTCAGAGGATGTGGGTGTGTCGGCAGGAGGACTGGGAAGAGAAATCTGTGAAAACTCAAGATTTGCGTATGTTTCATTTTGGGCACTCGGCCCAGAATTCTGCAGAAAGGAAGAGAAAATGAGCAGGATCTGCTGAAGATATTTACAGTAAGAGATTAGTATGAACAAAGGAGCCATCTGGTGGACATTTCTGTAATAATTCACCTGATAGTCAACTTCATCTGCCTTCTTCTTCAGTCTCTTGCTTCTGCTCACACAAAGTCAAATATTTATCCATTATAAGCATCTTCAGAGTCATTAGTGATGAATTTATCAGCACAAATATTCTCACCTCAGCCAGAAGACTGCAGAGAGAACAGCTGCAAGCCCAAAAAGTCCGAGTCCGACAGCCACATACACAATCAGAGAACCATCTGATACTGTACACACACACACACACACACACACACACACACACAAAACTTCACCAACAGTGCATGATGTAGAACAGAGCAGTGATCACACAGGACTGAAAAATCATCACCCTCACCATTAACAGTGGTGGACACTGCAGCTGATCTCTCAGAGCCGTGTTTAAATTAGATCTCTCGTGAGCCTTGCAGTAGTACTGTCCACTCTGTACAGCTCTGTAACTCCGTCCAGGTCCTACAGGTGATGATTCTTTCTCTTTAAACCAGGTGTAGTTCTGCACAAGTGGGTTAGCATCACTGCTGCAGGTCAGAGTCACTGAACTATTCTCCGCTATCTCACCAGAGGCACTGATGGACACTGAGATGTTCTTTGGAGGATCTAAAATGGAGAGAAATATAACACTTTAAGTAACCTGTGACAGTTTTATCTCTAATTAGCTGTGAGGAGATCTTCAGCTTTAACTTACACAGAACATTCAGAGTCACACTGTTGGAGTCCTGATGTCCGACTTCATTACTGCACTTGCACTTGTACTTTCCACTGTCCTCAGATCTGATCTTGGAGATGTTGTAGGTCTTTTCATTTCCTACTGATGTCACCCCCTTATACCAGGTGTAGGTCTTCACAGGTGGGTTAGCATCACTGCTGCAGGTCAGAGTCAATGAATTGCCCTCCACTATCTCAGCAGAGGGACTGATGGACACTGTGACGTTCTTTGGAGGATCTAAATTGGACAGGAAGATAACACTTTAAGTAAATCTGATCATATTTTGGACCCAATCATATTAAAAAAAGTGATATAGAAGTAACAATGATAACAAATGAGAAATGAAATCATCTGAATTCCATAAACATTATTTCTTAAATGTTCAAATTTATTAGAAATGTATGTTTTTCTATTTTCATTCTATTCTAATATAGTAAACATTGTTTACATCCTACCATGACAAGGACAATAAAAGCAATCAACAATTTAGTAAATGTCTTTTTGTTTTGTTTTCTTTATTTACACCAGGACTTTATTTTATTATCCTTCATCAACTATCAAGTTATAATGTATATAAGAAGGTAAATAAAGCTCACATCTGACGCTGAGGGTTTGAGCAGGAGAGCGGAGATGTTCATATCCTCTTACAGCACAGCTATAACTGCCTGCATCCTCACTGCTGACTGACTGCAGATGGACTTCATTGCTCTCGCTGGTCTTTGTGGTTAAATGATGGCTGTTTTTGTACCAGATGAATGTTGGATCAGTCAGACTGCAGGTGGTTTTACAGGTCAGAACGGCTGATTGTCCCTCTGTCACTTCTGCAGGAGCGATCTGAAGATCAAGATCTTAAACAACAAGAGAAATATTAAATCATGAAAGCCATCCTAAAATGAGTATATATATATATATAGTCCTCAAAAACAGTTCAGGTTATAAATATAAAAATAATAAAATTCAAAATAAGGACACTTGAGATTATTCTGGTTGTTACAGTTAATCCATAGTTAGTATGATGAACTACACTGCTAGGGACACTTGTATGAAATTGAAGGTAATTAACTACATAGATCCACTAGTTTGGGACCAGCATGGGCACAGAGGGACAGTAATTCAGCAGAACCATCCTTTTGAGGAGGAAGGAACCAAGGAGCCATTTATCAACCTCAGGAAAAAGAAAGCATGGGTGAAATTGCAAAAGAACCTTCTCAGAAAGACAGCAGCTTCTGAATAACCGAATTTCAGGTGAATCGTAACGGCAGTGGGATGGATCTGATGGTGGAGAATTTGTGTAGATAAAGACAGGAGAAGAAGACAAAGAAGCTCAAGCACGCTACACTGTGATCTGTAATAAAGTCACTACTGAGTGTCCACTTACTCTAATGTCTAATCATTATGTTGAGTTTTAAACATAATTTATTTTTAGGAAGTGTTTTGGTTAAAAAGTGAGCTTGTTGCATCTTTTTTTTTTTTAAATAATGTCATTTGGTTTGACTTGTTTTCTGATGAAGTGTAAATAAAAAGTATAGAAGAAAAAAAACTATAAGTGTGACATTAAGTTCCAAATACTTTTGGAGTAATTATATGTAGAAAATAAGATGATTTTATTTACCTGTAACAGTGAGTGTAACTCCAGGATAACCCATAAATCTTTCTTTCTCTGTGTTTGTTGTGATTCTGAAGTAGTACATGTGTTCATCTGTTTTCTTCACATCACTCAGTCTGAGGGAGAAGTGATTCTGTTCATCTGTTAAATACTGCACTCTGTCTGAGTAACCTGGTTCATTACGCAGATCAGTCGGCTCTTTACCCTTAACTGGGTTTATTAACCAAAATCTCTCTTTCAATGTAAGACCTGGTGGGTGTGTGTAAGTGCCATTCATAAACACTGTAGATCCTTTTAAAGCACAGAGATTTAGTTGGCTGTATTTCACACTCCATTCAGTCCCCAGAGCTGCTGAAACATGATAGATGAAAGAGGTGATTAGAGGTCATTATCCTGAACCCCATCAAACACTCAGGTAGCTCACAGCTTCATTTTTCTCCTCTGGAACTCCAGAAATTTTAGAAATTGTTCAGACACCACAACTAGTGATTTATAAGTTTGTAGAAAACAAGTCTCAATAAATATTGGTGATTAAATCTGTTTTTACTGTCTCCAGTGTGTGTGAGTGTGATAATGTAAATATAAGACTCACCTGTGATCAGGAGGAGAAAACTCAGACAAAGCAGAGATGATGTTTTTAGGGACATCATTCTTCTATAAAGATTCTATATGTAACTAAAAACATAAAGTATAATTACACCAAGTAACGAAACCAGCATACAAGATACTAAGCAGATAAACTAAACTTTCTTTAGACAAGTACATAACATGACAACAGTACATAACTATGGGAGAGATGTTTATCTATGGAAGGACTCTCAAGAGTCAGAGGTGAATCTATAACTTTCATGACATCTTTAAGACAGAGGAGTTTATATTACATCATTTCTCAGTAACATGACAAGCTGCTGTTTCTTTTGTCTTTCGAACTTCATGATAGAGAATAAAAAGAGGCTGGTCGGGGAACAACCACCAGCTGCTATGAATGGACAATGGACTCTTATGGACATTTAACTTTTATGGACATTCAAAAACATTAAATGTAACGATAAACAGATAAAAGAGGAAAATATGTTAAAAGAGGAAAAACACGGCGACTTCTGCTTCTGCCCGCATGGAGTGAGTAGCGAAAAAGGGAGCTCCTCAAATAAATAATCATTTATCGCTAGATAAGCCAATCAACCAAGTGAAGCCTCTTCATTTCTGTCAAAGAGTTATGGCAACGAACTTTTCGACATAAAACCGAGTTAGTGCAACAAAGGTACATCGACAATTTAGCGTAATACGAAAGCAGAAAGCGGTGAAAGAAAAATGGACAAACACGATGGCGATTCTCTTATTTCTTTTGAGTGCACCCAGGGCAGAATTACATACTCATCGAGAAGCAGTGATTATAGACATTAAATTACAAATTGAGAACCTTCATCTGGAGATACAAAAGAATCGAGAGGAGATGAAAGAAGGACCTGCATATGCTGCGAGAAGAAATCTTCCCAGAGCTGATCGCTTTACACAAAGCACAGGCCGAATCTGGGAAAAGTGCCGCATCCAATATGCTAAAGTGAAAGAAATACAAGTAGAGTACTTTTTTTTATAATGTTTTTAGAAAGGAGCTAAGTGGTAAGTCAGACAGTTTACTAACCTTTTTGTTCATATTATGGGTAAAAAGAGTTTTCTAAACTTGCTCTGTTATTTTTTGTGTGACTCTCGTTCAAAGAAAGGTAAACTGAGCTATTGTTCAAATTGTTCAAGTTTTTTGGTAGACAAATTTTGGCACTTTTTTTTTCCCTCCCTCCCTTCTTTCTTGTTTTCCCCCTCCACTTTAAAGGTGGCTTCTCACAATATTTCTCTAAACTCTGATCATGACTAGCAGGGGAGTAAATGCTGTTAAGAAGAATCATGTTCAGTATATTTCATGGAATTGTAGAGGGCTCAATGGAGCGATAAAGTGGGGAAACGGATTAGCTTATCTTGGGAGACTGGGAGCTGATATCGCTTTTTTTACAAGAAACACATTTAAGAAACCAAGATCAGAGCCAATTAAGAGGGTGATGAGTGGGTCATATCATTCATTTAAACTTTAACTTCAAGTCTAGAGGTACAGTAATCCTCATAAAGAAGGGTATACAATTTACTGCAACAAAAGTTATTTCTGATTCCTTTAAAATAACAGATCCATGGAGATTCATATTTCCAAACCGATGAAAATATTCCTTTTTTTCACCAGTTCATCACACGTTCTCTAGGATAGAGTATTTTTTAATAGATTTCAAACTTTTGTCGGCAGTCACACATTGTGATTTTGAAGCAATGGCAATTTCAAAATGAAGTATGACATGATTAAATGGAGATTTGATAATAATTTGTTAGCAGACAAGACATTTGTAGAACAAACCAGAGCTCAAATTAGATAATATTTAGAGACAAATAATATGGCAGACATTTCCAAATCTACAATTTGGGAAGCATTTTAGGCGTATATATCCACTTCAGAGACTACTGAACGTTTGATACGGGCTAAAGCCACATATTATGAGCATGGAGAGAGAGCAGGTAAACTCCTCGCTTGACAAATTAAAGAAACGGTGGCATCAAGATTGATAATGGAAATTAGAAAAGAGACAGATTACATCTAATCCACAGGAAATAAATAATTATATCAAAACTTTTATATCAAATTATAAAAGAAAACTTTTATATCAAATTATACTCCACAGAATCTGTTAATGACCCATCATGTACACCATGTACAGCCCAGTTTTTTGAACCACTTAATATACCCTCCTTAAGCATGGAAAATAAGTAAGTTTTGGAGCAGCCACTAACCATTGATGAAATCAATCAAGCAATATCCACCATGCAATGTTCAAAGTCTCCAGGTCCAGATGGTTTCACAACCGAATTTTATAAATTTTTTAGTGACCAGATTTCACCATTGCATTTGGAGGTTTTTAATGAGTCAATTTAAAAAGCCTGTGTACTACCAACATTTTATCAAGCTAATATTTCTTTGATACACAAAGCAGATAAAGACCCCTTAGACCCTAGTTCATATAGACCTATCAGTCTTCTCGATGTTGATAAAAAAAATTTGGCCAAGGTTTAACCACCCTTCTTGAAGAAGTTTTTCCTTCTGTGATCTCCACAGACCAAACAGGATTCATCAAGAATAGCCTCCTAATTTTTTAACATTAGAAGATTATTAAACATTATTTACACATCAAGTCTCAATCCCACTCAGCCCAAAGTGCTTACTTCTATGCATGCAGAAAAAGCCTTTGATCGGGTTGAGTGGGATTATCTTTTTGCTACTCTGGTAAAATTTGGTAAAAATCTTCTTTTTCTTTCTTTCTTTCTTTCTTTCTTTCTTTCTTTCTTTCTTTCTTTCTTTCTTTCTTTCTTTCTTTCTTTCTTTCTTTTTCTTTCTTTCTTTCTTTTACTTTGTTTGTTTGTTTGTTAGTTTCTTTCTTTCTTTCTTTCTTTCTTTCTTTCTTTCTTTCTTTCTTTCTTTCTTTTTTTATAACATAACAATGTTAAAATTCATTGTTAAACACTAATTTGTATACCTATGTAAAAAGTTTTAATTTAATTTATGTGCCAATGCAGAAAACTTAATAAAGAGAATGTTCAAAAAAAAAAAAAGTGGAAAAACACATGGTGATGTTCTGTTTTGGGAAAAATAATCAACTTCAGTAAGAAAGTGCGCAAGGATGTTTGTATATTTAGAACTACAACAGGTTACATAAGTAACCTGATACCCTGAGAAAGGGAACCAGATGCTGAGTCATGGCTGATGTTATGGGAATGCTTCATTGAGAAAGTTGTGTCTGGAGCTCTGTGTGCACCCATGCCAATTTATAGATATGCATGCCAACAAGTCCATATAAGTGCATCTACATCACTTTACTCCAGCTTTCACTTGTCTGAAGGAAGCGTGAGTGGACATCCAGGGTGTGGCAAGTGATGCAGCATCTCATTCCCATCTCAAGAAACTGGGTTACATACGTAACCTGGTGGAGTTCCCTTTTGAGAGAACTCGATGCTACATCATGGTTGATGCTATGGGACCACCAATACCCACTCCACCACACACCAGTTAATGTCTGTCCCAGAGGCCGTGAGAGAGAATGAGCAAACCGAGAACAGAACATCAATAAGCCCTGAAGGATCTGGGACCCTGAAGTGGTGTTAAGGACCAAGTTATTAAACCTGATAAAGGTGTTCAGAGAGGACCAGCCTGCCACAGCACAAATTTCTTGGAGCAAAACACCCCTGGCCAGGGCATTGTACGAGGTGGTACACCTAATAGAGTGAGCACCACATAGAAAATGAGAGACCAAAAGGTGCCTACCCAAGGAGGCCCCAAGGATAAGTTTGTGGTTTACAGCAATGGTGGCCATGTACACTTTTAAAGTAGAGGAGGACAGGCTCAGAGAAAGGCGAGACTGCAGAAACTCCACCACTGACAGATAAGGACCCACCCAGAGACCCTAAGCGGGGTGACCATCCATGACCACTCCTCAGCCCAAATTTGAGGCATCCGTTAAGAGTCTTGTGATGATGACGCACCCTTAGAGTGGGACCTGAGGTCAGGGACTGGGGTCTTAGCCAAATAAGAAGGGTTCAAAGCACCTTTATGACCTTGAGGGGATGTCTGTGGGAATGAAAGCCTGCACCCCTGAGCCAGAGCTGGAATGGCCTCATTTGAAGCAGACCCAAAGGGATAATGTTGGCTGTTGCCACTATAAGGCTGAGCACTCTCTTCATCTCAGCAACAGAAGCCTAGCTGAATAGCTTACACTGCTTACAGGATGGATGCCATCCGAGTAAGAGACAGACATGCCTGCATCGTGATGGAGTCCCAAATTACCCCTAAGAAGGTGGTTCTCTGAGAAGGAGACACACACTTATCTGAGTTCATCTGGGTTCACCTCATATGGGCAAGCACAGCATCCTGATGACAGGCCATCATAGCCTTTGACTGGGCCAGAATGAGCCAGTCATCCAGGTAATCTAGTATGTGTATGCTCTGGAGATGCAGTGGTGCTAGGGCAGCATCCATGCACTTCATAAACATGCATATGAATAGGGCAAGACTGAAAAGAAGAACACAATACTGGTACGCTTCGCCCCCAAAAACAAACCTGAGGAAGTTCCTGTGCTTTGGCAGAATGCCTATGTGAAAATAGGCATCTTTGAAGTCTATCATCACAAACCAGTTCTTGGCTCTGATCTGCGACACAATAAGCTTGAGCTTGAGCATCTGCTTAAACATCTTCAGTGCACAGTTCAGATCCTGCAGATCCAAAAGTGGATGCAGCCCCCATCTTTCTTGAGAACAACAAAATACTGTCAGTAAAAGCCACAGTCTTGATCTGGGAGGGCAACATGTTCTATGGCCCCTTTCCTCAGAAGCAAGACATGGTTTGGTGTTCACCAAAGAAAGTGGCCAACACACCCTGAAACGGAGGACAGGAGGCGAACTGGATCCTGTACCCTTTTTCTATGGTGTCTAGGACCCATTGAGACACACCTGGCAGAAGCTTCCAGGCTGTCAACCTTGTACCAATCTCCCTGGCGACCTGAAACAGCGAACTGGCAAGAGCTGACCCAACGGAAAGAATTGTGCAAAAAAAGGGAGTGAGGGCAGACTGTACTGACCCCTAGAATGCCAGAGGGGGCTTGGGGGCTCGGGCTGAAACACTAGCTCTTCTTTCCTCTCTGAGCAAGCTTGGGGGGTGCCACTGAAAAATGGCCCAGGCTGCTTACTGCACTGGGGGATAAATTCCCTGAATGTGACAGACTGGCACTTCACCTCCTGGTGCCTGTCAATGACAGTACTCACTGCTTTGCTGAACAGGCCCTTAGGCGAGATTGGGGCATCCAGGAGAAAGGACTTATCTCTGTCTGTAATCCTTCTCAAATTAAGCCTCAGGGGCCTCTCCATGGCAACTAACACAGCAATAGAACGGCCAATTATGTGGGCTGTTTGCTTTGTTGCACAGAGCATGAGATTAGAGGAGCTCTGAGTTCACCTCGTGGTTGAACCCCTTGCAGCAGTCAAGTTCTGTTAGCAGGTCAGCCTGGTAGGCCTCCAAGACTGCCATGGTGTGCAGGGCTGCACCAGCTTGGCCATCTCCACAAGGTGGATCTTTGCAACTTAGAAGGGAGTGCAGGTTTCCTCTATGCGAGCTCCTCAGAGCCCAGAGGGGATGACAACAGCATATTCTCTTCCAGATTGGGAGAGATCAATGAGCAAGCTCTGGAATCTGAAACGGGGATATCAGAGTCATGGGAGAGGACAAGGGAAAGGGAAGTTCCGACAACTTAACCAACGAACCCCATAAACAAATGCAGGTTTGGTGGATGCAGGACCTGAGCCACAAGGCACAGAAGCTTGGCTGCAAAAATACAGGCAAGCGGGATTATAGTTTGTAAAAAATAAAACTCTTGCTTTGCATGCAACCGGCTCCCTCGAGAGCCGACCAGGCGTGTACCTCTCCCAAAAAACAACGCACCATCCTCCATGATATAGCGGGGGTACAGATGCACACACCTCTTAAATTGCTTGCTTGCTTGCTATAATCCTTTATCTCTCTCCTAGTCTTTTATATTTATCTTCTTTTTTCCTAGTCTAGACAGACAGGACAGACAATTGACACAAACATGCACAGAACACTTTCTGAAGAAAAAGAAACTGGAGTAATGTAAAGTAGATGCCCTTGTATGGACTTGTTTGCGAGCATTCCCTCATCACGTGTCCTATCCGAGCCAATAAATTGGCATGTGTGCACACAGAGCTTCAGACACAACTTCCTGTAGTGTTCCCATAGAGTCAATCATGACGCAGTGTCCAATTCCCTCAAATGGCAACCATTCCTGTGTTGAAGGAAAGTGTAATGACAGTAAACTGATTATGAGGAGCCCTATGTAATTATATCAGCATCATGGAGTAATTACTGACTTTGATGCTCACAAGATGCTGACCGATGAACTTAAAGTAAAATCATATAGAATGTGCATCTTAAAATGGATTTAGATCCAGAGTTGTATAGCTTGTAGCAAGTATGTCACCGAGTGTTATCACCTGCCAAGACTGTTGCTGATTGGCTGTGTGTATCTACAGTGCTGGGGTGGTTACGGTTAGCCCACAATGGTACTTCTTACTTTTCTGTATGTTTATCTTTCTATGACTGCTGGTAGAGCATTTGTACTCAGTTTAAAAAAATAAATAAATAAAATAATCAAATCTTTGCATCATTTTAACTGCAAATGAGACAATGAGGATGTCAAAAAATAATTACATTCATATTTTTTAAATCTTTGAAAGAAGCACCACAGATATAAACCACACGCACATTGCACACATATAGCCATAACATTGTTCAGTTTTTAAAAATTAAAAGGCTTGTCTCAATTATGGTTCAGGTACATGGTGAAAGACATGCAAGTTTCTTAAGTAGCAGAAATGTTAGCAGAGGAATGTACTTTTAAAGGGGAAGTTGTTTACCATATATGGTGATGTGTAAATGAATGTGGTTGTGCAGAAGCAGAGCAGATTAGAATGTGTTGCTTTTATCAATATCCATTGCATACTGCGTACGTGTGCATGGGCATGTGTGATATCAGTTTCTATATTTATACTTCTGCTTTTCTTCATTCATTATGCCTTATATAGTTTAATTTATATAGTTTAATATATCATTCCCTAGCATTCCCTAGCATTCCCCCCATTTTTTCATATTTCCTGCAGTTTGCAAGTTGAATTCTGCGAAGCAAAAAAGTCACACATGGATTTGTGGGCAAAAAGTGTCCAAGGAGTGTGGCTTCAAACATATAAGAGAAATGGTAAACATTTCCGCTACCTCTGGGATTCTCATTTAAACACTCTAGGATTTGGGACACACTAATTCTGATCTTGGACACTATTTAGAACAGATACTAAGAGAATTAAAGGCTTTTTCCATTTCCTGATTTGAACACACCTGATTTGACACCACATCAGAATATGAACAAAGTAGATGTGAGTGTATTAAAGCAGGAAAATAATAAACTATACAAGATAAGATTACTCCTAGGCCTGTACTAATCACAGCACAAAGAAAGTGTCTTAATACGTCTTAATATAATATCATGCTACAAGCCTGCTACTGTTCACCATCTAGATAATTTTGATAGATAACCACTAATTCTAGGCAAAGTATTGCTAATTTCAAACACAGCATAAAATATAAAATGGAGCATAAAGTTTTTCCCACAAAACTTTTAAGATAAACGATATGTGTAACAATATAAACAGTTCTACAATAAACTGTCAGAAACATAGCAAAATTTCCATTTTCATTCATCATAAAATATTAATTATTTTACTACCAAAACCACAATGTCTCAGAAATAACAGATCACAATATAAATATTATACAGTGGGGCAAAAAAGTATTTAGTCAGCCACCAATTGTGCACGTTCTCCCACTTAAAAAGATGAGAGAGGCCTGTAATTTTCATCATAGATACACTTCAACTATGAGAGACAGAATGAGAAAAGAAAATCCAGAAAATCACATTGTCTGATTTTTAAAGAATTTATTTGCAAGTTATGGTGGAAAATAAGTATTTGGTCAATAACAAAAGTTCATCTCAATACTTTGTTATATACCCTTTGTTGGCAATGACAGAGGTCAAACGTTTTCTGTAAGTTGCCACAAGGTTTTTACACACTGTTGCTGGTAGTTTGGCCCATTCCTCCATGCAGATCTCCTCTAGAGCAGTGATTATTTGGGGCTGTCGCTGGGCAACACGGATTTTCAACTCCCTCCAAAGATTTTCTATGGGGTTGAGATCTGGAGACTGGCTAGGCCACTCCAGGACCTTGAAATGCTTCTTCGAAGCCACTCCTTCGTTGCCTGGGTGGTGTGTTTGGGATCATTGTCATGCTGAAAGACCCAGCCACGTTTCATCTTCAATGCCCTTGCTGATGGAAGGAGGTTTTTACTCAAAATCTCATGATACATGGCCCCATTCAATCTTTCCTTTACACGGATCAGTCGTCCTGGTCCTTTTGCAGAACAACAGCCCCAAAGCATGATGTTTCCACCCCCATGCTTCACAGTAGGTATGGTGTTCTTTGCATGCAACTCAGCATTCTTTCTCCTCCAAACACGACAAGTTGAGTTTTTACCAAAAAGTTCTATTTTGGTTTCATCTGACCATATGACATTCTCCCAATCCTCTTCTGGATCATCCAAATGCTCTCTAGCACACTTCAGACGGGCCCGGACGTGTACTGGCTTAAGCAGGGGGACACGTCTGGCACTGCAGGATTTGAGTCCCTGGCGGCGTAGTGTGTTACTGATGGTAGCCTTTGTTACTTTGGTCCCAGCTCTCTGCAGGTCATTCACTAGGTCCCCCCGTGTGGTTCTGGGATTTTTGCTCACCGTTCTTGTGATCATTTTGACCCCACGGGGTGAGATCTTGCGTGGAGCCCCAGATCGAGGGAGATTATCAGTGGTCTTGTATGTCTTCCATTTTCTAATAATTGCTCCCACAGTTGATTTCTTCACACCAAGCTGCTTACCTATTGCAGATTCAGTCTTCCCAGCCTGGTGCAGGTCTACAATTTTTTGTAGGTGACCAAATACTTATTTTCCACCATAATTTGCAAATAAATTCTTTAAAAATCAGACAATGTGATTTTCTGGATTTATTTTTCTCATTCTGTCTCTCATAGTTGAAGTGTACCTATGATACAGGCCTCTCTCATCTTTTTAAGTGGGAGAACTTGCACAATTGGTGGCTGACTAAATACTTTTTTGCCCCACTGTATATGCTTGTAAACATATATGTATAGCAGCAATTGGTAGCAGTTTGAAATGTGCAAAAATAGCAACAGCAGTAATTGAATAATTGAGTCAGCAGAGTGAACAGAAGTGGGCTTAGCACACAGCCCTGTGGGCCCACCAGCGCTAAGTGTGTTGGTGTTTGAGATGCTGTTCCCGATCCTGACTGACTGAGGTCTCCCAGTCAGGAAGTCCAGGATCCAGTTGTAGAGGGAGGTGTTCAGGACCAGCAGGCTCAACTTCTACATTAGGTGCTGAGGGATGATTGTATTGAATGCTGAACTGAAGTCTATGAACAGCATTCATACGTATGTGTCCTTATTGTCCAGACGGGTGAGGGCCAGATAGAGGGTTATGGTGATGGCATCATCCGTGAAGCAGTTTGGACAATACGCAAACTGCATTGGGTCCAGTGAGAGTGGAGGCTAGGTCTTAATGTGCCGCATGACAAGCCACTTTAAGCATTTCGTTCAGTTGTCAAGTGTTTGCTTAAGCACTAGCTTGTTTATAACAAATTTGGACCATTTAATTGGATGGTTCTTTGGGTGATGTTCCTAATGTTATGTAGTCACTGTTATTGTTCAGCTAGAGTTATATTAATTTAGTTATAGACACTAATATCCCTAACGCCACAATCAGGCCTGGTTGGCAGGATTGATACATTGTAAAAACAGAAATGTGGATTCCTTTATATTGTGTTTTCTGATAACTCATTAAACCTACTTATTTTGTTTTTTGTTTTTATTTTTATGGGTGGGAGTTAGTTCTGCTTTTTGTGAAGGCAAAAACAGCAACTGACTCCAGTTCTGTAATGATTTTCTTGCCTCCGACTAGCCAGTGTCTCTTCTGAATGCTTGCTTAGAATCCTTCTTTAATTTTGTTTGTTCTCTGTTATAACTGTATAATTTGTGTGTTCAGCAGTTACTGAGGAGGAACTTGTGCAACTGAGAGACATATGACACAACTGAGTACTGACCCTGAGTGCCTTCTTCAGGGACAGGCAGTAGCTACATCAATGAAATTGGCCTCTGTCCTCTCTGACAATCCTGCAGCAAAGTAATCTCATACTGCAGCCTCTGAAGGTAATATAGCAGCTATAAAGAGAATTGTTATTATCCCATGGGATAGAAAATGTGCAATGTTTCTCGGTAGCTCGGATGTGTGTATTAATGAACAGGTTGAAGAGATGCATGCTTGCATGTGAATCTGTCATTTGTCTCTTCTTTTTGAACATGTATAAGAGGAAGCTAGGAAGGAAACTTAGTATCATTCTGACATAGAAAGAGGAATCCAGAGAATATTATTAGAACCTTACAAGAATTGTCGATTTGCTGTTAATCCTTTCACACTGCAGGAGGTGTTTTTTTTTTTGTTTTGTTTTTCCGAGGAATCAGAAAGAGGGGGAGAATCTCCAGGAGGTTTTCTTGTCTCTGATGGATCTCATGGACAGAGTGAAATGAGTTGCACCTAAGGAGCATTCTGAATGTTGAGGTACTGCTAAGTGACCAGTTTATTGAACATGTTTCTCATGATTCCATCCATAGAGTTAAAGAAATTAGTGCACCACCAGCCCACTGTAAATTTTGAGACCACTAGTTAGGAATGGGAGGGCATGCCCAGAAGTGCATGGGGTCGTAGTTTTTCTATTACATATACTTATTATCTTCAGTTTGGGCCTTCAGTCCAGGTGGGTTCCTACAATGTGTCAAGTGCTTGCTTTAAGGGGTCTGAGTTAGTGGAGCTTTAAGAAAATCTAAAGCAACAACAAGTCAAGCTTAATCAGTTGAAAGAAAGCATTGCCTTACTTCAGAGTAGTCAAAGGTGAAGCAGGTTGCCTCATGATGGGACAATAATATGTAGCTCACTGGTCACTTTGCTAGAGAATGCGATATCCTCAAATTATATGTTTCGCTCGCTGCTAAATTCACCTGGATGTGACACATGGTAAAAGTGGTAAAAGAGCCTCCTTAGTTATCTAGGCTATATTTGAATTTCCCTCCATGTCTCAGGCCCAGTTTTTCAGGCCTTGCAGCAGCCATCATTGTGGTGATAACTTTTCTTCTGATTTGGAAAGCAACATCAAGTTATGGTGGGAAACAAAAGTCATTTGGTGATTATATTCAGTCAGGACACTCAGTTACTAGTAGACATTTTGCTGTGCAGGTTTTGGGAGCTGGAGGCTGGTACAATTGGGTCTGAGATTATCAAACTTGAATTCAGATTGCTGATTGAGGGGGCCATACAATAGAGTGGCTGGCCATTGCTGACTCAGGGCACAAGGAACAACATGACCAGAGGATGAATGAAGACTTACTACATAAGGGACAAACTAGGTTATTGCGGGGCAAGAGGATGTCATGAAAATGTTGACCGTTTGAGCTCAGTCATGTGTTAGGTACAGTGGTGTGAAAAAGTGTTGGCCACTGATAATCAAACACATTTAAATATTAGTCAAAGATAACACAAGTAAACACATCATGCAGTTTTTAAATGAAGGTTTTTATTATTAAGGGAAAACAAAATCCAAAACTACATGGCCCTGTGCGAAAAAGTGTTTGCCCCCTCCTGTTAAAACATAACTTAACTGTGGTTTATCATACCTGAGTTCAATTTCTCTAGCCACACCCAGGCCTGATCACTGCCACACCTGTTTGCAATCAAGAACTCACTTAAATAGGACCTGCCTGACAAAGTGAAGTAGACCAAAAGATCCTCAAAAGCTAGACATCATGCCGAGATCCAAAGAAATTCAAAAACAAATTAGAGCGAATGTAATTGAGATCTATCAGTCTGGAAAAGGTTATAAAGCCATTTCTAAAGCTTTGGGACTGCCGCGAACCACAGTGAGAGCCATTATCTACAAATGGCGAAAACATGGAACAGTGGAGAACCTTCCCAGGAGTGGCCGGCTGACCAAAATTACCCCAAGAGCGCAGCGACAACTCATCCAGGAGGTCACAAAAGACCCCACCACAACATCCAAAGAACTGCAGGCCTCACTTGCCTCAGTTAAGGTGAGTGTTCATGACTCCACCATAAGAAAGAGACTGGGCAAAAATGGTTTGCATGGCAGAGTTCCAAGATGAAAACAGCTGCTGAGCAAAAAGAACATAAAGGCTCGTCTCAGTTTTGCCAGAAAACATCTTGATGATCCCCAAGACTTTTGGGAAAATACTCTGTGGACTGACAAGACAAAAATGTAACTTTTTGGAAGGTCTGTGTCCCATTACGTCTGGCGTAAAAGTAACACCGCATTTCAGAAAAAGAACATCATACCAACAGTAAAATATGGTGGTGGTAGTGTGACGGTCTGGGGCTGTTTTGCTGCTTCAGGACCTGGAGGACTTGCTGTGATAAATGCAACCATGAATTCTGCTGACTACCAAAAAATCCTGAAGGAGAATGTCCGGCCATCTGTTTGTGACCTCAAGCTGAAGCGAACTTGTGTTCTGCAACAGGACAATGATCCAAAACACACCAGCAAGTCCACCTCTGAATGGCTGAAGAAAAACAAAATGAAGACTTTGGAGTGGCCTTGTCAAAGTCCTGACCTCAATCCCATTGAGATGCTGTGGCATGACCTTAAAAAGGTGGTTCATGCTCGAAAACCCTCCAATGTGGCTGAATTACAACAATTCTGCAAAGATGAGTGGGCCAAAATTCCTCCACAGTGCTTTAACAGACTCATTGCAAGTTATGGAAAATGCTTGATTGCAGTTGTTGCTGCTAAGGGTGGACCAACCAGTTATTAGGCTTGAAAAACACTTTTTCACACAGGGCCATGTAGTTTTGGATTTTGTTTTCCCTTAATAATAAAAACCTTCATTTAAAAACTGCATGATGTGTTATCTTTGACTAATATTTAAATGTGTTTGATTATCTGAAACATTAAAGTGTGACAAACATGCAAAAAAATAAGAAATCAGGAAGGGGGCCAACACTTTTTCACACCACTGTACTCTTGGAGCCTATTGAGGCAGTAGTAGTGTATAACATTTCACCTGTCAATGACCTAGGTAAATTTCACCATGTCCATTGGTCTATGTTGAAAGACCAGGTCCAGCCAGTGCCACATGATTTCCACATGAGTCAGCTTTTTGGTCACTGTCACCGTTTTGAATTCTTTAGCTCAGAATTTGCATGCTGTAATGTAGACATCCTTGTGACTAACTAGACATTCAACAGCAGGACATCCATCATCTTCCCCAAGCAGTGTTGGGAACTGGTATTGTGAGTTTGGAGCACCATGGTTAGAACCCCTCTTCCCATTGTTTGCTGTGCACACAGTTAAGCTTGAGAGCACAGTTCCTTTCAGGTCATTTGCCACAACCATCATAAACCCTAGCCATATCGTTTCTTTTCAGATCTATTTATTTGTTAATGTGCATAATCTGGAACAAAGAGCCCTGTGAGACTCGGCTGTTCCAATCTTACTGTTGTTTAATATTTATGTATGTTGTGAGAATTGTAGAACTTGTCCATTGCAGAACATCCTTTCAATTTGTAAGCTAAATCAAGTTTATTTACACTTTTGTTAATATTTAAAACACGTTTATGGCATTTCATTATGTCAACACATTTGTGTCCATTCACTGGGTGGTCAAACCTTCATTAAATGCATTTATGGATTGGCCTTACTCTCTCTTACTTGTGTATGTGTGTGAGAGAGAGAAGCTTTGAGTGTATGAGTGTGAACAATAAATTTTCAAAACTGATTAGTTCTGTGTTGTAACAGAAGTTTTTTTTTTATTTATAATAACTGTCAGGTGGTTACAGAACTTACACACAAAGAAGAAAAATATTTAAATACTGACTTGAGTTCTACACATACAAATCAAAATGGTATGAATGAGGAGTCTATTTCAGGATCACTGTGTGCCAATCAAGACATCATGCTGTGTTGGACTGAAGAGGGTCTCCTCTTCCCTGAATTTATCATATGACTTCAGATTAACAAGGCTGGCATGGCTGCTCACACCATCAACACGCATGATACAAAAAATATTCATGATGAATAAACTTAGTAGACTAGCTGATTGTTAACAAAACACACACTTTCATGGGGTGGTGTAAGAGAAATAAAAGTATTTAAATATAAAGCACACACACACTTAGTCCTAACCTGCTGGCAGTAGAAAAATACTTCACACACTGATATAAAATGCCTGCAAGTTGCTGAGTTTTTCAACTTCAGTAAGGATCTCTATTCATCCACCATGTCAGGATTAATTTTCAGAATCAGAATCAGCTTTATTCGCCAAGTGTGCGCAGACACACAAGGAATTTATTGTGGTTTTTAAGGTGCTCTTGGTACATACATACATACATACATACATACATACATATGAACAAAGGATTTATGTGCAGATTTGTGCATTATACACTCTATATACAGCTGTATAAGTAAAAGAGATATGCATATGTATTTATTTATTCATCGTGTTCCTCAAAATCTGAAAGAAAAAACAGAGAAACATCAGAAATGTTTGTTATAGCACAACACTTTAATAACTTTTATTTACATCAGTCATCATCACACACTGATTTATGTTCATTAATATTACTAATTAGGAAATTAATATAAAATTGTTGGAGTTACAGCTGTGTATCCTAGCACATCTTCATATAAAAACATTTATTATCAAATCACTATTTAAGCTAGTTATGGTTTTGGGGACAAAAGGCTCAAACTCACTGCAATATTCTCATAGTCAGAGGTTGTGGGTGTGTCAGCAGGAGGACTGGGAAGAGAAATCTGTGATAACTCAACATTTGCGTATGTGTCATCTTTAGCACTTGGCCCAGTGTTCTGCACAGAGGAGGGGAGAAGAACATGAGCAGGTTCTGCTGAAGATCTTTACTGTAAGAGATTATTATAAACAAAGCAGCCACCAGATGGACATTTCTGTAATAACTTACCTGACGGTCACCTTCATCTGCCTTCTTCTTCTGTCTCTTGCTTCTGCTCACACAAAGTCAAATATTTACCCACTGTAATCATCTTCAGAGTCATTAGTGATGAATTTATCAGCACAGATATTCTCACCTCAGCCAGAAGAGTGCAGAGAGAACAGCTGCAAGCCCAAAAAGTCCAAGTCCAACAGCCACATACACAATCACAAAACCATCTGATAGGATATACACACACACACACACACACACACACACACACACACACACAAACACACACACACACACAGATTTTCTTCTAAACCCACAGTGCATGATGCAGAATAGAGTAGTGATCACAGAGGAATGAAAAATCATCACCCTCACCATTAACAGTGACGGACACTGCAGCTGATCTCTCAGAGCCGTGTTTATTCTGAGCCTCGCAGTAGTACTGTCCACTCTGTACAGCTCTGTAACTCTGTCCAGATCCTACAGGTGAGCTTTCATTCACCTTAAACCAGGTATAGTTCTGCACAGGTGGGTTAGCATCACTGCTGCAGGTCAAAGTTACTGAACTGCCCTCCACTGTGTCACCAGAGGGACTGATGGACACTAAGACATTCTTTGGAGGATCTAGAGCATTCCATGACAAGAGTGAGGAAAGCAGTTGATGGCACAGTAGAGTTCTTCAATTCATGCATACAGTTTTTAGTTCAACTCACTGCTTTCATTTAACGTTATATGTTGCTCTGATTGAATATAATTGTAAAACCAATATTTGTAATTATTGCCATTACATAAATAAATAATTCTGAAAATACTTTAATATTGTGATTATTCTTCACCTGATTGTTTACATTACATGGTAGTAAACATTTTACATCCTACCACAACAAGGACAGTGAAGGCAGTTGAAGGTCATAGTCATTTATAATTTTTTCCTGTATTTCCTTGCATCAGTACTTTTCCTTTCATTCTTGTAAACATGAAGTGATTTATTATCTATCAAATTATAAAATTTATAAGAAGAAGGTAAATAAAGCTCACATCTGACGCTGAGGGTTTGAGCAGGAGAGCGGAGATGTTCATATCCTCTTACAGCACAGCTATAACTGCCTGCATCCTCACTGCTGACTGACTGCAGATGGACTTCATTGCTCTCGCTGGTCTTTGTGGTTAAATGATGGCTGTTTTTGTACCAGATGAATGTTGGATCAGTCAGACTGCAGGTGGTTTTACAGGTCAGAACAGCTGATTGTCCCTCTGTCACTTCTGCAGGAGGGATCTGAAGATCAAGATCTTAAACAACAAGAGAAATCAGAAAACAGTCCTGAAGTCAATACTCTGCTTTCTCCAGATCTAAAAGATTCTTTTCAGTATAATTGTCAGGGTTTATAACCTTCTCAATTCTGGAGACTAATCACTTTTACCAACCCTTTATTGTTCAGAACAATCAGAGAAAACAATTTTTTCTTTGACAGAAAAACAGAAAAAGCAGCATGAATGTTCCAGAAACTCTCAATAATCAGGTAGAAACTTCTGGAACCTGTTTCAGTAAGAACATGTTAAAGATCTTACTTAATAAGATGCAAAACTGTTCAGTGCATAAGAAAACAACATTTCAAACCAAGTGGTTTTAATTATAAAGAAGGATATCACAAGCTCACTTTTTAAGCAAAACAAAATCAGTTCTGTTTATGTATCAGTGAATATAAAATAATAGATATATTGTTAAAAATCTGAAAAAAAAGTGATTGGACAAATATTCTGATTGTTACAGTTATTCCATAGTTAATATGATGAACTGCACCATGCGTTACTCTGCTAGGGACACTTGGATGAAATTGAAGGTACTTGACAACATACATCCACTAGCTTGGAACCAGGTTAAAGTTTAAGGATGAAGGATATGTGAATGAAAACAGATCATTTACAGGCAGACCCAGAAAGCAGGATCATTGGGAATAAAATCAACAAAAACAGGTGAGAAACAGCATCAACGAAGCATTGTTGATACAACTTAAAGGAGGATCATTGAGCATGGGCACATTTGTGTGGAGAAAGACAGAAGAAGAAGACCACCCAAACATCACTAAGGGATCCTTAAAGCTCGGAGGAGGCTGGAGCCGTTTTTCCTACAGTGGTGTTAGTGAGTTGTGTTCTTTGTTAGCTTCATGAACTCAGAAGTGTACAGATGATTTCTGGATTTCAGAGAAGAAATTATTCAAGTGACAGAAGTGAAAACACCAGCAGCCTTTTGACAGAACACATCACAGAGTCCAGACTTAAACTCTAAATGGAGCTAACGGAAGAGAGAGAGAGAGAGAGAGAGAGAGAGAGAGAGAGAGTGTGTGTGCATGTGTGCGTGTGACATAATGTGTATGCCAAAAAGTGAATCTCCAAGCCTGCCTCAGTTTCCTCTTTCCCCAAACCCTCAAAACACGCTACACTGTGATCTGCCATGAAGCCACTACTGAGTGTCCACTTACTTTCTGTTTAATTATTATGTCAATTTTAAACATAATAATCTGTTTTTAGTGGTGTTTAGTTGAAAAGTGAGCTTGTGGCATCAAATTAAATGGCATTTGATTTGACATGTCGTTTATGTGCGTTATGAGTTATGAGACTGTAAGTGTGGATTAAGAGTACAAATGCTTTTGGGGTAATTATATGTGGAAAATAAGGTGAATTTATTTACCTGTAACAGTGAGTGTAACTCCAGGATAACCCTGGAATCTTTTCTTCTTTTCATTTGTTGTGATTCTGAAGCAGTACATGTGTTCATCTGTTTTCTTCACATCACTCAGTCTGAGGGAGAAGTGATTCTGTTCATCTGTTAAATACTGCACTCTGCCTGAGTAACCTGTTTCATTACGCAGATCAGTCGGCTCTTTACCCTGAACTGGGTTTATTAACCAAAATCTCTCTTTCACTGTAAGACGTGTTGGGTGTGTGTAAGTGCCATTCATAAACACTGTAGATCCTTTTAAAGCACAGAGATTTTTTTGGCTATATTTCACACTCCATTCATTCCCCAGAGCTGCTGAAACATGATAGATGAAAGAGGTGATTAGAGGTCATTATCCTGAACCCCATCAAACACTCAGTTAGCTCACAGCTTCACTTTTCTCCTCTGGAACTCCAGGTTAGAGAAATAAAACTATTCTTCATGACTGGAAGAAAACTGTGTGCAGGATTTGGGGTGTGTTCAGAATTCAGGACTCGTCATGTGGAATTAATATTCAAACTGTAAATCTGCATTATGATCCACTATTCACACTTTCAGTGTTAAGTGTTTATACTTTAAGTCCAGTGTCACTGACAGACACCTTTTAACTACAATATTTCATCCTGTAACTTTTATAGACCTTTAAAATGTTTAAAGTTCATACATGTTTATTTATTCATGATTCTTAAATTGATCTTAAGTACATTTGTCTTGTGTGATATCAGCTTGAGTGAGGAGCTCTTTTTCAAGGGAAATCAAAGCTGCGTCATGACTGACGCATTGGAAACTCTTCATTGTGAAAGTTGTGCCTGAAGCTTTGTGTGCACACACGCCAATTTAAAGGCTCAGATAAGACACGTGACGAAGGGAATATGTGGCTATATATATATATATATATATATATATATATATATATATATATATATATATATATATATATATATATATATATATATAATATAATTATATGTCCATATAATAATCTATGTCACATTATTCCAGCTTCTTTGTCTTCAGGAAGCGCTAGGGAAAAAGAAGTTATTTAAAATGCTAGAAGGGAAAAAAAGAGATATTACTTGGAGCAAAATTTTTTGTAGAGAAAAAGTGTTTTATCACAGAGAATGGCACACACGGTCTTTGCTTTGTTTGTTTGGGTGAAGAGCATGCACGGCCAGCTCTCCCCTGACTCCGATATCCCTGCTTCTGTTTCGGGAGCTCACGCTGCGATTTCACCTGACCCGGAAGAGGATATGTTGTTGTCTGTGTCGGGCTCTGAGGAGCTCGAGGTAGGTGAGGAGGGGCATTCCTCTCTCAATCTGCCACCGCAGTCAGTGGCATTTGAGGAGCTCCTCAATGTTTTAACATGAGTTGTCGATAAATTAAATTTAAAATGGCCTGAATAGGAAGTTAGTGCCGTTTTTTTTAAGTTTGACAACCGCTTCCTGACTTCAGTCCACATGCTCCTCCCATGCATAAAGCTGCCATTTTTACCTCCATGCTGAGGTATCAAGGTCCTGGAGGAATCCTTATTCTGCACACCTTTTTCCCCCAGCCTCCTCTAATTATTCAGCAACCATTGGGCTTGAAAATCATGGTTATGCAGCTATGCCCAGGGTTGAAGACACACTTGTGAGCTAGCTCTCCCCAACATTGCCAGCATGAAGGAAGTCTGCACTCCCTTCTAAGCCATGTAGAGTCTCTTCAGTCATTGTGGGGAAGGCCAACACGGCAGCAGGCCAAGCTGGTGCGTTTCTGTCACCTTTCTTTTGTAAAGCCTCTTTGTCGCCAAGGTGCAGAGAATGCTCGGCCTTATGGCAGCAGCAGCCAAAGTTATCCCTTTGGGTCTGCTTCACATGAGGCTGTTCCAGCTCTTGCTCAGGGGAGCGAGCTTTCATCACTACAGTGCCGTAAGTGCCGTAAGATTCTGCTCTGGGCAGAAACCAGGTTTCTTTCGCCGAGAGCGATTTTTGTCCCAGGGCACATAAATTGGGATGCAGACTTCCTGGTGAGGCAGGTGCTGAGGCCCAGGGAGTGGAATCTCCAGCCACAGATGGTGGAGGGCATCTGGCAGATTTTTAGCTGTGTGGAAGTGGATTTGTTTGCCTCCAGGGAGTTGACCCACTGTCCGCTGTGGTATTTCCTTTCTCACCCAGCCCCTCTGGGCCTGGATATTGTTGTACAGATGTGGCCAAGGCTACATCTGTATGCCTTTCCCCTGGTAGCTCTGCTTCCAAAAGTCCTATCCAGAGTGTGCCATGATCGAGTCCACATTCTTCTAGTGACTCCTCGCTGGCCTGCTCAAGTTTGGTTTGTGGACCTAGTCTCCCTCCTAGAGAGTGCTCCTTGGGATATTCCTGTCAGGAAAGATCTCCTCTCTCAGGCGCATAGGGCAATATTCCCCTCCTGCACCAAGATGTGCAAGCTCTGGGTCTGGCCCCTGAGGGGAACCAGTTCCTAGAGGCAGGCCTATCATAAGAAGGTAGTGGAGACTCTGTTGAATGCTAGGGTTCCCTCCACTAGAAATCTGTATGCTCTAAAGTGGAGGCTTTTTTGTCTGTGGTGCGGTCAGTGCGATCAGGACCCAGTTCACTGCCCAGTCGGTAGAGTGCTGGAGTTCTTGCAGTCTTGCCTTTTTCGAGGCCTGTCCCCCTCTACTTTACAAGTGTATGTGGCTCCCATTTCTGCAAACCACAAACACACACTCCTTATAATTTTCTGTTGTCGATCTAGCTAATACATTCTTTAATGTACCAGTACATCCAGATTGTCAATTTTGGTTTGCGTTTTCCTTTAATGGGAAAGCCTATACTTTCACACGCTTATGTCAGGGCTATTGTGAGTCACCTACAATCTATAATGAAGCATTGAAGAACAGTTTAGATACATTGCAGCTAACTGACAAATCTGTGTTGCTTCAGTATGTAGATGATATTCTTTTGGCCGCACCGACTAAAGAGCGGGTGTGAAGAGGACACCATTAAATTGCCCTGTCACCTAGCTAGAGAAGGGAATAAAGCAAGCCTGTCAAAATTGCAATTTGTACAACAAGCAGGGAAGTTCCTAGGACATTTAATTTCTGCAGAAGGTAAAAGACTCGAGTCAAGTAGAGTGGAAGCAATTCAGAATATTCCCAAACCTGTTACTAAAAATCAGTTAATGTCATTCTTAGGTATGTGTTCATACTGTAGGATGTTCATACTCGATTATGCTGTGTTAGAGGCACCACTGAGCCTGCAAGCACAAGCAAAGTGACGTGGACTGAGACTGCAAATGCTGCATTTGAATGGCTGAAACAGACATTACAGACAACACCCACATTGGGCATTACTGACCCGATAAGACCATTCACACAGACTCTGGACAAAAAAGGGGGGTGCATGACATCTGTTTTAATTCACGGGCACGGGGGTAAGCTGCGACCCGTGGCTTACTTCTTGGCAAAGCTAGATCCGGTAGCAGCAGGACTTCCTATGTGTCTTAGAGCAGTGCTAGCAGCAAAAGCCATCAATGCCTCATGACACATACGTAGGCTACAGAGAATTAACTCTGTTAGTACCACATGCAGTGTCTCAACTGATTTGCAACATTTATATGGCAAGAGCAGCCTCTAGAGGTGAAAATCAATGACAACACATGCATTTGTTTTGACAAATACTGCATGCTGCACGGAGAGCACCCACTGCCTGGAGACAGTGTTTTTTAAAATTTCAGTCAATTTTATTTCATTTAAAACACAGACTGCGAAAGGGTATGTATACAGTACACTACATTACATGTTTTTATCTCAATATAAAGTAATTCATTTGTTGACCAGATGTTGCATTGGAGAAAGAACTGAATTATGTTTGCAGACAAGGCTGAGAGGGCATTAGTTCATACCCAGCTGGTCGCATTCGTTAGCCAGTGAAGTAGGATATTGAAGCCTGTGACTAGGTAGAGCAAATTGCATGGCACTCATGCAGCCAACAGAAACACAAATCAGAAATGCGTCCGATTACAGTTCTTTTTATCGTCACATACAGTGGGGCAAAAAAGTATTTAGTCAGCCACCAATTGTGAAAGTTCTCCCACTTAAAAAGATGAGAGAGGCCTGTAATTTTCATCATAGGTACACTTCAACTATGAGAGACAGAATGAGAAAAAAAAATCCAGAAAATCACATTGTCTGATTTTTAAAGAATTTATTTGCAAATTATGGTGGAAAATAAGTATTTGGTCACCTACAAAAAAGCAAGATTTCTGGCTCTCACAGACCTGTAACTTCTTCTTTAAGAGGATCCTCTGTCCTCCACTCGTTACCTGTATTAATGGCACCTGTTTGAACTCGTTATCAGTATAAAAGACACCTGTCCACAACCTCAAACAGTCAGACTCCAAACTCCACTATGGCCAAGACCAAAGAGCTGTCAAAGGACACCAGAAACAAAATTGTAGACCTGCACCAGGCTGGGAAGACTGAATCTGCAATAGGTAAGCAGCTTGGTGTGAAGAAATCAACTGTGGGAGCAATTATTAGAAAATGGAAGACATACAAGACCACTGATAATCTCCCTCGATCTGGGGCTCCACGCAAGATCTCACCCCGTGGGGTCAAAATGATCACAAGAACGGTGAGCAAAAATCCCAGAACCACACGGGGGGATCTAGTGAATGACCTGCAGAGAGCTGGGACCAAAGTAACAAAGGCTACCATCAGTAACACACTACGCCGCCAGGGACTCAAATCCTGCAGTGCCAGACGTGTCCCCCTGCTTAAGCCAGTACACGTCTGGGCCCGTCTGAAGTGTGCTAGAGAGCATTTGGATGATCCAGAAGAGGATTGGGAGAATGTCATATGGTCAGATGAAACCAAAATAGAACTTTTTGGTAAAAACTCAACTTGTCGTGTTTGGATGTGAAAGAATGCTGAGTTGCCTCCAAAGAACACCATACCTACTGCGAAGCATGGGGGTGGAAACATCATGCTTTGGGGCTATTTTTCTGCAAAGGGACCAGGACGACTGATCTGTGTAAAGGAAAGAATGAATGGGGCCATGTATCGTGAGATTTTGAGTAAAAACCTCCTTCCATCAGCAAGGGCATTGAAGATGAAACATGGCTGGGTCTTTCAGCATACACACCGCCCGGGCAACGAAGGAGTGGCTTCGTAAGAAGCATTTCAAGGTCCTGGAGTGGCCTAGCCAGTCTCCAGATCTCAACCCCATAGAAAATCTTTGGAGGGAGTTGAAAATCCGTGTTGCCCAGCAACAGCCCCAAAACATCACTGCTCTAGAGGAGATCTGCATAGAGGAATGGGCCAAACTACCAACAACAGTGTGTAAAAACCTTGTGGAGACTTACAGAAAACGTTTGATCTCTGTCATTGCCAACAAAGGGTATATAACAAAGTATTGAGATGAACTTTTGTTATTGACCAAATACTTATTTTCCACCATAACTTGCAAATAAATTCTTTAAAAATCAGACAATGTGGTTTTCTGGATTTTTTTTTCTCATTCTGTCTCTCATAGTTGAAGTGTACCTGAGATGAAAATTACAGGCCTCTCTCATCTTTTTAAGTGGGAGAACTTGCACAATTGGTGGCTGACTAAATACTTTTTTGCCCCACTGTATATTTTGCTATTTTGATTAGGTAACAGGGGGGCACGGTGACTTGGTGGCCTGGTGGCCAGCACGTTTGCCTCACACCTCCAGGGTTGTGGGGTTCAATTCTTGCCTCTACCATATGTGTGTGTGTGTTTGTGTGTTTGTGTGTTTGTGTGTGTGTGTGTGTGTGTGTGTGTGTGTGTGTGTGTGTGTGTGTTTGTGTGGAGTTTGCATGTTCTCCCCATGCCTTGGGTGTTTCCTCCGGGTACTCCGGTTTCCTCCCCCAGTCCAAAGACATGCATTGTAGGTTGATTGGCATCTCTAAATTGTCCATAGTGTGTGGTTGTGTGAGTGAATGAGAGTGTGTGTGTGCCCTGCAATGAGTTGGCACTCAGTCCAGGGTGTATCCTGCCTTGATGCCCGATGACGCCTGAGATAGGCACAAGCTCCCATGACCCGAGAATAGATCGGATAAGCGGTACACAATGAATGAATGAATGAATGATTAGGTAACAATCAAGTGTCCTAAAATATAAGCAAATAAAGTGCAAGACTATACATATAATATACATTTATGTAATCATGTAACATTTATTTAATAATCTGGCCTTTGTGTAGATATTTAAAGATGGACACTTTAGGCATGACTTTGGATTTATGTGAAATGGTTAACGTTTTACAGTAAGATTCCATTTAGTGAAAGTACCAGTGTGGGCGTATTTTACTGAAGTATCACCAGGGAAAGCACAGTGTAATATCTGTGACAAAATAATCAGCATAGGGCCATCAACATCTACAAGTAAAAATACTACAAACAGGTGGTCTTATCTAAAGCACATCCATCCAGAAGTCAGTGAAGAAGCATAGAAAAAAGAGACAAGAAAGGTCCTTCTCAGCCATCAGTGTCTCAACTTTTTGAAAGCAAGACATGGTGGAAGGACACAGATCCAAGGTCTCTCAAAATTGATGCAGCTATCATTGAAATGATTGCCATTGACAACCAACCATTTTCTGTGGTTTCAGAAGTTGCAATTAAGAGATTCATGTCCTTTATGGAACCCAGGTACAAAATTAAAATTGAGAAGTTCTGAGGTAGTTCAGCAGCTCCTTGGTGGCAAGGTACCGGGAGTGGATGAGATTCACCCTGGGTACCTTAAGTCTCTAGGGTGCTGTGGGGCTGTCTTGGCTCACATGTCTCTGCAACATAGTGTGGCAGTCAGGGACAGTGCCTCTGGACTGGGCGACTGGGGTGGTGGTCCCTCTTTTTAAGAAGGGGGACCAGAGGGTGTGTTCCAACTATAGGGGGATCACACTCCTCAGCCTCCCAGGGAAAGTCTATTCCAGAGTACTGGAGTGGAAAGTTTGACCGTTAGTCAAACCTCGGATACAGGAGGAGCAATGCAGTTTTCATCCTAGTCGTGGAACATTGGACCCACTCTATACCCTCCACAGGGTGCTTGAGTGTTCATGAGAGTTTGCCCAACCAGTCCACATGTGTTTTGTATGAAGGCATTCGACCATGTCCCTCATGGAATTCTGTGGGAGGTGCTCTGGGAGTACGGGGTCCATGGCCCTCTGTTAAGGGCTGTTTTGTCTCTATATAACCGGAGCAGGAGCTTGGTTTGCATTGCCAGCTGTAATTCAGATCTGTTCCCAGTGCATGTTGGACTCCGACAGGGCTGTCCTTTGTCACTGGTTTTGTTCATTGTTTTTATGGACAGAATTTCTAGGCATGGCCAGGGGCTGGAGGGAGTCTGGTTTGGGGACCACAGGATTTCATCGCTGCTTTTTGCAGATGATGTTGTCCTGTTGGCTCCTTCAAGCCTGGACTTACAGCATGCACTGGGGCATTTTGCAGCTGAGTGTGAAGTGGCTGGGATGAGGGTCAGCACCTCCAAATCTGAGGCCATGGTTCTCGACTAGAAAAAGGTGGCTTGCACCCTCCAGGTTGGAGGGGAGTTCCTTCCTCAAGTGGAGGAGTTTAAGTATCTTGAGGTCTTGTTTATGAGTGAGGGAAGGATGGATTGTGATATTGACAGACAGATCGGTGCAGCGGCAGCAGTAATGTGGTCTATGTACCGGTCTGTTGTGGTGAGGAAGAAGCTAAGCCGGAAGGCGAAGCTTTCGATTTACCAGTCAATCTATGTTCCTACTCTCACCTATGTTCATGAGCTCTGGGTCATGACCGAAAGGATAAGATCCCGGATACAAGCGGCCAAAATGAACTTCCTCCATAGGGTGGCAGGGTGCTTCCTTAGAGATAAGGTAAGGAGCTCTGTCACCAGGGAGGAGCTCGGAGTAGAGCCGCTGCTCCTCCACATCGAAAGAGGACAGTTGAGGTGGCTCAGGCTTCTGTTTTGGATGCCTCCAGGACGTCTCCCTGGGGAGGTGTTCCAGGCATACCCCACCAGGAAGAGACCCCGGGGAAGACCCAGGACACGCTGGAAAGACTATATCTCTCAGCTGACCTGGGAACGCCTCGGGATCCATCCGGAAGAGCTAGGGGAAATGTTTGGGGAGAGGGAAGTCTGGGCATCCCTGCTTAGACTGATGCCCCCACGACCTGGCTCCGGATAAGTGGAAGACAATGAATGAATGAATGAAAGTTCTACAGAACAAAGATGCTAGATGAAACCTACTCCAGGGTTTTGACAAAAATCAAGAGTCAAGTGACAAAGGACAAGGCGCCAATTATGGCATTCACAACTGACTGTTGGTCTGGAGCTAAAGAGTCCCTGATGAGCCTAACTGTGCATTTCATTTCTGAGGACTGGACGAGAAGGCAAGTGGTGCTAAATGTCAAGCCTATGATTGTATCACACTCAGCTAGTTATATTCAAGAAACCTTCCTTAACATGTTTGGAGACTGGGATATCGCAACAGAACATGTTGTTCTTGTCCTGAGAAATGGGGGAGCAAACATGGTAAAAGGAATGAGGCTGGCTGAACTTCCTGATTTAAGCTGCACTGCCCACACCCTTCAGCTCATTGTAAATGAAGGCCTATCTAGTCAAAGAGCTGTTCTGGACATTATTGCCATATTGAAAAGCTGTGCAACTCACATTGGCCATTCTGTATTGGCAAAACAGAGGCTAAGAGCCATTCAGGAGGAAGTGGGTGTGCCAGTGCACAACAACATTCAGACTGTCCCAACTCGCTGGAAGTCAATGCTTCACATGCTTCAACGAATGTATGAACAGAGACGGGCAGTGAATGTGTACACTGGTGAACATGGCCACATCAGCTGCTTATCTGCCTCACAGTGGAACATTGTCTGCAATCTGACTGACACACTGGTTCCCATCGAAGAAGTCACAATGGAGATGAGCAACTCTGAGTCTTCAGCAGCATGCATTATCCCCAGTGTGTCTGTTCTGAAGCTGATGCTGTGGGAAGAGGGTCCCGTCCTCAGCAGGTATCAAAAGTTTGCGTAAGACCATGCTTGACAGTCTGAAAAAATGGTTTTCCAAGGCAGAGGAGACAAAAGCTCTTGTCCTAGTAACACTCCTTGATCCCTTGATACCTGAAGAAACACTTGAGAAAGGAATAAAATGGTTAAAAGAGGAAGCTGAAGAGCTTACCATACTCAGAGAAGATGATCCATGCCCTCCACTAGAAGGACCTGAACAGGATGAGAGTTTGGATCCAGAGACAAACCCTCAAGAAGCAGAAAATCCATCTGCCCACTTTAGTGGACACTCTGTATGCCAGGGTTCTTGATGCCACAGTTGTCTCTCAAGGGATGTATGCTTTGAGACTGAGCTTGAGTGCTATTTGTCAGAGCCTGTCATTGAAAGAAGTGATATGCCTCTGCAGTGGTGGCAGAAAAATGAAACAAGATTTAAAACACTTCACATCTGGCAATGAAATTCCTGTGCCCCCCACCATCCACTGTGCCTAGTGAAAGGATGTTCAGTGAAGTGGGCATGCTTTATGAAGCCAGGAGGAGCCGATTCACTGGACACCATGCACACCAGCTCTGATTTCTCCATTATAATTTGAGGCTTCTTAACTTTGAATATTAAAATAGAACTGGAACTAGAAATGGACCGTGTTACACAGTTACACACTTGCAGTTCTTTAACAGGACTAGTTAAGTTTTTCCTGTTTCACAAGTTCAAATTTGTTGTTATTTGGAGTGCCTTATTTATTCATTTTGGATATAATTTTTCTATTTATTTGGAGTGTTACTTTTTGTTTCAGTTTGAATGCATGTCTTTAATTTACCTCAATATTTATTAATATAATCAATATATTCATATTTTATTTCATATAGCACATTTTCATGATTCAGTACTGGGTTTTTTTTGTAATAAAGTTCAGTACTATTTTAAATGGAGTGTTATGTTTTTATTAAAATTTTTTTTTTAATCCAGTATCCATTTTAAAAACTATCGGTTAATTAATCGGTTATCGGCAAGTACGGTCTAACCTAGCTATTGGTAAAATTCAATATCGGTCGACCTCTAATAGCAGGAATACCTTTGGCGTCACGCATGATTTTAGAACATTATGGAAGCATAGTGGGTTTTTGACCTCCTCAGGCAAGCTTATCACGCACCATGGCCTGAAAAAGTTGACCTTCTGGACGCAATCCTACTTCCAAAGGCTATTGCAGTATGTGTAAATGTGAAGTGCACACATGTTGTAATGATACTATTTCCACAGGTAACGCCAAAGCTGATGCAGTGGCAAAAGCAGTGGCAAAACAACCTGAACAGAAACAAAATACAAATATCATGATTATATTGTTTTCTACTACTCTCTCTGTAATCTCACTGAATTACAGAGTATGGGTGATTGTGAGGAGAAACAACACTTGAGACCATTGGGATATGTCCAAGAACAAGGTGTTTGGTATGGGCCCACAGGAAAACCGTGTTTACCAAAGAAACTGACCATGGGTTAAAAGGAGGGGTGGTAACGGAAATAAGGGAACAGTGGCATGTTATAGGCTTATTACATGAATTACTCCCAAAAAATTTGTGAACGCTGTGTCATATGTGCAACAAACAATGTTGGGAGAGGTATTCCAGTAACTCAGAGCACACATCCGCCACCACAAAGGCCATTTGAACATTTACAAATGGACTTTATTGAGCTAACACTTAGCAAGGGTGAGAAGTATTGTCTGGTTATAGTAGATATATTCTCTAAATGGGTAGAGGATTTTCCTACATCTAATCAAGATGCTAGTGCAGTAGCAAAAGCACTACTCACTGAAATTATTCCACAATGGGGAATTCCTGAGAGAATTGGTAGTGAAAATTGTACCTCATTTGTGAATCAGGCTTTACAGAAAGTCAGTAAATATTTAGGGTTCAACCTAAAACGGCACTGTGCCTATCACCCAGCTAGTGGTGGAGCAGTAGAAAAGGAGAATGGCACATTAAAAAATAAATTGGCAAAATGCTGTGCTGAGACAGTTTTGTAATGGGTCAAAGACCTCCCAATAGTGTTGATGTACATGCGAGCAGGAGCAAGAGGTAGAGCTAACCTGAGTCCATTTGAAATCCTTTTTGGCAGGCCATTAACCACAGCAGTGGGTTCTCCAGGAAGCCAGAGACTCAGTATCGGCGAATGTGAAGATGAAATGTTGAACAACTGCATAAATTTGTTTTCTGTGTTATCTGATATTCACAGGCAGGGGAAGGACACCCTTCCTAAGCCACACACAGATACACTGCACGACCTGAAGCCTGGCGAGTGGATCATGGAAAAAGACTTCAGGAGGAAGAATTGGAAGGCCAAGCATTGGCTGGGACCGTTTCAGATTCTGATGACTACACCCACCGCTGTGAAAATAGCAGTGAGAGTAACGTGGATACACGCCAGTCACTGTAAGCGGGTACCAGTGCTGGATCAGGAATTATAGGGAGAGTAAAGACTCACCGTCACCACCACTGTATGCTAAAATTGTTGGTTTCTAGATGAAATCTAGAAAACATCTCTAACACCCGCTCTCACAAAGACAACCTTAATGGATAGTGTTCCAGAGCCTCAATGAGGTGGTCTGAGTGCGTAAGGGCAGTGCCTGCACTCTGAGCAACAACATACGTCAAAAAAGGTGAAGGTTCACTTAAAGTTTGGTATTGTTCACCTGAATCATCCAAGAAACATCCTAAGAACCCTGCTACCGAGACACAAACAGACTATGACCCTGAGTTGACAAATGATATAAATTAATTTAGATTTTTTTTGTGTGTTTTTTTTTTTGGTTGTTTTTTTATCCCGATACGTTTTGTGTTATGCTTTTCTTTTCCCTGATTCTACTTTATGCTAAAAAAAAAAATAAATCAGATGGGTCTCTGCCCTCTCAAGAAAAAGCAGTGTAACTATTTTCTAAGTTTTAATTGATGAAGATGTCAATGCAAAGCCAAGGGAAAAGGTGATGTCTGATGTTGGTTTAAAACTGTCTGTGAAATGCTTAAAGAAGTAAATAAGTTAAAATTTTGTATATGTAGTTTGTCCTTAAGGACAAAACAGAGGGAAATGTAATGGAAATTTTAACAAGTAACATAGATGAGCAAGTAACTCTTCAGGAACGCTGCTGCGTGTGTGTGTGGAGGAAGATATGAACCAGGTGGCTGGTAGTACCAGGAGCGGAATCTACTCGTGGAATGCAAGAACATCGTATATCTTGTCTTCTATATGTAATAGCGCCTTTTTATGGAACTGAAATGTACCATTCAATGAGAGTTTTGTGCTGTTAGTCACGGACACATTTAGTTTAGAATGCACCCAAAAGTCCTATATAAGGAGGCGCTGTGAAATCGGACCTTGCCTCTCCGCTGTGTAATCTCATTACACTGTGTTTGAGACGCCTTTTGCCATGGCAAAATAAAAATTCCTTTCTTATCTTTTTGCTTTGACTCACACCCTTGTGTCCATGTGTAGTCTGTTAATCTTTTCAAGTCAGAGTACAGACCTGCCACCACAATTGCTTCGACTTTAGGTGTCAGAGCTCACTCTATTAGGGTTATTGCCTTGTCCAGTACCTTGGCTAGGGGTGTTCCCCTCCAGGATATTTCTGCTGTAGCAGGCTGGTCCTCTCAGCACATTTTTATCAGGTCCTATAACCTGGACCTGGACCCCACTCTAGGGTCATTCAGGGCTAATTGATGTTCTATTCCTGGTTTGCTCATGCTCTCTCATGGCCCCTGGGACAGACATCAGCTGGCGTGTGGCAGCACAGGTATTGACGTTCTCATAGCATCAGTCATGATGCAGCGTTGAGTTCCCTCGAAAGGGAGCTACAGCAATTTATGTATGTAACCCGGTTTCCTGAGACAGGAACGAGATGCTTCATCAATTGCCACACCCCGGGTGTCCATTCACGCTTCCTTCAGACAAATAGAAGCTGGAGTAATGTGACGTAGATGCCCTTATATGGACTTATTGACGCATATTCCCTTTGTCACTTGTCCTGTACGAGCCTTTAAATTGGCATGTGTGCACACGGAGCATCAGACAAAAAGTTCCTCAATGAAGAATTTCCATAGCGTCATGACACAGTGTTGAGTTCCCTCAAAAGGGAACTATACCAGATTATGTATGTAACCCATAGCGTCAGTCATGAGACATCTCGTTACCTTTTCAGGCACTAACTCACAGTTTGATATAACCACAATGTCACACATACCTGGATCTTTTCCTTGTGTAAATATTGAATACAACAAATCTGAATACAGCACTATGTGAGGGCTTAATATATAAATACAGTATATACTGCAGTCCACTGATTAGACATTTGAGAAATTGTTTAGGCACCACATCTGCTCGTGACACACTGATATCAAACTACAGATACATTTGCAAATAACAAGTCTCTACAAATATTGTGTGTGACTGTGATAATGTAAATATAAGACTCACCCGTGATCATGAGGAGAAAGATCAGACAAAGCAGAGAAGACGTTCTAAGGGACATCATTCGTCTATAAAGATTCTATATGTAACTAAAAACATTTATCACAAATTACAAGTAACACAACCAGCATACAAGATAATAAGCAGTTAAACTGACCTTTATTTAGACAAAATGATATGTAACTATGCGAGAGATGTTTATCTATGGAAGGAGTTGTAGTATAGCTGATGGTTTGTTTTCTTAAAGATTCAGTGGGATATAAACAGTGAATAATGTACACAAGCCTTTACTCCATAACCGTATATATTAACGTAAAACAGATTTGCTTAAAAAGCATGTATGCTGCAAAACAAATGCCATAAAGCATTCTGGTATGTCATAAAGAACACTCTTCTATATAAAACATATAGGACACTACAGGAGTCTCCAGTGTCAGTGCTTTGTAACAGTCAGCGGTGAAGCTGTCAACTTAATGAGAGTTAAAGTTAAAGTTAAATAGCGTTAAAGTTAAATGCAATAAATGTAAATAAAATGAACACAAATTCATGCATATTTTACAAGCCAGGGCTCTTTAAATAAGTCTCATTTTAAAACCTGCATATGTGCATTTCTATGCACAGAAAGTGATTTATATTTAGAACTACTCCTGACTTAACCCCTAGGAAAGTGTAATGACAGTAAACTGATTATAAGGAGTTTGGTCCCACTTTATCACATCAACATCATAGAGTAATTACTGACTTTGGTGCTCACAAGATGCTGACAGATGAAACTTAAAATCATATAGAATGTGCATCTATCAGCACAGCTGATATAAACCACGCCCACATTGCACACATATAGTCATAACATTGGCCAATTTTTAAAACTTCACATATGTGAAGTTAAAAGGCTTTGAGTCAGTTAATGTTCAGGTTAGTGGTGACACAGAGGTGATTTTCTTGAAAGTGCTCCAGGTGGAACTCCTGATTCTTTCATGTGCAGTACAACACAGAGGAACTTTAACTTTAGTAAGATGGTATTGGAAATGCAGAAACCATTTACAAACATTTAAAGTAAACCATTTTTTCTCTACTGTGTGCAACAGCAGGTAAGTTTATCTTCTCAGATCTTTTGACATGCTCCACAATTAGCAGTACCTTTATCAGGCGACTATACTTTTAAAAGGGAAAGTTGTTTACCATATATGGTGACGTGAACATGAATGTGGTTGTGCAGAAGCAGAGCAGCTTAGAATGTGTTGCTTTTGTCAACACCAATTGCATACTATGTACTATGTATGTGTTTCTATATTTATACTTTTGCTTTTCTTCATTCATTATTCCTTATATAATTTGATTTATATAATTTAATCCACAAGTGGGCAGAAAATGTGTCCAAGGAGTCACACTTCAAAAATCTACTAGAAATTTTAAACCATCCTGCTACATTTTAGATTCTCATTTCAGCATCCTACGATTCGGCACACACTAATTCTTATCTCAGGCACTATTTTGAACAGATACTAGTCGAATTGTGACTCTTCCCTTTTCCTAACACACCTCATTCATCTCATCAGAATATGATCAAAGAAGATGTGAGTGTATTAAAGCAGGAAGATAATAAATTATACAAGACAAGATTACTCCTGGGCCTAGACTCAGAATCAGCACAAACAAACAAGGCCAAAATATCTCAATATAATATCATGATACTTAATGACATTTTCAAGATACATGATATGTGTCACAATATAAACAGTTCCCTTTCGAGGGAACTCAATGCTTTGTCATGGCTGATGCTATGGGAACGCTTGAATGAGGAAATTGTGTCTGAAGCTCTATGTGACATTTAAAAGACAAGGAGAAAAAAATATATTATGGTGAGCAAGCAGTTTAGCAGTTGCGTTGTTTGTTTGGGAGAGGAGCACTAGGGTTATCCCTTTGGCTAGCGTTATCCCTTTTTGTCTGCTTCACATAAGGCTGTTCTAGCTCTGGCTCAGGGGTTCAGGCTTTCAGTTTAGGCCTTGTTCTACCCCCCATGAGTCGGTGGAACAGAAGAGGCTGCATTTGTTTTTCCCGGTAAGGGAACTTATGTCCACTGCTTGAGCGCATTGCGTAAGTTCTCCTTCCTGTATGTCTGCTTCAGGAGCTGGAACAAGGCCAATCTGGTCTCTACTGGGTAGTAGAGGTCATTACCCAGGCCTATGAGGCACAGGGTTTTTCACCTCTAGGTGTTAGAGCTCACTCTACTAGGGTTATTGCCTGGTCCAGTGCCCTGCCCAGGGGTGTTCCCCTTAAAGAATTCTGTACTGCAGCAGGTACACCTTTATCAGATTCTATAAGCTGGACCACGACCAGGGCCACACTTCAGGGTCCCAGGTCCTTCAAGGTCAATTGATGTTCTATTCCCAGTTTCCTGAGAGGGATACAAGATGCTGCACCACTTGCCACACCCCAGGTGTCCACTTACTCTTCCTTCAGACAAGTAGAAACTAGAGTAATGTGAAATAGATGCCCTTTTAGGAATTTGTTGGTGTGTTGTCACGTGTCCTATCTAAGCCTTTAAACAAGCATGTGTGCACATGGAGCATCAGACACTACTTCCTCAATGAAACATTCCTATATTGTCACCCATGACGCATCATCTCATTGCCCTGGTAAACGTAACCTGGTGAATTTTTCTAATAAATTGTCAACAAAATAGCAAAGGAACCCGAAGTTCAATACGAATTTATCAACAATATTAATTATTTACCATTAAAACCCTCCATCCATTTTCTGTCCCTCTTGTCCTAAACAGAATAATGGGGAACCAGCAGCTTATCCCCAGGCACAAGGCAGGAGACACCCTGGATGGGGTACCAACCCATCGCTGGACACAACCACACAACCTTTAACACACGTCTTTGAACTGTGGTGCAAGCTGTAACACCCAAAAGAAACCACCCCACACATGAACTCACATGAACCCACATGAACCAACCCTAGCAGTGTGAGGCAACTGTACTAATGGCTCAGGCAATGTACCTCTCAGAGATTTTCATCTTTATAAATTTAAATATTCTGCACAATGTTTAAATATATAAACTTCTGCCCCCACAGTGCCTACGCAATCCTTGTGTTGTCAGCCAAATAGCAAAAAAAGAAGTGTGAGAGAAAGAGTGATCACTTAAGATGTCTTGCTGATGAAGATTTGCATAAACACAACATTTTTTTCCTTTAATTTCTGACCTAGTCACTTCAATAAAAGCTGCAGTGTTACCAACACCACAATACCTTAGAAATAACTGATCACAATATTGATATTATATCTCATATGCAATCAGTAAAAGTTGCTGAATATAGCAAATTAGCTAAATAAATCACACAGGAATTGAAAATATTATGAACACTGAAACTGTCAGTGTGCAGGAAATGTAGATATTACACTAATGAGTGAAATTAGTGATTAAAAATATTAAATTTTTACTTACTGTCTTTTCGACCCTCGTGTCCAACAGCTAAACAGAAAATAAAGTGTCAGAAGAAGTGTGTGAGGTTTACAACTGTTGCTGTTGTTTTGCTCCTCTTCTTGCTGATTTCTCCTGAGATAGAGCAAATACTCTGACAAAGAAAGAAAGAAAACAAATTTTTTCATGCTCACTTAAAATAAAATCTAGAAAAATTCAGCTTCATGACTAAATGCTCTAAAGTGCTCTTTCTAACTGAATTGTCACCATTTTCTTCTTCCTTATGCTAAAACTCTGGGTTTACATTGTCATTTAGAGTCAGAGCATAACTTATTGCCCTGAAAGGAGACGCTCAACACATCCTGTGTGTAATCATGCTACCTGGTATCAGTGATGCATCTTTGCTGAAATTTACTTTATTAACTGGTGATGTTTTTGTATTGTGTGCTTGTGTATTTACTACCACTCCTGAATTAATGCTAAAAAAAATGGTTTGCAACAAAATGGTTCTATATAAACTAGAACAATTTTCAAAGTTGCTATTAAATAGAGCAGGGTGTCAACATGAGAATAAACACTGTGCATGCACTCTGTACAGAGTGCTTTTACCACCTTAGTCGACATGTGTGAACAGATGAACTTACTTCAGCAACACCCAGTATACTAATGTATCAAATTGTTTTCAAAACAAGAAGTAAATACACTGCAAGATAAAAAATACATATTTATAATATTGATAATATAATGTGTTTTAATCTAGAGGCATTGGTGGCTCAGTGGTAGGTTACTCGCCTATCATGCGGAAGGCCCCGGTTCGATTCCAGCCACTGGATGCAGTGCCAGTGGATAAATAGAGAGGGTTGCGTCAGGAAGGGCATCCGGCGTAAAACATTGCCAAATTTAACCATGAGAATCGTCAGTACTCTGAATTTCATACCGGATTGGTCGAGGCCCGGGTTAACAACAACCGCCATCGGCGCCGTTGACCTACAAGGCGCCGGGGGAAATTGGGCTACTGTTGGTCGAAGAAGTAGAGGAGGGAGGAGAGTGCACAGACAGAGAGAGAAGAGGAAAGGTAAGAGTGTAGGACTGAGAATAGGAACTCTGAATGTTGGTACTATGACAGGGAAAGTTAGAGAGCTGGCTGATATGATGGAGAGAAGGAAGGTGGATATACTGTGTGTACAGGAGACCAGGTGGAGGTCTCCTCTACACCTCACAAGGCTTGTAGTATAGGAGCAGGATTCAAGCTGTTTTATTATGGTGTGGATAGTAAGAGAAATGGGGTAGGTGTGGTCCTGAAGGAGGAGTTTGTGAGGAATGTCCTGGAGGTGAAGAGAGTGTCAGACAGGGTGATGAGTCTGAAGTTAGAGATTGAAGGGGTGATGTTGAATGTTGTTAGTGGTTATGCCCCACAGGTAGGTTGTGAGTTAGAGGAGAAAGAGAGATTCTGGAGTGAATTAGATGAGGTGATGGAGAGTATTCCCACGGGTGAGAGAGTGGTGATAGGAGCGGATTTTAATGGACATGTTGGTGAGGGGAACACAGGTGATGAGGAGGTGATGGGCAAGTTTGGAGTTAAGGAAAGGAACCTAGAAGGACAGATGGTAGTGGACTTTGCTAAGAGGATGGACATGGGTGTGGTTAAGACTTATTTTCAGAAGAGGGAGGAGCATAGAGTGACTTACAAGAGTGCAGGTAGGAGAACACAGGTAGACTACATCCTATGTAGAAGAGGCAATCTGAAAGAGATTAGTGACTGTAAAGTGGTTGTGGGAGAGAGTGTAGCCAGACAGCATAGGATGGTGGTGTGTAGGATGACTTTGATGGTCTGTAAGACGAAGAGGTCAAAGATAGAAATAGAGAAGAAAACCAAGTGGTGGAAGCTGAAAAAGGAGGAATGTTGTGAGGAATTTAGAGGTAGTGCTGCCAGATGACTGGGAAACTACAGCAAAAGTGATCAGGGAGACAGGGAGAAAGGTGCTGGGTGTGTCATCTGGGAAGAAGGAAAAAAGATAAGGAGACTTGGTGGTGGAATGAGGAAGTTCAGGATAGTATCCAGAAGAAGCGTTTAGCCAAGAAGAAGTGGGACATGGACAGGACTGAAGAGAATAGACAGGAATACAAGGAGTTACAGCGCAGAGTGAAAAGGGAGGTGTCTAAGGCCAAGCAGAAGGCATATGACGAGTTGTACACTAGGTTAGACACTAGAGAAGGAGAGAAGGACTTGAAAAGGTTAGCTAGGCAGAGGGACCGAGATGTGCAGCAAGTTAGAGTTATTAAGGATAGAGATGGAAGGGTGCTCACAAGTGAGGAGAGTGTACAGAGGAGATGGAAAGACTACTTTGAGGAGCTGATGAATGAGTAAAATGAGAGTGAAAAAAGAGTAGAAGGGGTGAACTCTGTGGAACAGAAAGTAGATAAGATTAGAAAGGATGAAGTCAGGAAGGCTTTGAAGAGGATGAAAAGTGGAAAGGCAGTTGGTCCTGATGACATCCCGGTGGAGGTCTGGAAGTGTCTGGGAGAAGCAGCAGTGGAATTTTTAACTAGTTTGTTCAACAGGGTTTTAGAGAGTGAGAGGATGCCTGAGGAATGGAGAAGAAGTGTGTTAGTGCCGATCTTTAAGAATAAGGGTGACGTGCAGAGTTGCAGCAACTATAGGGGGATAAAGTTGATGAGCCATACAATGAAGCTATGGGAAAGAGTACTGGAAGCTAGGTTAAGGAAGGTAGTGGAAATTTGAGAGCGGCAGTATGGCTTCATGCGCAGAAAGAGCACAACGGATGCAATTTTTGCTCTGAGAATATTGATGGAGAAGTATAGGGATGGTCAGAGGGAGTTGCACTGTGTGTTTGTAGACTTGGAGAAAGCGTATGACAGGGTGCCAAGAGAAGAGCTGTGGTACTGTATGAGGAAGTCAGGAGTAGCAGAGAAGTATGTCAGAGTGGTGCAGGACATGTATGAGAGGAGCAGGACAGTGGTGAGGTGTGCTGTAGGTCACATAGAGGAGTTCAAAGTGGAGGTGGGACTGCATCAGGGATTGGCTCTGAGCCCCTTCCTGTTTGCTATAGTGATGGACCAGTTGTCAGAGGAGGTCAGACAGGAGTCTCCTTGGACAATGATGTTTGCAGATGACATTGTGATCTGTAGTGAGAGCAGGGAGCAGGTGGAGGAAAACCTGGAGAGGTGGAGGTTTGCGCTGGAGAGAAGAGGAATGAAAGTGAGTCGTAGTAAGACTGAGTACATGTGTGTGAATGAAAGGGAGGGAAGTGGAACAGTAAGGTTACAGGGTGAAGAGGTGAAGAAGGTACAGGAGTTTAAGTACTTGGGGTCAACAGTCCAGAGTAATGAAGAGTGTGGGAAAGAGGTAAAGAAGCGAGTGATGGCAGGTTGGAATGGGTGGAGAAATGTGTCGGGAGTTCTGTGTTATAGGAAAATATCAGCGAGAATCAAGGGGAAGGTGTACAGGACAGTGGTGAGACCTGCCATGCTGTATGGTTTAGAGACAGTGTCACTGAGGAAGAGACAGGAGTCAGAGCTAGAGGTAGCAGAGCTGAAGATGTTGAGGTTCTCTTTGGGAGTGACAAGATTGGACAGGATTAGGAATGAGTACATCAGAGGGACAGCTCATGTTGGACGTTTGAGGGACAAAGTTAGGGAGGCCAGATTAAGATGGTTTGGACATGTTCAGAGGAGGGAGAGTGAGTATATTGGTAGGAGAATGTTGGACATGGAGTTGCCAGGCAGGAGGCAAAGAGGAAGGCCAAAGAGGAGGTATATGGATGTAATTAATGAGGATATGAAGCTAGTGGGTGCAAGTGTTGAGGATGCAGAAGATAGGGATAGGTGGAGAGAGATGATTCGCTGTGGTGACCCCTGAAGGGAAAAGCCAAAAGAAGAAGAAGAAGAAGATAATATAATGTGTTTTCCTGTCCTCCTTAATATTATCTGGATCAGAAATGGTCAGTGTTTTATTCTCCTGTAGTACAGTACTGCTGCGTTGGCACATGGGGCAGTCACAAGCAGCTACATCATCTGACCCCTTTTATGTTGAAATGGGCTCTGTGAGGACACCAGACACCAGTTCTACACTTCTTCTGTCTCTTGCTTCTGCTCACACAAAGTCAAATATTTACCCAGCCATTTTGCAACCACCCACAACAGAACAGACTTGATAGTGTTTATTTTGTAGCTAGTTTTATTACTAGTAACCTGACATCTTACATCTGTTTAGGTTTTCCCCTTAACTTTGACACCCATGGGTCATAGAGGGGGGCTTACTTAAAGGAAACATATATGGGAGTTGAGCAAATTGTTTCCTTACCCCATTGTAGATAATTGTATTTTCAATGCTAATGTTTTTTTGTTTTTCCCATGGTGAAGGTAGGAATTGAACCCCCAACTCTGGAAGTGTGAGGCAAACGTGCTAACCACCACAGCCACTGTGCCCCACCTTCAATGCTAATTATTAAAGGTAATTGAAGGAACTATAAGCATAGTATAACCTTGCAGTGTAATGTGCATATGGAAAGAGGCTGCCAACAACACTTGTCATAATAATTGAAAGCAAACTAATAATTTTTTGTTTAAACTCTCTAAAGCTTTAGGCAGTCTGATGCCATGATAGGAGTTGGGTAAAACCATTTTATGAATATTGGTGTTTATTGCATATGATTGTGTAGGTGCTGAGATTTATGTGCTGTTTCGATGCTGGTAAATAGTAGTCTGTTATATTAACATTACATTTACAGCATTTGATAGATGCCCTTGTCCAGAGCAACTTAAGTTCTATTCAACTAAGCAATTAAGGGCCCCTTGCTTAGAGGCCCAGCAGTGGCAGCTTGGTGCACCAGGGATTCAAACTCACAACTTCCCATCAGTAATTCAACACCATAACCACTAAGCTTCCACATCCCAGACTTTTTTCCACATCCTCACGACCCGAGGATAGATTGGATAAGCGGTAGACAATGAATGAATGAATAAATGAATGAATGAATGAATGAATGAATGAATGAATGAATGAATGCCACTTATGCACTTCTGGTTGGATGCTAACTGCATTTCATTGGCTCTGTACATTTACTCTGCACAATGACAATAAGGTTGAATTTAATCTAATCTAATTATTGATAGAAGTATATATCTTCATGAGTGAATGATATCCTCTGCTCTAAGTGCTCTTTCTAACAGAATTTACATTTATCAATGTAAACAGAGTAACAGAGTTTACATTGTCATTTACAGTCAGAGCACATGTCTGTTAAAGGAACTGTATTTATTTACTGACTTACAGCCGAGAAAGGCAACTGCTTAACACATGCCCAGAACATCCTGTGTGTAATCATGCTAGCTGGATCCAGTGATGCATCTTCGCTGAAATTTGCTTCATTAATTGTTGATGTTTTTGTATTGTGTACTTGTTTATTTACTACCACTGTTGAATTGTACAAAAACAAACAGTGGCTCTCCAAAAGTCTTTACTACAACTAGAACTTTTTAAATGTGTAATTAAATAGAGCAGGTGTGTCAGCATGAGAATAAACACTGCATGCACTTTGTACAGAGTGGTTTTAGCACCTCGGTCGACATGTGTGAACAGATGAGTAGTAAACAGTACACAATGTGTCAATGGTTAAAACAAGTGATAAAATGCATAGTTTATTTATAATTTGGATAATATAATGTGTCTTCTTTAATATTAACTGGAACAGAAATGGTTAGTGCTGAATCATCCTGTAGTTTAGTACTGCTGCTCTGCCACAATAATAAGCAGTTACTTTTCTAAACACTTCTCACTTTTTAAATTTAAATAATCTAAGTAAACAAAGCATAAATTAATGTGAATTAGAAATATGTAATAAATGCCTCGAAGCGGGAGCTCTAGCATCCATATGTCGATTTATTGAGGTGAAACGAAACCGCGATACGAAACCGAAACTAAATCCACAATTAGCTTCAGAAAACAGGTAGAAAGATCAGAACCATAATGTCAAACAATCAAGCAAACTAATATATATATATATTTATACACATGCATACATACAAATGCCTCCAGTAAATCTTTTGGCTGTCTTGCACAAACTGCACACTTCGGATCTCCCCAAAATGGCTTAATGATATTGAGGTCAGGAGACTGTGATCGCCACTCCAGAACCTTCACATCTTTTTGCTGTAGCCATTGGAGGATCAACTTAGCTTTGTGCTTTGGATCATTGTCTTGTTGAAACATCCAAGAGCATCCCATGCACAGCTTCCGTGCGGCACAATGCAAATTGCCTGCCAGTATTTTCTGATAACATGCTACATTCATCTTGCCATTAATTTTGACTAACTTCCCTGTGCCACTGGAGCTCACACAGCCCCAAAACATCAGAAATCCACCACCATGCTTTACAGTGTGGATGGTGTACTTTTTACCATAGGCCTTGTTGACTACTCTCCAAACATAGCGTTTATGGTTATGACTATAAAGTTCAATTTTGGCCTAATCACTCCAAATGACTCTGCTCCTGGGTGAAGACCTACCTCATCCTGAAACACTTAAACTAGCACTTAAAAAATTGTGCTTAAATGCTCACCACAGAGTTTCAGGCTGATGGCATCCTAAGTCTGTAACCTACTGAACCAGTGGTGATTCATTGATATAAACATCAAAGCATTTCTGTACATCGCTCTGGATAAGGGCGTCTGCCAAATGTCACAAATGTAAAAATGTAAAGAGGAGTAGTGTATCACATTACATCTGTGGATGATCTAGGCAAAATTCACCATGTCCATCAGTCTATGCTGAAGGCCCTGGTCCAGCCAGTGCCACATGATATACTTGGTTCAGCTCTCTGGCCCCTGCCATGACAGCGCAACATGAGTTATGTGGAAATGTGGAAAACACATTTCTGGCTTTTCATTGTGTCAACAAATTTGTGCCAATTCATTGATTGGTCAAGCCTACATTAGATGCATTTAAGGATTGGTGTTATTCTCCCTTACTTGTGTGTATCAGTGTGTTTATATGTATGTATGTGTGTGTGTGTGTGTGTGTGAGAGAGAGAGAAAGAGAGAGAAAGAGAGAGAGAGATAATTTGAGTGTATGAGAGTGTGAATAATAAATTCTCGAGACTGATCAGTTCTGTGATGTTGCAGCAGAAGTTTTTCCTTTATTTAAAAATAACTGTCATAGTTACAGAACTCACACACAGTAAAAAGAGTAAAAAAATATTTAAATACTGACATGTGTGCGTCACATACAAAGCAAAATAGTATGTTTTATATGTTTATTTGGAGTGAAACAAAATGAAACTTAGTATATGTGTAGCTTTGGCTACTTAAAGTAGTCGTACTGTGATATATTTTTATTTATTTATTTAAGAAAAGAGGGAACAATGCATATTAATGAACATTAAGACAATGTAAATATGCCAGATTATAGGCTTAGGCTAATTTCCATCTGCAGACCCCCTGGCAGGTAGATGTTACACATGAAAAGAGAGAAAGGAAAAACTATACACAACACAATAAAACAAAGACAGACACGCTAATACAACAATCAATTTTAAAATACACAAAGGAACAGCGACAAATTAATTAGAGGAAGAGAAAGAAAATAATTTACAGTTCATCTGTATTGCACTGAATCTAAGAGAGAAAGAAAAGTAATAATAAAAATATAGATATTGCACAGGCCCATCTTACAAACTAATTAGAATGCAGTTCACATATGATCGCAAGTTTGGATCTCTCTCAACCACCGTTTCAGTTGTGTTTTAAAAGTAAGAAAAGTTGTACATTCCCTCACTGAAAGTGGGATGCTGTTCCAAAACCTTGAGCCCTGAAATGACAGAACGTTTTGAGAAAAGGATATACGTCTAACTGGGGGCTCACAGTCACCTCTAACAGTGGCTCGTGTTACTCGTGAACCAGAGCCACTAAGAGATTTCTGTTTAATAAACTCATTCAATGGGGGAGGAGCCAACTTGTGAATAACTTTATAAATCAGACAAGCAGATTTAAATGTTTTAAAATTTGAAAAACTTAAAAAACTATATTTATCAAGAACGTTACAGTGGTGGTAAGAAAAAGGCTTCTTATCCAGAACTTTCAATGCCCTTTTGTAGCATGATTCAACAGGTCTAATGACAGAATAACCAGCGTATGACCAGCTGGTAATGCAGTACTCGATATGAGACAGAACTATTGAGTGCAGGAAAGTGAATGCTGCTCTGTCTGTCAAAGATGCTCTAATATGTTTAAAATTCCTTATATTAGAGTTAGTTATTTTTACAATGTTTTGAGCATGCTTTTGAAAGGACAGTTTTGAATCTAAATAGACCCCAAGATATTTAAATACTTCAACATTTTGTAGTTCTTGTCCTCCCAGGTATACCCTTGCTGTAGCTAATGGTGTTGTTTGTTTAGAGAAGAACATGGATACAGTCTTTTTAACATTTAAGCAAAGACAAGAATCAATTAACCAGTTCTGTAGATCATCTAGAGCTTTTGAGAGTCGTTGGGCTGTCTCACATGGATTTTTTGCATATGTAAAAATAACTGTATCATCAGCATACATAATAGTGTCTACATTTTTGCATACATTAGGTAATTCATTGACATAAAGCGAGAATAGTAGTGGGCCCAGAATTGACCCTTGGGGGACACCTACTGAATAATCCAGGTATGGCGACTTACTATCACATACCTGCACATACTGCTTTCTATCTGTTAAGTAAGACTGTATCCATTTAACTGTGTGATCAGTAAAGTTAAATGCGAAAAGTCTGGTAAGAAGTTTGAGGTGGTTCACTGTATCAAATGCCCGTTTAAAATCCACGAAAACAGCAGCAACACAACTATTTCTATCCAGATAAAATTTAACCTTTTCAATAAAAACACAGACAGCTGTTTCAGTTGAATGGTGAGATCAGAAGCCAAATTGCATTAGGTGTAAGGGTGGACCATCACTATTAAGATGTTCTATAATTGATTTGGCCACCCATTTTTCTGCAATCTTTGAAATAACAGATAAAATGCTAATAGGCCTATAATTAGAGGGGTCTACTTTGTCGCCAGATTTATAGATGGGAATTACTTTTGCCACCTTCCATTTCAGTGGAACCACTGCCTGTGATATTGATAAATTAATTAAAATGAGTGACAGGACGTAGAAAACAGGTTTTAAAACACTTCAGGAAATTAGTATCAAATCCAAATTCATCCCTTGCCTTAGAGTTTCTCAGTGTGGAGATTATATTCAACACTTCTTTTTCTTCGATTCCTTTAATATCAAGCCTTGCTACAGACTGAGGTAAGACGTTACCATCTAAGTCATTGGTTAGAGGTCCATCATTACTTAAAGTTTGAGTGTTAGAAGGATTTACAAAAGTTGTGTAATCTCATTTATAATATTTAAAAAACATTCATTTAATCTAGTTGCAAGGACAACAGGCTCAGATACCAATTCATTATTAAATTTAAGTTCAAGGCCTGTTTTGTTTGTTTGCCAATCAATTTGTTAATATTTTCCCAAACTAATTTACAATTTCCTTTTGCACCCTTTATCACAGTCATAAAAAGGTTTGCTTTTGCCGTTCGTAGAGCTCGAGTAACCTTGTTTCTCGCTGAAGCAAATTTTAATCTATCAGTAGTTAGACCTGATTTTAGAGCTTTTTTAAGTAATTTATCTCTATGTACCATGAGTTGTTTACAATCGCTATTAATCCAGGGCAAAAAGTAAACTCGCTTTTTGTAATTTCTCCTTTTTAGAAAGTGTGTACAAACATCTTTAACCGAGGAATATAAGAGATCACAGCATTTATCAAGGTCATTACACAGAGTCATTTCTGACCAGTCAAGGTTATTCAAGGCTGTAAATAAATATTGTTCTTGATTCTTAGATATAAAATTTTGTTTGATATTATGACTCTTAAGATTAAGTCGTTTCTTGGTAAGTTTTCTAGATATCTTCTTCTTCTTTCGGCTTTTCCCTTCAGGGGTCGCCACAGCGAATCATCTCTCTCCACCTATCCCTATCTTCTGCATCCTCAACCCTTACACCCACTAGCTTCATATCCTCATTAATTCCATCCATATACCTCCTCTTTGGCCTTCCTCTTTGCCTCCTGCCTGGCAGCTCCATGTCCAACATTCTCCTACCAATATACTCACTCTCCCTCCTCTGAACATGTCCAAACCATCTTAATCTGGCCTCCCTAACTTTGTCCCTCAAACGTCCAACATGAGCTGTCCCTCTGATGTACTCATTCCTAATCCTGTCCAATCTTGTCACTCCCAAAGAAAACCTCAACATCTTCAGCTCTGCTATCTCTAGCTCTGACTCCTGTCTCTTCCTCAGTGACACTGTCTCTAAACCATACAGCATGGCCGGTCTCACCACTGTCCTGTACACCTTCCCCTTGATTCTCGCTGATAATTTCTGATCACACAGAACTCCCGACACCTTTCTCCACCCATTCCAACCTGCCTGCACTCGCTTCTTTACCTCTTTCCCACACTCTCCATTACTCTGGACTGTTGACCCCAAGTACTTAAACTCCTGTACCTTCTTCACCTCTTCAGCCTGTAACCTTACTGTTCCACTTCCCTCCCTTTCATTCACACACATGTACTCAGTCTTACTACGACTGACTTTCATTCCTCTTCTCTCCAGCGCAAACCTCCACCTCTCCAGGTTTTCCTCCACCTGCTCCCTGCTCTCACTACAGATCACAATGTCATCTGCAAACATCATTGTCCAAGGAGACTCCTGTCTGACCTCCTCTGACAACTGGTCCATCACTATAGCAAACAGGAAGGGGCTCAGAGCCGATCCCTGATGCAGTCCCACCTCCACATTGAACTCCTCTGTCTGATCTACAGCACACCTCACCACTGTCCTGCTCCTCTCATACATGTCCTGCACCACTCTGACATACTTCTCTGCTACTCCTGACTTCCTCATACAGTACCACAGCTCTTCTCTTGGCACCCTGTCATACGCTTTCTCCAAGTCTACAAACACACAGTGCAACTCCTTCTGACCATCCCTATACTTCTCCATCAAAATTCTCAGAGCAAAAATTGCATCCGTTGTGCTCTTTCTGCGCATGAAGCCATACTGCTGCTCACAAATTTCCACTACCTTCCTTAACCTAGCTTCCACTACTCTTTCCCATACCTTCATTGTATGGCTCATCAACTTTATCCCCCTATAGTTACTGCAACTCTGCACGTCACCCTTATTCTTAAAGATCGGCACTAACACACTTCTTCTCCATTCCTCAGGCATCCTCTCACTCTCTAAAACCCTGTTGAACAAACTAGCTAAAAATTCCACTGCTGCCTCTCCCAGACACTTCCAGACCTCCACCGGGATGTCATAAGGACCAACTGCCTTCCCACTTTTCATCCTCTTCAAAGCCTTCCTGACTTCATCCTTTCTAATCTTATCTACTTTCTGTTCCACAGAGTTCACCCCTTCTACTCTTTTTTCCCTCTCATTTTCCTCATTCATCAGCTCCTCAAAGTATTCCTTCCATCTCCTCTGTACACTCTCCTCACTTGTGAGCACCCTTCCATCTCTATCCTTAATAACTCTAACTTGCTGCACATCCTTCCCATCTCGATCCCTCTGCCTAGCTAACCTGTACAAGTCCTTCTCTCCTTCTCTAGTGTCTAACCTAGTGTACAACTCGTCATATGCCTTCTGCTTGGCCTTAGACACTTCCCTCTTCACTCTGCGCTGTAACTCCTTGTATTCCTGTCTATTCTCTTCAGTCCTGTTCATGTCCCACTTCTTCTTGGCTAACCTCTTCCTCTGGATACTATCCTGAACTTCCTCATTCCAACACCAAGTCTCCTTATCTTCTTTCCTCCTTCCAGATGACACACCCAGCACCTTTCTCCCTGTCTCCCTGATCACTTCTGCTGTAGTTTCCCAGTCATCTGGCAGCACACACCTGACCACCCAGAGCCTGCCTCAACTTCTGTCTAAATTCCTCACAACATTCCTCCTTTTTCAGCTTCCACAACTTGGTTTTCTTCTCTATCTCTATCTTTGACCTTTTCTTTTTACAGACCATCAAAGTCATCCTACACACCACCATCCTATGCTGTCTAGCTACACTCTCTCCCACTACCACTTTACAGTCACTAATCTCTTTCAGATTGCCTCTTCTACATAGGATGTAGTCTACCTGTGTTCTCCTACCTCCACTCTTGTAAGTCACTCTATGCTCCTCCCTCTTCTGAAAATAAGTGTTAACCACACCCATGTCCATCCTCTTAGCAAAGTCCACTACCATCTGTCCTTCTAGGTTCCTTTCCTTAACTCCAAACTTGCCCATCACCTCCTCATCACCTGTGTTCCCCTCACCAACATGTCCATTAAAATCCGCTCCTATCACCACTCTCTCACCCGTGGGAATACTCTCCATCACCTCATCTAATTCACTCCAGAATCTCTCTTTCTCCTCTAACTCACAACCTACCTGTGGGGCATAACCACTAACAACATTCAACATCACCCCTTCAATCTCTAACTTCAGACTCATCACCCTGTCTGACACTTTCTTCACCTCCAGAACATTCCTCACAAACTCCTCCTTCAGGACCACACCTACCCCATTTCTCTTACTATCCACACCATAATAAAACAGCTTGAATCTTGCTCCTATACTACGAGCCTTGCTACCCTTCCACCTGATCTCCTGTACACACAGTATATCCACCTTCCTTCTCTCCATCATATCAGCCAGCTCTCTACCTTTCCCTGTCATAGTACCAACATTCAGAGTTCCTATTCTCAGTCCTACACTCTTACCTTTCCTCTTCTCTCTCTGTCTGCGCACTCTCTTCCCTCCTCTACTTCTTCGACCAACAGTAGCCCAATTTCCACCGGCGCCCTGTAGGTCAACGGCACCGATGGCAGTCGTTGTTAACCTGGGCCTCGACCGATTCGGCATGAAATTTGTACTGACGATTCGCATGGTTAAATTTGCCAATGTTTTACGCCATATGCCCTTCCTGACGCAACCCTCTCTATTTATCCGGGCTTGGGACCGGCACAGAAGTCACTGGACTGTGACCCCCATGGCTAGATTGGTAAGTTTTCTAGATATAAAGATTGCATTATAGTCCGACAGGCCAGTTAAAAAATTATATGATTTAACTATTCTTTCTGGTTTGTTTGAGAACACCAAATCTATTCAAGTTTTAGAACGACTTGTTATTCTAGTAGGGTCATCAATGATTTGTGTAAAGCCAAAATGATCTGTGATCTCTTTAAGCTTTTTTCTATTGCTTTTGTTGTCCCAATTTACATTGAAATCTCCTAGAAGAATAACTTCCTTGTTGATATCACAATGTGTTAGAAAGGTCTTCAATTCAGTATAAAAATCTACTTTTGCCGAGGGTGGGCGATACAGATATATTACAGTAAAAGTCATTTCTGCACATAATGACATATTAACTCAAATAAATTCAATTGAAATTTCATCTGGTACTATAATTTGTGTACATTTTATAGCATCCTTCACATACAACAAAACACCACCTTCGCTTCCCTGAAGCCTGTCCCTTCTATAAACATTATAGCCTTGTAGTATTACAGCTGCTTCTGGAGATGAGGATTTAAGCCAAGTTTCTGTTAACCTCAAAAAATCAATGTTAGAATTAATAAGAAGATGATCCAATTGTTCTCTTTTTGGCGTCATGCTGCATATATTCAAGTGGCCGCCTAACAGGCCTCTAATTTTATAACGTGGATCCCATATTGTCCTCGCTTGGTTAAGAGTTTGAAATAGTTTAATAGACCGGTGCTTTTTCAATATAGGGTTTCTATGCCTATGTATTGCTGTTGCGAGTGTTTGTTGTAGCTTAGGGGTGTGATCAGTCTGTTGCTGGATTTGAGAGGCCACTGATGTACCTGTTGGCAGTGGCACCCCACCGAAACCAGCACGCGCCGCCGTGCTCGCCATGGCACACGCGGCTGAGCCCCTCCACCGCCGCCACGCGCACCACAGAGCGAGCACCAGCACCAAGTCCATCCGTCACTGCCATCCGCGCCACATCCCCATCCGCGGCCACCGTCCCCACGACGCCACGCACAGCAAACGCCGCACCGCGAACCCGAAGAGCCCCTGGATCCAGCCAACGCCCAGGCCAGGCGCGCACCCCAGACAGCCCCGCCGAACACTGCAACAGCAGGTGAAAGTACACAGTGCTGGCTTGTTGTTGTGTTAGCGGAATTAGCTGTAGAGAATACAAAAGCCATTGTATCTGGTATAATGGTTGAGTTAACTGTGAACAAATGAACCATTCTTGTTGCAGAAGTTGCCAGCCCAATTGAGGGGACTGGGGCGAGAGCTGTAGAAGCCACAATAGTTGTTGTTGTAGTGGCTCAATTAGTAGCGCAATTGGCCACGGTGCTATCCCAGTTAACAAGTGAAGGAGCCCGGCTTGTTGTAAGTGTGGCATGAATGCACCGGCTCTGGTCAACTGGGGTAATGGGATCATAGTTTCCAAGGATAGGGGCCCAGGATTTTGTTCCACATCTCCTGCTAAGAGTAAAATAATCACAAGATTTAACACTTCTGCAGAGCGGCCAGGTTTACTGGTTGGTTCCCCCATTGGAGCGCTACAGCCAGAGTTTGAAAGCCTTGTGTACAAAACATATTGACTTCTTTGCGCAGGGCTAAAAATTTGCTTTTTTGATAGTACACAAGCACGAGAAGTGCATGTTAACAGATAGAGCATTACAATACAGATTACCACTGTCCGCTGTAGCAAATATGGCAATTTTTTATGCGCTGTCGTAAGTTTTAGAGGCAGACGCACAGGACCTGCCTGCCAGCGCGTCTGCATAGCGTCCGCCATGTTTCTAGCATCCCTCTCTTTATAAAGAATATACATGCACTTTATCCTGGTCAGAGTCACAGTGAGTCAGAGAGAGAGAGAGAGAGAGAGAGAGAGAGAGAGAGCGAGAGAGAGAGAGAGAGAGAGAGAGAGAGAGAGAGAGGCCCCAATTGCTCAGTTGTATAAATGAAATAAATATAAGTCGCTCTTTATAAGGGTGTCTGCAAAATGCCATAAAAAGTAATGAGAGAGAGAGAGAGAGAGATGAAAAGCAAATTATAAAAAATAAAAGAAAGTTTAAGTTGTGACCTCTGCCTCCAGTTTCCTCTTTCCCCAAACCCTACTGAGTGTCCACAATCTGTTTTTAGGAAGTGTTTTGGTTTGAAAAATGAGCTTGTGGAATCATTATTTAAAATTAATGCCATATATTTTTCAATGTTTTGTTTTTCGTTTTCCAATGAAGTGAAAATTAAGTATATAAAAAAAATAATAAATAATAAAAAATTATAGGGGGCACAGTGGCTTAGTGGTTAGCACATTTGCCTCACACCTCCAGGGTTGGGCGTTTGATTCCCGCCTCCGCTGTGTGTGTGGAGTTTGCATGTTCTCTCCGTGCCTCGGGGGTTTCCTCCCCCACTCCAAAGCCATGCGTGGTAGGTTGATTGGCATCTCTAAATTGTCTGGAGTGTGTGTGTGCCCTGCGATGGGTTGGCACTCCATCCAGGGTGTGTCCTGCCTTGATCCCCAATGACGCTTGAGATAGGCACAGGCTCCCCGTGACCCGAGAATAGTTTGGATAAGCGGTAGACAATGAATGAAAAAAAATTATAAGGCTGTATGTGTAGATTTAGGATCAAGTATCAAATACTTTTGGAGTAATTATATGTAGAAGATAAGATGATTTTATTTACCTGTAACAGTGAGTGTAACTCCAGGAAAACCCATGAATTTTTTTGAATCTCTTCATTTGTTGCAGTACATGTGTTCTTCAATCTTCTTCATCTGAAGCAGTACATGTGTTCATCTGTTTTCTTCACATCAATCAGTCTGAGGGAGAAGTGATTCTGTTCATCTGTTAAATACTGCACTCTGTCTGAGTAACCTGGTTCATTACGCAGATCAGTCGGCTCTTTACCCTTAACTGGGTTTATTAACCAAAATCTCTTTGTCACTGTAAGACCTGGTGGGTGTGTGTAAGTGACATTCATAAACACTGTAGATCCTTTTAAAGCACAGGGATTTAGTTGGCTGTATTTCACACTCCATTCAGTCCCCAGAGCTGCTGAAACATGATAGATGAAAGAGGTGATTAGAGGTCATTATCCTGAACCCCATCAAACACTCAGTTAGCTCACAGCTTCACTTTTCTCCTCTGGAACTCCAGGTTAGAGAAATACAACTATTATTCATGACTGGAAGAAAACTGTGTGCAGGATTTGGGGTGTGTTCAGAATTCAGGACTCGTCATGTGGAATTAATATTCAAACTGTGAATCTGCATTATGATCCACTATTCACACTTTCAGTGTTAAGTGTTTATACTTTAAGTCCAGTGTCACTGACAGACACCTTTTAACTACAATATCTCATCCTGGAACTCAGCTTTAGGTAATAAAATAAAGTTTTTGTCTATTTCACTTTAAATATTGGACCTTGATAAAAGTTTAAAGTTTCTACATGTTTATTTACTGAAGATTCTTAAATTGATCTTAAGCACATTTGTCTTGTGTGATATCAGCTCGAGTGAGGAGCAGCGTTAAGTCACTGACTGACAGTTTGATATAACCACAATGTCACACATAACACAAATACATGGAACTTTTCCCTTTATAAATACTGAATACAACAAATCTGAATACAGCACTATGTGAGAATTTAATATAGAAATGTATTTTAATAAACTTCAGTCCTCTGATTAGACATTTGAGGAATTGTTCAGACACCACAGCTGCTAGTGACACACTGATATAAAACTACAGATTTATACATTTGTAGATAACAAGTCTCAATAAATATTGGTGATTAAATCTGTTTTTACTGTCTCCAGTGTGTGTGAGTGTGATAATGTAAATATAAGACTCACCCGTGATCATGAGGAGAAAGATCAGACAAAGCAGAGAAGATGTTTTAAGGGACATCATTCTTCTATAAAGATTCTATATGTAACTAAAAACATCAAATAAAATTACACCAAGTAACAAAACCAGCGTACAAGATACTAAGCAGATAAACTAAACTTTCTTTAAACAAAATTATACGTAACTATATGAGAGATGTTCACAGACACACAGATATTAACCCAAAAGTTCACAGGCTTGCTATACAATGAAATAAAAACTAGAGATTCAGGTTCCATTTGAAAAAGGTGAAATCTTTATTAACACACAAATACAACTTAAAAACCTGAACTTGGCCGAGGTCAGAAACAATCTAAAACACATTATACAGGCAACATATTACAACAAATTACAAAATACAAAGGAAATTCAATAAAAAGATGCTACAACACTAAAATAAATAATATAGAAGATGCCAATACAATGGGTTATAACAACCTTCTAATAACTACACAACATAACATTCTACATATGCTGTATCTCCATCATTGAGCATTTGAATGCTTCGGCATGGAGGCGTTAGTGATAAATCTATAATAAACTGAGCTAATTTATGAGTTGGTCAGAAGCTCCAGGTTACACAACTCCAACTGACTGTAGAAAGGACATTATTTTAAATCACACTCTCCGGTGTCTATAAGAATTTATAATCCCACTGTCCGGTGTCTCCCAAATGAGGATGGGTTCCCGTTTGAGCCCGGTTCCTCTCAAGGTTTCTTCTTCTAACATCTAAGGGAGTTTTTACTCGCCACAGTCACATCGCTTGTTAGGGATAAATACAAATGAATTTAAATATGTCTAATATTAATCTTGAACTTTTTATTCTATATTTCTTGTGCTCTGTAAAGCTGCGTTGAGACAATAATAATAATAATAATAATAATAATAATAATAATAATATTTTTTCTTTTCTTCTTCTTTCGGCTTTTCCATTCAGGGGTCGCCACAGCGAATCATCTCTCTCCACCTATCCCTATCTTCTGCATCCTCAACACTTGCACCCACTAGCTTCATATCCTCATTAATTCCATCCATATACCTCCTCTTTGGCCTTCCTCTTTGCCTCCTGCCTGGTAGCTCCATGTCCAACATTCTCCTACCAATATACTCACTCTCCCTCCTCTGAACATGTCCAAACCATCTTAATCTGGCCTCCCTAACTTTGTCCCCCAAACGTCCAACATGAGCTGTCCCTCTGATGTACTCGCTTCCTAATCCTGTCCAATCTTGTCACTCCCAAAGAGAACCTCAACATCTTCAGCTCTGCTACCTCTAGCTCTGACTCCTGTCTCTTCCTCAGTGACACTGTCTCTAAACCATACAGCATGGCCGCTCTCACCACTGTCCTGTACACCTTCCCCTTGATTCTCGCTGATATTTTCCTCTCACACAGAACTCCTGACACCTTTCTCTACCCATTCCAACCTGCCTGCACTCGCTTCTTTATCTCTTTCCCACACTCTCCATTACTCTGGACTGTTGACCCCAAGTACTTAAACTCCTTTAAAAATAATAATAATAATAATAATAATAATAATAATAATAATAATAATAATAATAATAATAATAATAATAATAATAATAATAATAGGGGGGCACGGTGGCTTGGTGGTTAGCACGTTTGCCTCACACCTCCAGGGTTGGGGTTCGATTCCTGCCTCCGCCATGTGTGTGTGGAGTTTGCATGTTCTCCCCGTGCCTCGGGGGTTTCCTCCGGGTGCTCCGGTTTCCTCCCCCAGTCCAAAGACATGCATGGTAGGTTGATTGGCATCTCTAAATTGTCCGTAGTGTGTGATTGCGTGAGTGAAGGAGAGTGTGTGTGTGTGCCCTGCGATGGGTTGGCACTCCGTCCAGGGTGTATCCTGCCTTGATGCCCTATGACGCCTGAGATAGGCACAGGCTCCCCGTGACCCGAGTGTAGTTCGGATAAGCGGCAGACAATGAATGAATGAATGAATGAATAATAATAATAATAATAATAATAATACCACTGAAGGGAGTGCTTGCGATAATTGTTGTCACTCTGACAAAAAGGACAACAGCTGAAGATGCAGTCATGTCCAGTCAAACAAACCAATATTACTACAAAAACAAAAACTAACTCAAATAAAGAGTAAAAGACTCACATACTGAAGTAAAGAATCACATAGCAAAAAGGCTGATTAATGATGTTTTAGCGACCAACAGCCGATACACCGAAGTTTCAAGTTCACTAAGAGCACAAACATAGTCATTAAAGCTGGACACTAATCCTATCAGGAACTCCACTATTTATCTGGCAAATTCTACCTGGGATCAAGCAGCCCATCACCAGCGGTATGTTTCATCTAAACAAAAAGCTGTCTTCAGATCAGACTACAATCGAGTAGAATGGGTTTTATTACTTAAAAACAGAACACTAAACACAGAGCCACCCCGTTAGGAAACAGACCTCTTCTGTAGGCCTTTTTTAACATTCAGGAAATATACAATGAAATTTTAAAATCAAAAAGAAAACAGACATAGGAGATACATATAACAGATCTTACTAATACTGTATACAAAACAATGCAAAAATCATCCTTTTATACTGGACAATCTACATGTTTTGCCTCTTCTGTAGCTTGGAACCGGGACAAGTATGTTGAGAAGGGCGGATCTTCCACTCAAAAAGAGAGTTGCAACACTCCTATGCATTTCAGCATTTAAGCCGTTCAGTTCAATCTTTCCTAAACAGGGAACGGGATCAGGGAGTAGAGTCTTGACTATCGCAGCTTGAATAGGAAGTGTTGAATTGTGCTGTAGTGTAGCAGCTGTTCTGCCACACAGGGCAGTCATAAACATTTACTTTTCTAAACAACTACACACACTTACTTTTCACACTGTTTCCAGTGTTTCCCTTCATCACTCAGAAGTGTGTATCACCTATATCACACAGGTGTGAGAATATCGTGTGGATAGGATTTTTCAACACAAACACACTCGGCACTGAAAGTAAAAACACTGCAGTTATGCAGGACATTAGAACTAGAAATAACCAGGAATTAATAATTAAGTTCAATACGGAATATTATTGTGGTATATATGGTATATAATGGTGAAATGAAACAACGTTCCTCCTGGACCAGAGGTGCTATACATAACAAAAACAAAATATCAGGTGTGTGTGTGTGTGTGTGTGTGTGTATGTGTCTGTGAGTTCAGTTCAGTTCTCAGTTCAGAGTGTGTGTGTGTGTTTGTGTGTGCGGGGTGTGTGTGTGTGTGTGTGTGTGTGTGTGTGTGTGTGTGTGTGTGTGTGTGTGTGTGTGTGTGTGTGTGTGTGTCCAAGTTCCTCAGTTTAGTTCAGTTCTCTGTTGAGACACCTGATTGCCTGAGGAAAGAAGCTGTTCAGCAGTCTGGATGTATGGGCCCGAATGCCACAGTACCTCTTTCCAGACGGCAGGAGGATGAAGAGTGTGTGTGAGGGGTGTGTGGGGTCATCCACAATGCTGCTGGCTTTGCAGATACAGCATGTGGAGTAAATGTCTGTAATAGAGGGAAGAGAGACTCAGATGATCTTCTCAGCTGTTCTCACTATCCGCTCCAGGGTCTTGCGATACGAGACGGTGCAATTCTCGAACCAGGCAGTGATGCAGCTGCTCAGGATGCTCTCGATGGTCCCTCTGTAAAACACGGTCATGATGAGAGGTGGAAGATGAGCCTTCCTCAGCCTTCGCAGGAAGTAGAGACGCTGCTGGACTTTCTTGGTGATGGAGCTGGTGTTGAGCAACCAGGTGAGGTCCTCCGCCAGGTGAACACCGAGGAATTTGGTGCTCTTGACAATCTCCATGTTGGACCAGTCGATATCCAGAATGGTCACTCTGTGCTCTCCTGAAGTCAACAACCATCTCTTTCGTTTCCTCCACATTCAGAGACAGGTTGTTGGCTTTATACCAGACTGTTAGCTGCTGCACCTCTGTATGCTGTATGATGACTCATCGTTCTTGCTGATGAGACCCACCACGGTCGTGTCATCGGCGAACTTAATGATGTGGTTGGATCTGTGCATTGCTGCACAGTCGTGAGTCAGCAGGGTGAATAGCAGTGGACTGAGCACACACTCCTGAGGAGCTCCAGTGCTCAGTGTGGTGGTGCTGGAGATGCTGTTCCCGATCCGGACTGACTGAGGTCTCCCAGTCAGGAAGTCCAGGATCCAGTTGCAGAGGGAGATGTTGATGCCCAGCAGACTCAGCTTCTCGGTAAGGTGCTGAGGGATGATTGTGTTGAATGCTGAACTGAAGTCGATGAACAGCATTCGAACATGAGTGTCCATTTTTCCAGGTGTGTGAGGGACATATTGAGAGTTGTGCTGATGGCAGCGTCCGTGGAGCGATTTGGACGATACACAAACTGCATGGGGTCTAATGATGGTTGCAGCAGGTCCTTGATTTGCCTCATGACGAGCCTCTCGAAGCACTACATGATGATGGGTGTGAGTGCAACGGGACGGTAGTCATAGATGCCGTGCTGTGGAATAAACGATCAAGTCCCTCTGTGCCCACGTCCCATCTCTCTACCACCACCCATGATTATACACAACATAGCACAGATTAGTAGCGGCACTGCTAGAGGCCAGTAAGTGCTCTGAGAGAGATAGAGGACTAAATAATACTGTGGTGCTGAATTTATATAATACTGAATATTGTATTAGTATAGTTGACAATGATGTGACAGGAAAAAGCTCATGATTTCTGACAAAACAGATTTTTTATTTAATACTGAATAAATGTATTATAAAATGAAAGTTTCTGTTTGCATAAGCAGAGCTCAGGTTCAATGTGTGTAAACTAGTTCTTTCCATGTGACTGAGAGAAATAAACTCAACAGCTCCTCCTTCAGGCCAAAGCAGTCACAGCCGGAGACAGTTATAGAACCACTATGGCTTTAAACACTGAAATAAAGTACTGAACACTGAAATACAGTACACAGGCAGGATGAGGTTAAATAATATTTATTATACACACTTTAAATAAATAGCCTTATTTGACATCAAACAGCAACTTAATGCACCAGTGTGAACAAGATAAACACTATATACTTCTATAGTTCACTGAATTTTGTAAATCATATTGACCATAAACAGAAAATTACTCATATATTAACAGTAAAACAGCAAAACAAGGAAATATAATGTTTAGAAAACATATTTTTAAAATTATGATTAAATTACTTATAGATATATGATAAATGTAAGGATAATAAATTATCATAAATATAATGTAAAACATATAAATAGCATAAGATTATTATTATCAACTAGCATGTTGCAGCATTATTGTCACTGTGCTGTAAAATCAGTTGCTTTTCCAAACCTCTAAAAGGAAGAAATTATATGAAATCTTTTTATGGACCTTATATGGATTTTTAATTAAATACCTATGCTTTAAGTTATGCTTAAAGATGCTCTTGTGCATTTTATTGTCTTTTAACTGGATTCTGAGTGAGGATACAATCTATATAATGAGTCATCTTAATATATCCAAACTGTAAAGGGCAGCTCACAGTTTAATCCTGATTAATCCAGCCTGATTTAGTTTACACATACAAAACTTAGACATTTTAAAATAATTGTTTGTTTGTGAGATGATTTTGGCACTCGTACAACACATAATGCGAGACACTCACCAGCGGTCTTGCAGTATGAGCGCTCTTAAAGCACTGCTGTAATTGTACAGTGTGAAAAGCAGTTTAATTTTCAAATCAGTCATGAGAGTTTCTACAAGCTTTCTACTATGATCAAGTGGAAGTTGTGATCAGATTGAATTAATGGGTGAATGTTGTTTATTTCACTCTGCTGTAGATTACAGTGGAATCCTCAGCATTGGAAGTCCTACAGAAAGAGAGAAAATTATTACACTAATATCCAGAAGATCATTTCCTGCTCTGTTAGACTGGAGGAAACAGACCAGCTCCTCTCACCTGCATTCATCAGCGGTACGTTTAAATCTAACACTAGCGTACTGAACATCCATGTCCTCAGAGGCAGAAGCTTTCACAGGAGAACTCTCAGAATTCCTGGGATCTACTGCCCTCCGGTGTACCACACTGGCATACAGAAGCTCATCCTGAATGGCTGAGGCTGAATCAGATACGGTGTTGAGTGGATTTGTCACATAAAGATTATCCTGAGGTGGACGAACATGACATCCAGAGGTGGGTAGAGTAGCCATAAAATTACTCAAGTACAAATAAAACTACTTTTAAAAACATTTAAGTAACAGTAAAAGTAGTAATGTTCAAAGTTTGAGTAAGAGTAATAAAGAGTAACCCGGATAAATGTGTTATTACTTTTAAGTTTGTTAAGTTTAAGTTTAAGTTGTTATTACTTTTAAGTTTGTTATTACTTTTAATCCATACTTTCAAGTATGGATCTATAGTTTATTAACTAAATGTGGATTGTTGGTTCATTAATAGTGTGGAAGCTAAAATTCATTGGCCAGCAAGGTGATATAAAGAGGTCATATGATATCTTTATTTGATCTTTATTTGAACTCATTTAAAGCAAATTGGGGGCACGATGGCTTGGTGGTTAGCACGTTTGCCTCACACCTCCAGAGTTGGGGGTTCGTTTCCCGCCTCCGCCGTGTGCGTGGAGTTTGCATGTTCTCCCCGTGCCTCGGGGGTTTCCTCTCCCAGTCCAAAGACATGTGTGGTAGGTTGATTGGCATCTCTAAATTGTCCGCAGTGAGTGAATGAGGGTGTGTGCCCTGCGATGGGTTGGCACTCCGTGTATCCTGCCTTGATGCCCAATGACGCCTGAGATAGGCACAGGCTTCCCGTAACCCGAGAATAGATCGGATAAGCGGTAGACAATGAATGAATTTAAAGCAAATTAATATTTTGTAAAATGCTTTGTGTTAAAATACTTTAAATATGCAGGGGAAAGTGATTTAAAAGAAACTATTTTGTTTGTAAGTTTTATTAAGATATTAGTCATGTGCCAGGTCATAGGGCATGAGGGGTTGCCAATGTGGGAAGAAGAAGAAGGAATTGGAAGTTGGGGAACTTAAGAAAAAAGAAAAAAGGGGTCAATATATGATCTGTGTATTGATGAGTAACACGCAGAGTTAGGTGTTCAATCCGAACACTGATTATAGTGCTTCTTTCCAAAGTGGAAGACAACATCAGAAAGACGTTGCCACAAACGAACAAAGTATTGAGTTGTTGTGTACCATTGTAAGGATTTTGCTACTGTTCTTGCCAAAAGTGAATTCCGAGATACTCTAGGGCTCAGCCTCTCTTCTCCACATACTCTTCTCTTTATCTGGTGTGTGTATGGTGTACAGTGGGCTAAAGTTACTATTTTCCTTTCATTGTGGGTCAAGTAGCCATTTGTCTTGGCTTCCATGAACCCCAGCTACATACAGGCCTGCAACGGTTAGACTAAGCACTTCTAATTACACTTTTATTTTAATTCTGCCAGCTTTTATTATTTATTTTATGGCCATTTATTGATAAATTGTTGGGTTTGCTATTATTAATGATTTTCTTTTGAAACTGACCTGCGGTGAGGAAATGCATTGAACCCAATTTGAATATAGTAAATTGTTTGGATATACTTTATATTGTGTTTGTGAGTATTGTACCACCTCTCTCTCTCTCTCTCTCTCTCTCTCTCTCTCTATATATATATATATATATATATATATATATATATATGTTTTCATGTGTAGTTATATTTCCTATTAGTACATGTGTATTATTAGCTTTGTTTTTGTTACCGCCATTGGTATTCTGTGTGAGCTCTGTGCTCGGATTATTGCGAGACCTGGACGAGAACTGTGGCTCCGTGCCGTGACGTCATCACGCTACATCGGTTCATGGAAGTAAATATAAGCCGAGAAAAAGCAGGCGGGAAGGAGGCACGCTCCGAGAAGGAAAATAAATACAGTGCAGTGGGTTATTGCCATGATAAGCAGCAGGATTATCGACGCCGAATGGAATACTTCACCTCCCTCCTGATTGGATTATTGTTCCGGAGGAATTCCCCGGCGAGCTAGCTGCATTCGTACTGCAGATCTGGTTCTGCTCACCCTCGCACAGAGGAAGGGTGAGGCCAATCCAAAGACTGCTTGGTGAATGTATATATTGTAAATAAGGACTGAGGATGGGGTAGTGGGCTCTACTGTATATATATATATATATATATATATATATATATATATATATATATTTGTCTGCTTGATTGTGGCTAATACACGGTGGTTTGGGTAATCTAGACATGGGGGTCACAGTCCAGTGACTTCTGTGCCGGTCCCAAGCCCGGATAAATAGAGAGGGTTGCGTCAGGAAGGGCATCCGGTGTAAAACGTTGCCAAATCTAACCATGCGAATCGTCAGTACTCTGAATTTCATACCGGATCGGTCGAGGCCCGGGTTAACAACGACCGCCATCGGCGCCGTTGACCTACAGGGCGTCGGTGGAAATTGGGCTACTGTTGGTTGAAGAAGTAGAGGAGGGAAGAGAGTGCACAGACAGAGAGAGAAGAGGAAAGGTAAGAGTGTAGGACTGAGAATAGGAACTTTGAATGTTGGTACTATGACAGGGAAAGGTAGAGAGCTGGCTGATTATGATGGAGAGAAGGAAGGTGGATATACTGTGTGTACAGGAGACCAGGTGGAAGGGTAGCAAGGCTCGTAGTATAGGAGCAGGATTCAAGCTGTTTTATTATGGTGTGGATAGTAAGAGAAATGGGGTAGGTGTTGTCCTGAAGGAGGAGTTTGTGAGGAATGTCCTGGAGGTGAAGAGAGTGTCAGACAGGGTGATGGGTCTGAAGTTAGAGATTGAAGGGGTGATGTTGAATGTTGTTAGTGGTTATGCCCCACAGGTAGGTTGTGAGTTAGAGAAGAAAGAGAGATTCTGGAGTGAATTAGATGAGGTGATGGAGAGTATTCCCACGGGTGAGAGAGTGGTGATAGGAGCGGATTTTAATGGACATGTTGGTGAGGGGAACAGAGGTGATGAGGAGGTGATGGGCAAGTTTGGAGTTAAGGAAAGGAACCTTGAAGGACAGATGGTAGTGCACTTTACTAAGAGGATGGACAAGGGTGTGGTTAACACTTATTTTCAGAAGAGGGAGGAGCATAGAGTGACTTACAAGAGTGGAGGTAGAAGAACACAGGTAGACTACATCCTATGTAGAAGAGGCAATCTGAAAGAGATTAGTGACTGTAAAGTGGTAGTGGGAGAGAGTGTAGCCAGACAGCATAGGATGGTGGTGTGTAGGATGACTTTGACGGTCTGTAAGACGAAGAGGTCAAAGATAGAGATAGAGAAGAAAAGCAAGTGGTGGAAGCTGAAAAAGGAGGAATGTTGTGAGGAATTTAGACAGAAGTTGAGGCAGGCTCTGGGTGGTCAGGTAGTACTGCCAGATGACTGGGAAACTACAGCAGAAGTGATCAGGGAGACAGGGAGAAAGGTGCTGGGTGTGTCATCTGGAAAGAGGAAAGAAGATAAGGAGACTTGGTGTTGGAATGAGGAAGTTCAGGATAGTATCCAGAGGAAGAGGTTAGCCAAGAAGAAGTGGGACATGGACAGGACTGAAGAGAATAGACAGGAATACAAGGAGTTACAGCACAGAGTGAAGAGGGAGGTGTCTAAGGCCAAGCAGAAGGCATATGACGAGTTGTACACTAGGTTAGATACTAGAGAAGGACAGAAGGGCTTGTACAGGTTAGCTAGGCAGAGGGATCGAGATGGGAAGGATGTGCAGCAAGTTAGAGTTATTAAGGATAGAGATGGAAGGGTGCTCACAAGTGAGGAGAGTGTACAGAGGAGATGGAAGGAGTACTTTGAGGAGCTGATGAATGAGGAAAATGAGAGGGAAAAAAGAGTAGAAGGGGTGAACTCTGTGGAACAGAAAGTAGATAAGATTAGAAAGGATGAAGTCAGGAAGGTTTTGAAGAGGATGAAAAGTGGAAAGGCAGTTGGTCCTGATGACATCCCGGTGGAAGTGTCTGGGAGAGGCAGCAGTGGAATTTTTAACTAGTTTGTTCAACAGGGTTTTAAAGTGAGAGGATGCCTGAGGAATGGAGAAGAAGTGTGTTAGTGCCGATCTTTAAGAATAAGGGTGACGTGTAGAGTTGCAGCAACTATAGGGGGATAAAGTTGATGAGCCATACAATGAAGCTATGGGAAAGAGTAATGGAAGCTAGGTTAAGGAAGGTAGTGGAAATTTGTGAGCAGCAGTATGGCTTCATGCCCAAAAAGAGCACAACAGATGCAATTCTTGCTCTGAGAATTTTGATGGAGAAGTATAGGGATGGTCAGAGGGAGTTGCACTGTGTGTTTGTAGACTTGGAGAAAGCGTATGACAGGGTGCCAAGAGAAGGGCTGTGGTACTGTATGAGGAAGTCAGGAGTAGCAGAGAAGTATGTCAGAGTGGTGCAGAACATGTATGAGAGGAGCAGGACAGTGGTGAGGTGTGCTGTAGGTCAGACAGAGGAGTTCAATGTGGAGGTGGGACTGCATCAGGGCTCAGCTCTGAGCCCCTTCCTGTTTGCTATAGTGATGGACCAGTTGTCAGAGGAGGTCAGACAGGAGTCTCCTTGGACAATGATGTTTGCAGATGACATTGTGATCTGTAGTGAGAGCAGGTAGCAGGTCGAGGAAAACCTGGAGAGGTGGAGGTTTGTGCTGGAGAGAAGGGGAATGAAAGTCAGTCGTAGTAAGACTGAGTACATGTGTGTGAATGAAAGGGAGGGAAGTGGAACAGTAAGGTTACAGGGTGAAGAGGTAAAGAAGGTACAGGAGTTTAAGTATTTGGGGTCAACAGTCCAGAGTATTGGAGAGTGTGGGAAAGAGGTAAAGAAGCGAGTGCAGGCAGGTTGGAATGGGTGGAGAAAGGTTTCGGGAGTTCTGTGTGATAGGAAAATATCAGCGAGAATCAAGGGGAAGGTGTACAGGACAGTGGTGAGACCGGCCATGCTGTATGGTTTAGAGACAGTGTCACTGAGGAAGAGACAGGAGTCAGAGCTAGAGGTAGCAGAGCTGAAGATGTTGAGGCTTTCTTTGGGAGTGACAAGGTTGGACAGGATTAGGAACGAGTACATCAGAGGAACAGCTCATGTTGGACGTTTAGGGGACAAAGTTAGGGAGGCCAGATTAAGATGGTTTGGACATGTTCAGAGGAGGGAGAGTGACTATATTGGTAGGAGAATGTTGGACATGGAGCTGCCAGGCAGGAGGCAAAGAGGAAGGCCAAAGAGGAGGTATATGGATGTAATTAATGAGGATATGAAGCTAGAGGGTGCAAGTGTTGAGGATGCAGAAGATAGGGATAGGTGGAGGGAGATGATTCACTGTGGTGACCCCTTAAGGGAAAAGCCAAAAGAAGAAGAAGATGAAGACACGGTGGTTTGGGTGAAAGTTTATCTTTGTGTTGGTTGCTTTATTGTTGTTTCCCGCTGTTCAAAGACCCTAGTGATTTAAGTTAAATTGTTATTTGTCACATATACATTACAGCAGAGTGAAATTCTTTTCTTCGCATATCCCATTCTTGGGGGTTGGGGTCAGAGCGCAGGGTCATCCATGATACAGCGCCCCTGGAGCAGGGTGGGTTGGGGGCCTTTCTCAAGGGCCCAACAGTGGCAGCTTGGTGGTGCTAGGGCTTGAACCCCTGATCTTCTGGCCAACAACCCAGAGCCTTAACCACTTGAGCTACCACCACCCGCCAGATTTGTAGCCAAGGCCTCTAGGAGCATTACATAGTGGTGGCCCGTACAGGGACTTGTCAGCGTTACTATTATTATTTCTTATTCTTGTTATTATTACAACTATTTGTTATTATTGTTGGTTTTGAAATAGGGATGCCAATATTGAGAATGTTAATAATGCTGATAGAGCTGCTGAAAGTCACACTCTAGATCAGGTTGTGGATTTTATTGCAGACCCATTTGTGACTAGGCATAATCCTACATCTGAAATCATATCTTTATTAAGTTCAATGTATATCTGTGATAACGATAATGATGATGAAAATGCTGATGTACCTGTTACTGATGTGGGGAATGTACAATCAATGCAAACTGAGATTGAGCAACTGAAAGGTGATTTATTGGACCCTACAAATAATTTTGAGACCCTAGAGGTAGAACATAGACGGGCTATGGAGAGCACATTAAATATTGAGGCAGCTTTAAGTGACGCAGTTGAAGCCAAGTTGGACACATTGTAGGACATCTTCCAGCAGTAGTAGATTGTTTTTTCAGGAGGGATGCTAAGTGGGAGATGCAAATGAAAAAATTTAGGCCCACTAGCACACCTACCCAATGCTGAGCTCCTGGGAACTCTGAGCACCTTATTGAAGGGACTTAGCTGGTGAAAGACGGAGAGAGCAAAAGTCCAAGACTGGAAGACCGTCAAGGAGGCTGGTCCTCACCTGTGGTCCTGGTGCCAAAACCGGACCAGTCTTACTGGTTCTGCATGGATTACAGGAAGCTAAACAGCAAGACCATACCAGATGCGTATCCAATGCCCATTCTGCATAACATCCTTGAATCCATGGAAGGCGCCTCTTGGTTCACTACATTGGATCTGCAGTCTGGATACTGGCAGGTGGAGGGCACCAAGGGCCTCTACCAGTTCACCAAGATGCCGTATGGACTACGCAATGCTGCAGACACCTTCCAACAGCTGATGGAGCGAGTGCTGGATGGTTTAAGAGGAAAAACATGCTTTGTCTACATGCTTGTCCTGTAGGAGGCGAGTGTTACAATATATATTAAGATATTGTAGTACATTACACGCATAGTGCTAAATGTCAAGTTAAAGACAATTAACCTATATTGTTAGTATATGATCATGAAGTTCATGTATATGTGAAGCTGACAAGGGGTTAAGAATCATATATTTCTTCTACTTCTTCTTCTTCTTTCGGGTTTTCCCTTCAGGGGTCGCCACAGTGAATCATCTCTCTCCACCTATCCCTATCTTCTTCATCCTCAACACTTGCACCCACTAGCTTCATGTCATACTTGACCCCAAGTACTTAAACTCCTGTACTTTCTTCACCTCTTCACCCTGTAATCTTACTGTTCCACTTCCCTCCCTTTCATTCACACACATGCACTCAGTTTTACTACAACTGACTTTTTATGCTGTCAGAGTACTGACGACTCGCATGATAAAATGTGGCAATGTTTTACGCCATATGCCCTTCCTGACGCAACCCTCTCTATTTATCCAGGCTTGGGACCAGCACAGAAGTCACTGGACTGTGACCCCCATGGCTAGGGTTACATTACACAGTTAAAAAGTGACTGTCATATATATATATATATATATATTATGTGTGTATATGTATATGTATGTATATGAGATATATGCTGCAAGAGTCTGAATCATGCGACAGTCACTGTTTAACAATCTCAGATTTGGAAGATAATGTAAGAAAGGAAATAAAATCTATATATTATTCATTACCTTTTAAAGAAAGAATGCAAATTAATGTAGTAAATTAAAAATACATTTCTGTGATTAAAATTTATTTTGAGTAAGAGTATCAGTAAGGCCGGCTAAAACAAATTTTTTTCAAAAAACTTTCTTCTTGTTTTATTAAAATTGAGAGTGAATAAAGAGAGTCTACTGTGCTTCTAGCTGCTACAATGTAAAAGAGAACAGGAACTGGCTTGTGTCATGGATGCTCTGCAATGTTAAGTATGTTACTGTTAATAATAATTCCATATAAATCCTACAAACACTCAATACTTGTTTACGAGTGTCCCAGTTCTCATGACACAGTGTACAAATGCTTAAAATTCGTTAACTTGCTTCGGTTGGCTTCGCTTGTCTTTCCACTGACGCAAACAAAATTTGAACAGCTCCTGGACGTACGCACAACTTAGCCGGTGTTCATACAAATACATGTCACAAAAATGATTTATTTACCTGTCTTAAACTTTGGTCTGGTGTTGAACCAGCTCTTTTCTTGTTCCTGTTAAAACAAAAAGCAACAAGATTAAATGAAATATAATAAATCCAGTCACAGTAAAAACCAAACATACACTATTTGGCTAAAAGCCATGATCCACACATCCAATTGTGGTTCTTCCCCAAACTGTTACCACAAAGATGGAATCATACAGTTGTATAAAACATCTCTGTGTGCTGTAACATTACAATTTATCTTCAGTGGATCTAAGAGGCTTAAATCTCAAGTATGACAATGACCTTGTGCACAAAGCAGCTCCATGAAGACATGGTCTGTTAAGGTTGGTGTGGAAGAACTTGAGTGTCCTGAACCCCATCATCAGTGTCTGAACTCACTAATGCTCTTGTAGCTGAATGAACACAAGTCCACACAGAAACTATCCAAACTCTAGTGGAAGGTCTTCCCAGAAGAGTGGAGCTTATTATAATAGTAAATTGTGTCAGAGCTGCACAATCATTTGGCAAAATATTGCACATAAAAATTTACATAATAACAGGAGTGTTTATAGATAAAATATTCAAACACACAGATCTGTACAACAGTAAAGTATTTCTCCATTTTTTAATATTAAGGTGAAAAAAATCTGTATTTTCTTACCTTGTACACAAGAAGGTGACAGTCAGACAAATACACACGAACAGAACAACTCCAAGACCTGCATATGCACCTAAGTTCTGGGACCTTGTGTGGACGATAATGTGATAAAAAATGTTAAATATTTATCAGTCTGATTTATAGATTTACATCATCACCCTCACCATTAACAGTGACGGACACTGCAGCTGATCTCTCAGAGCCGTGTTTATTCTGAGCCTCACAGTAGTACTGTCCACTCTGTACAGCTCTGTAACTCTGTCCAGATCCTACAGGTGATTTTTTTTCCTCTTTAAACCAGATGTAGTTCTGCACACGTGGATTAGCATCACTGCTGCAGATCAGAGTCACTGAACTGACCTCACCAGAGGAGTTGATGGACACTGAGGTGTTCTTTGGAGGATCTGAAATGGACAGGAAGTTAAGACTTTAACTAAATCTGTCATAGGTTTATCTCTAATTAGCTGTGAGGAGATCTTCAGCTTTAGCTTACACAGAACATTCAGAGTCACATTGTTGGATTCCTGATGTCCGACTTCATTACTGCACTTGCACTTGTACTCTCCAGTGTCCATGGAGCTGATCTTGGAGATGGTGTAGGTCTTTTCTTTATTTACTGATGTCATATCTTTAAACCATTCGTAGGTCTTCACAGGTGGGTTAGCATCACTGCTGCAGGTCAGAATTACTGAACTGCCCTCCACTAGCTTACCAGAGGGACTGATGGACACTGAGACTTTCTTTGGAGGATCTAGAGCGTTCCAGGAGAAGAGTGAGGAAAGCAGTTCATTGTCATAATTAATGTTTTTTTGCTGTCTTTCATCAATACTTGAAGCCAGTGTTTAACCATTTTTAGCACTTATTGCCACTTTTTTCACAATTATATTTGGTTCTGTATTTTATTTTAATTTTTCTTATTGTGATAAATCAGGGACAACTTCCTGTAAATGCTTGTATTTCTTTCTTTTGTGGTCAACATAGGATTCTAGTGCTCCATTTTCATAAACCAAAAAAAAAAACCCTCTGTTCTAATTACCACTCTATTTCACTAATCAACATGAATATGAAATAGCTTCCAGAATTAATTAATTAATTCAGTTAATAATAAAATTAACTGAAAAACAATAAAAAAACATAATAGAACAATTTTATTTGCAAGTATTATTATTCCCAACAAATTGGGTGAAATGTAGAGTCTTTTAAATAGTTACATGAATTTCAGAGTTTAAGAATATTTGGTTCTTCCTTTTTTTTGCTTTAATGACAGTTTGCGCTCAAGCTGGCATGGACTCCACATGTTTGTATTAAACATTATGATAATATTTTACAACAAATCCATGGGAATATCATCTGATCACAAGCCTCAGTTGAAGACCTTACACTAAAAATCTTATCTTTTGTACATGGTAGTTAACATGGCCAATATCACAAATCTGAGTACATTTAAAATAGGGACCAAGAAATAGTGCAGAATCTTGATTAATTTTGTATTGAACATTTCCTTTGTTTCTTAAGTTCTCAACCCTTCTGGTGTCACGTCTGAACACTGAACACCAGAGGGAGCCCTCCCCCGAATTTTGAAAAGATCACATGACTCACTTCCTGGTTGCCACACTGACATTTAAGCGGCATGCACACAGGTGTTTGCGAAGTATCGTTTCCCTGCCGTTCTTTGGTTTTGTTTGCTGTTTCGTTTCCTGGGCTTCGCCAAGTTCTACAGACGATTCATTAGAAACTACAGCACTGTTGCTGGCTGACTGACTTCCTTACTCAGAGGCAAGCCCAAAAGACTTTCCTGGTCGGAATCTGCCCGTGAAGTGTTCGACAAACTCAAGCATAGAAACTCACTCCCTCACCCTGAGCCAATCCTCCGACCCTCCTGGGTCCTAGCACCCATCCAGTGTGATCTAGTGGAGGAGATCTAGAGAGCCCATGCAGAGGATCCTCCGCCCACTGACTGTCCACCATCTAAACTCTATGTACCTGTTCCACTCCGCCCAATGGGTCCATGAATCCCCCAGCAATGGCCATCCTGGTATACACCGTACCATACGCCTGATTCAGCAATAGTTCTGGTAGCCATTGGTGACTTGTGATGTCGAAGATTATGTTAAAGCCTGCACCACGTGCGCCCAGTCATGCTCCTCCCACCAGCTCCCTGAAGGTCTCCTGGAACCACTCACAATTCCCCAGCGACCTTGGTCTCACATCGCCATCGATTTCATCACAGATTTACCTATCTCTCAAGGTTTCTACATGGTCATGGTCACTATAGACCGCTTCTCTAAGGCTTGCAAGCTTGTCCCACTGAAAGGGCTACCCACAGCTTTAGAGACAGCCACCACTCTGTTTCACCACATGTTCTGCAATTATGGGCTTCCCGAAGATATAGTTTCCGATTGGGGCCCTCAGTTTACTTCCCGAGTTTGGCAGGCATTCTGTGAGAGGTTGGGGATCAGTGTGAGTTTGAGTTCGGGCTACCATCCTCAGACCAAGCGGAATGACTAAACCAAGAGATAGGGAGGTTCCTTCTGGCATATTGCAGCAGGGAGCAACACAGATGGAGTGAGTTCTTACCCTGAGCTGAATACGGATTGACTCCCTTTCAGTGTGTTTTAGGCTATCAGCCTCCTCTGTTTCTGTGGTCTGAGGAACTCTCTGACATTCTATCGGTGGATGATTGGCCCAGATGGAGTCAAGAGGTCTTTTAACAGAGCCCACGTTCGTCTTCAGAGAGCCATTCGACAGCAAAGAATCCAAGCTAACCATCATCGTCGGCGGCACCCAGCTTACCAAGTGGGCAAGAACTTGCGGCTCCATCTCCCACGCCGGATACTTACCCCCCGGTTCATTGGGCTGTCCTCTCCTCCTCATACCGCATCTCACCAACGTTCCACATCTCACTTCTCAAACCAGTCCATGAATCTCCACTGACCTGTCATCTGGCCATCGAACTCCCTCCTCCACTGGATGTGGATGGATCACTCGAGTACCAGGCATGGGTTCTATTGAATTACCGGCGTGTAAGAAACCAATGTCCAATACCTGGTAGACTGGGAAAGCTACAGCCTATGGGAGAGGAATGCTCCTGGATCAACATGGCAGACATTCTGGACCCCTCACTAATCGAATAATTCCACTTAACACACCCTCACAGTCCAGCTCCCCATTCTTGGGTTTGTCCAAGGCGGAGAACACCAGGAGGTGTTCCTATCTTTTCGAATTTTGAAAAGATCACGTGACTCACTTCCTGGTTGCCACACGGACATTTAAGCACCGCGGACACACAAGTGTTTGCGAAGTATCGTTCCCTTGGTAACATACTGAGTGTTTTCTCCATGCTATTGCATTTGTTTTGTGTATGACTTTGCCTGTTATTTATTGACTACGAGTTTAGCTTATGCTTTGATACTGATTGCCGTTTTCTCGACTTTGACTTTGCTCGCCGTTCTTTGGTTTTGTTTGCTGTTTCTTTTCCTGGCTTTTGACCCTTGCTAGTTTTGTGACCACGAGTTAGCCTGTCATCTTTAATAAATCTGCATCATGGACTCTACACCTTCTGCCTCAAGTGCTTCCTCACATCTGGTTAGTTCTGTTTTTTTTCAAACAAATAAAATAAAAATAAAAAGATTTTGGAAAAAAAAACAGATGTGGTTTTAGACTTTTGGTCCCCAGTGTATTAAAAAAAAGTGCTGGAAATAACAATTATAACAAATAAATTTACATTTATAAAATGTATTGTAAAGGTAATTTTTTTTAAAAAATCTGTGTTTACATTTTTACACTTTATATTGTTTTCCTTTATCAACTATCAGATTATAAAGTATAGAAGAAGAAGGTAAATAAAGCTCACATCTGACGCTGAGGGTTTGAGCAGGAGAGCGGAGCTGTTCATATCCTCTTACAGCACAGCTATAACTGCCTGCATCCTCACTGCTGACTGACTGCAGATGGACTTCATTGCTCTCGCTGGTCTTTGTGGTTAAATGATGGCTGTTTTTGTACCAGATGAATGTTGGATCAGTCAGATTGCAGGTGGTTTTACAGGTCAGAACGGCTGATTGTCCCTCTGTCACTTCTGCAGGAGCGATCTGAAGATCAAGATCTTAAACAACAAGAGAAATCAGTAAAACAGCCCTGAAGTAAATACAGTGGGGCAAAAAAGTATTTAGTCAGCCACCAATTGTGCAAGTTCTCCCACTTAAAAAGATGAGAGAGGCCTGTAATTTTCATCATAGGTACACTTCAACTATGAGAGACAGAATGAGAAAAAAAAATCCAGAAAATCACATTGTCTGATTTTTAAAGAATTTATTTGCAAATTATGGTGGAAAATAAGTATTTGGTCACCTACAAAAAAGCAAGATTTCTGGCTCTCACAGACCTGTAACTTCTTCTTTAAGAGGCTCCTCTGTCCTCCACTCGTTACCTGTATTAATGCCACCTGTTTGAACTCGTTATCAGTATAAAAGACACCTGTCCACAACCTCAAACAGTCAGACTCCAAACTCCACTATGGCCAAGACCAAAGAGCTGTCAAAGGACACCAGAAACAAAATTGTAGACCTGCACCAGGCTGGGAAGACTGAATCTGCAATAGGTAAGCAGCTTGGTGTGAAGAAATCAACTGTGGGAGCAATTATTAGAAAATGGAAGACATACAAGACCACTGATGATCTCCCTCGATCTGGGGCTCCATGCAAGATCTCACCCCGTGGGGTCAAAATGATCACAAGAACGGTGAGCAAAAATCCCAGAACCACACGGGGGGACCTAGTGAATGACCTGCAGAGAGCTGGGACCAAAGTAACAAAGGCTACCATCAGTAACACACTACGCCACCAGGGACTCAAATCCTGCAGTGCCAGACGTGTCCCCCTGCTTAAGCCAGTACATGTCCGGGCCCGTCTGAAGTTTGCTACAGAGCATTTGGATGATCCAGAAGAGGATTGGGAGAACGTCATATAGTCAGATGAAACCAAAATAGAACTTTTTGGTAAAAACTCAACTTGTCGTGTTTGGAGGAGAAAGAATGCTGAGTTGCATCCAAAGAACACCATACCTACTGTGAAGCATGGGGGTGGAAACATCATGCTTTGGGGCTGTTTTTCTGCAAAGGGACCAGGACGACTGATCCGTGTAAAGGAAAGAATGAATGGGGCCATGTATCGTGAGATTTTGAGTAAAAAGCTCCTTCCATCAGCAAGGGCATTGAAGATGAAACGTGGCTGGGTCTTTCAGCATGACAATGATCCCAAACACACTGCCTGGGCAACGAAGGAGTGGCTTCGTAAGAAGCATTTCAAGGTCCTGGAGTGGCCTAGCCAGTCTCCAGATCTCAACCCCATAGAAAATCTTTGGAGGGAGTTGAAAATCCGTGTTGCCCAGCGACAGCCCCAAAACATCACTGCTCTAGAGGAGATCTGCATGGAGGAATAGGCCAAACTACCAGCAACAGTGTGTAAAAACCTTGTGGTGACTTACAAAAAACTTTGACCTCTGTCATTGCCAACAAAGGGTATATAACAAAGTATTGAGATGAACTTTTGTTATTGACCAAATACTTATTTTCCACCATAACTTGCAAATAAATTCCTTAAAAATCAGACAATGTGATTTTCTGGATTTTTTTTCTCATTCTGTCTCTCATAGTTGAAGTGTACCTATGATGAAAATTATAGGCCTCTCTCATCTTTTTAAGTGGGAGAACTTGCACAATTGGTGGCTGACTAAATACTTTTTTGCCCCACTGTACTTTCAAAATGTTTTTTTTAACCTTCTTAATTCTGGAGACTAATCACTTTTACCAGCCCTTTATTGTTCAGAACAATCAGAGAAAACATTTTTTGTTTAACAGAAAAACAGAAAAAGCAGTGTGAATGTTCCAGAAACTCTCAATAATCAGGTAGAAACTTCTGGAACCTGTTTCAGTAAGAACATGTTAAAGATCTTAATTAGATGCAAAACTGTTCACTGCATAAGAAAAAAACATTTCAAACCAAGTGAAATTTATTTTAAAGAATGATACCACAGACGCACATTTTAAGCAAAATAGTTCTCAAAAACCTTTCTGTTTACGTCATCAGTGAATATAAATATAATAGATATACTGTTCAAAATTCTAAACAAAATTTGATTAGACACTTATAATTGTTGAAGGTAATTTACTACATACATCAACTAGCTTGTGAATAAAAACATAAAATTTACAGGCAGAAACTGAAAGCAGGAAAATTGTGAGTAAAATAAAATAAAATAAAAATACAGATTAGAAACAGCAGCAAGGATTGTGTCAGACATCACTGATTCAGATACAACTTAAGTGATCAATGAGTATGGGGAAAATAATTCAGCAGAACCATTTTTGGGAACAGAAAAAAGAAAGATAGGGTAAAATAATGAATAATAAAATATTGACAATGCTCCAATGTGGATGAACTGAAAGGTCTTTCTTTAAGATAAATGCCATTTGGTTAGACACATTGGTATCTAATTAATTAAAAATTATATGTGTATAAAAATGTTATGTTAAAGACTGTAAGTGTGGATTAAGGGTCTAAATACTTTTGGAGTAACTATATGTAGAAAATAAGATGATTTTATTTACCTGTAACAGTGAGTTTAACTCCAGGAAAACCCATAAATTTATCAATCTCTATGTTTGTTGTGATTCTGAAGCAGTACATGTGTTCATCTGTTTTCTTCACATCACTCAGTCTGAGGGAGAAGTGATTCTGTTCATCTGTTAAATACTGCACTCTGTCTGAGTAACCTGGTTCATTACACAGATCAGTTGGCTTTTTACCCTGAACTGGGTTTATTAACCAAAATCTCTCTTTCACTGTAAGACGTGTTGGGTGTGTGTAAGTGCCATTCATAAACACTGTAGATCCTTTTAAAGCACAGAGATTTAGTTGGCTGTATTTCACACTCCATTCAGTCCCCAGAGCTGCTGAAACATGATAGATGAAAGAGGTGATTAGAGGTCATTATCCTGAACCCCATCAAACACTCAGTTAGCTCACAGCTTCACTTTTCTCCTCTGGAACTCCAGGTTAGAGAAATAAAACTATTCTTCATGACTGGAAGAAAACTGTGTGCAGGATTTGGGGTGTGTTCAGAATTCAGGACTCGTCATGTGGAATTAATATTCAAACTGTGAATCTGCATTATGATCCACTATTCACACTTTCAGTGTTAAGTGTTTATACTTTAAGTCCAGTGTCACTGACAGACACCTTTTAACTACAATATCTCATCCTGGAACTCAGCTTTAGGCAATAAAATAATGTTTTTGTCTATTTCACTTTAAATTTTTGGCTTTAACAAATGTTTAAAATTTATACATGTTTATTTACTCATGATCTTAAGCACATTTGTCTTCTGTGAAATCAGCTTGATTGAGAAGCATCGTTAAGTCACTGTCACACATAATGCAAATATGTGTTTATTTCTCCATAAAACACTCAGTTTTTGCAAGGACCCTTAAACTTTATTATCTTTAATTCCTTTAAATTTTTAGTATTTAGTATTTTTTAGTATTTAAAATTTACCTTATTATCTTTGTTTGGGGATACTTCTGGAAGTTGTAAATTTCCCATTGTTATGCATAAAGTATCTATCTATCTATCTATCTATCTATCTATCTATCTATCTATCTATCTATCTATCTATCTATCTATCTATCTATCTATCTATCTATCTATCTATCTATCTAATAAATACCTGGAACTTTGTATAATTACAGAATACATTGAATCTGTGAGAATGTAATATAGAAATTTATTTAAAAAAACTGCTGTCCACTGATTAGATATTTGAGAAATTTTTCAGACACCACTGTTGCTAGTGACACACTGATATAAAACTAGATTTTTGTGTTTGTGTGACTGTGATAATGTAAATATAAGACTCACCCGTGATTATGAGGAGAAATATCAGACAAAGCACAGAAGTTGTTTTAAGAGACATCATTCTTCTATAAAGAATCTATATGCAACTAAAAACATCAAATAAAATTACACCAAGTAACAAAACTAGTATACAAGATACTAAGCAGATAAACTGACCTTTCTTTAAACAAAAAGATGTGTAACTATGTGAGATGACAGCTTTGTTTCTTTGTAAGAATAAAGAGAGACTAGTGAGGAAACGACTGTTTATAGCTGCTAGAAAATGTGAACAAGATTTATGGAGATTTGTTTTATGGACATTTGACAACGTTAAATATAACTATAAACAGATAAACAATCTGATCTAGATTACAATCTTTTAACAAGATTAAAAGAGGAAAAAACACATGGTTGTGGGCAGTTCTGAGAAAATAATCATTAAGGTGGAGACAGTAATTTTGGCATTTTAGGAGTCCTCTTTAAGTGTTTTCTAAAATTTTAATAAATCACAATAAAGGAACATTTACAAGCTACAAATGAAAATCTGTGCATGAATTCACTGATACTCTGCTCTTTAATTGTCATGCACTAATTGCATATAAACAGAATTCGATATTTCAAGTAAAAATTTTCCAAACACTAAAGTTAAATGTAATATATTTAAAAAAAAAAAAAGATGTGCACATTAAAATAGCCTCACTTTAAAACTTACATATGTGCGTCTCTATGCACAGAAAGTGGTTCATTCCTGTGCACAAGAAGAAGTTGCTTTCAGCTGCTCCCTATTCAGGGTCGCCACAGCAGACCAACTGGTCCGCACAACAACTTGGAAAACGGTTTTTACACCGGATGCCTTTCCTGACACAACCCTCCCATTTTTTCCGGGCTTGGGACTGGCACTGCATCCAGTGGCTGGGGTTGAGGCATTGGCTGGGAATCAAACCCGGGTCTTCCGCATGATAGTGCGCACCTCAGTGGCTCCACTGAGCCACCAATGCCCCTTCATTCCTGTGCACAAGGATGTTTGTATATTTTGAACTATTCCTGAGCTGAAACCCCTAGTGGTAGGAAAGTGTAATGAGAGTAAAGTAACTTTTTAAAAATAGATGTAGATGCAGAGCTGCACAGCTTGTAGAGGGCGTGTCACTCTGTGTGATCACCTGCCAAGTCTGTTGCTGATTGGCTGTATGAATCTACAGCACTGGGCTTGTTACAGTTAGCTCACAGTGTTACTTCATACTGTTCTGTGTGTTTCTTTTCTTATGACTGCTGGTGGAGCGTTTGTACCTGATTTTTTTAAAAATCCGAAATAATCCTCTTTACAGTCTTTTTTGCCACAAATAAGACAATGTGGATGCCAAAAAAAGTTTCTATAATGTACTCCAGGTGGAACTCATTATTCTTTCATGTGCAGTATAACACAGAGGAACTTTCACTTTAGTAAGATGGTATTGGAGATGGAGAAATCATTTACATAAGTGTCAAATAATAAGTGTCAAATAATAATAAATAAAATAAAAATAAATAAAATAAATGATTATTCTCTACCAGCAACAGTAGGTAAGTTTATCTATTTCGACCTTTTGACATGCTTCACAATTAGCAATTGCTCCACAGTTAATAGCACAGAAACCCACAGTTCAGATGGTGCTATTAAAGGGGAAGTTGTTTACCGTAAATGGAGATGTGTACATGAATGTGGTTGTGCAGAAGCAGAGCAGATTAGAATGTGTTGTTTTTATCAACATCCACTGCATACTGTGTATGTGTGCATGTGCATGTGCGATATTAGTTTCTATATTTATACTTCTGCTTTTCTTCATTCATTATTCCTTATATCATTTAATTTATATAATTAAATCCACAATTTCCACAATTTGTGGGCAGGAAAAGTGTCCAAAGAGCCACACTTCAAAAATCTAACATAAATCATAAACCATCCTGCTACCTTTTGGATTCTCATTTCAATATCCTAAGATTCAGGATACACTATTTCTGATCTCGGACACAATTTAGAACAGATACTAGGAGAATTGGGACTCTTCCCTTTTCCTAACACACCTGATTCAACTCATCATGATTTAAACAACGCAGATGCGACTGTGTTAAAGCAGGAAAATAATAAATTATACAAGACAAGATTACTCCTGGGCCTGGACTCACAGCACAAAGAAACAGGGACAAAATATCTCACTATAATATTATACTATACCTATTGCCAATACCTAATGTTTTTCAACAAACTGTCAGCAAAATAGTACCCATATCCTGTGTGCAATCCTGCTAGCTGGGTGCAGTGATTTCATATTTGCTGAAATTTGCTTTATTACCTGCTGATGTTTTTGTATTGTTTACATGTTTATTTACTAACACTGCCAAATTAATTCTAAAGAATGGTTTGCAACACAATGGCTCTGTAAAATCTAGAAAAATTTTCAAATGTTATTAAAGAGAGCAGGGTGTACCAGTGTGAGAATAAACACTGTGTATGCACTATGTACAGAGTTTTTTATACCACCTCAGTCGACTTGTGTGAACAGATGAACTCACTGCCTCAGCAACAGCCAGTGTTTAACTATCTGTTTAACTGTAAAACAAGAGCTAAAACACGTTAGCTATTATTTTATATATTAATTATATTATATATAAATTTTGATATTCTATAAGAGTAGCTCTGACAATAGTAGTACCAGAGTAATATAGTGTATTTCATTATTTTTTCTTACATTCGAGTATATGGGTGTATGAGTTTGTTGCAGCAGAAGTTTTTAATTCATAATAACTGTCATCTGGTTACAGAACTTACACACAGAGAGTAAAAATATTCAAATACTGACACAAGTTCTCCACATATGTTTATTTGGAGTGAGACTAAATATATATGAGTAGCTTTTGGTTAATTAATGTAGCTGCTAGTTGATCAGAAAAAGCTATTAATTATTGCAAAATTAGTAAAATAGACTTTCATCAAATAGACTTTGAGCCTTCCTGTGTACAGGAAATGTAGACATTGGATTAATGAATTAGTGAATTTAATAAAATAAAAAATTAAATAAACTTTTTCTTACTGTTCCTACTCGACCCTCTTGTCCAACAAGCAAACAGCCAACTGAGACTGTCGTTAAGATGCTCTGCTGATGTCATATGTAGCACATTGTTTCATTTCCTGTTGTGGCAGGAGGGTCACAACAGGAAATGTCACCTTTGCGGTTATTGCTTGTTGTCTGAGCCAATCAGCAATAAGCTAAGCATAAGGTGAATGCTGGCCTATATTTTAGAACTCTACGGATTCTTTTTTTTAGTTGTCAGAGCCTGATGCAGTCACTGGGTTGGGATTTTTCTGCTTTAATTTGCTATGAAAAGCTGCTGCAGTATTGCTTCTTTATAATACATTCCGCAATTGGTATGTAAGTTTTAATATGGTTGTATATTTGGGATTGGAGGTCCAATTCATTGAGGTAACACTAATAGAGTTACATATTTTATAGGTTCCATGCGAAGGTGACACTGCTTTTGGATTACTGTTTGGATTCTGTTTTCTTTGGATTATTTGTCTTTCATTAAAGTCTGCTTATGGATCCCAGATCTTCCTCTTCGGTGCAATCATTACAGAAGGCCTGTAAGTGTACTCTAGTTAGGAGTTTGTGTCCACTCTAGTCGGCTATGATTATCTATTTCCAATATGTGGCTTCAGCTAAATTTTAGTTTTCTCTTGTATATTTTTTGCATTTTTGTGTTAAGTTTGTTTAGTTTTGGCCGAACTTATTTTGATTTATAGAATTGTTTTCAGGTTATGAATCCTTTGTTGATTTTGTATTCTAATTATTTTTTTATTTATTAAATTTTTAATTATGGTTATGTTGTGCTTTGTTTTTGTTTGACGCTCACTTTTCTTGTGGATGATTTGAGTCGGTTTATTAGTTTGTATTTTTTTAATGTTGAATTATTATTGTTTTTACAGTGTATTTGCTTTTTTTGTTTGTTTGGTTGGTTAACTAAGACTGATAGATTCAGCTAAAAGTTATTTCATAGTTCTACTCCCTGATGTGTATTTTCATTGTTTTGGCAGGGCCTGGGCACTTGGAGTAGAGAACTGGTCCTTCCTTGACCTGACCCACTTTGCCTGTTCTTTGACACTGCTTTCAGATTACTGTCTGGATTCTGTTTTCTTTGGATTATTTGTCTCTCATTAAAGTCTGCGTATGGATCCCAGATCTTCTGCTTCGGTTCATTCGTTACAGAATACTTTGCAACGGATCCAGAGGATGTTTCTCAGCTCCAGGCCACCGTCAGTCAACAAAGGGAAATGCTGATGGCCTACCAGGAGCAAATCAGCGCACTGCACAAAGTTAACACTCAGCTCTGCCATAATCAGCCAACTCAGCAAGCACCTGCTCCACTGCTGACACTGCCCCGCAATGAACCAGTCCGGATGGCATTTCCCAAAAAAATTGATGGCTCAGCCAACCACTGCAGTTTGTACGCCAATGTGACATTTTCTTTTCACACCAACCTTACGCCTACCAGGAAGTTCTGCACCCTAGCCACTCATTGTGGGTGGAATGACGCGAGGGACTATGGCCTGCATTACAAGTAGAGTTAGCCTGTTGGGACGCTAACACTTCCCTCTCACAATATATCAATCTGAGTGGATAATCTGATGAGACAACAGCGTATAAATGAATCAGCTAGGACCACTTGCCGAATTCATGAGGAATGCTTTGCTACACTTGAGGACGAGGCGAACCAGTGTAGTTATTGGAGACCCTTGTCTCCTTAGAATCCCTGATCACCAGTGTGCTGCCTGTCTAGAGAAACCATCATATCAAGGCTGTAGGGTAAGCTGGATCTCCTGTTTGTGTAGTGTAACTGTTCCTATATATCTTGTACCTTGTATGCTGCATTGTAGCCCTCGTCACCTGTCATACCAACCCCAATCACTATGCAAGTGGGACTCTTCCACACAGAGAAACTCTCCTTTTATTTCACCTCCTCACCTGCCAACCCATCTTAGGTTTGCCATGGCTCCAGGTATACAACCTCAAGTTCTCTTGGTGGGACAAAGATCTGACTCAATGGTCCTTATATTGATTGAATCACTGCCTCATTGTTCACACCACCCATCCATGCTTAACCACTTCTTTGGAGAGCTCAGCCTGCAACAAGACCGCATTTATTCCTGGGGACTATTATGATCTCAGCGAATCATAGCTTCAGATACATCGCTGTTCACATCACGCAGGACCTGTCATGGTCCTGTCACATTAACACCGTGGTGAAAAAGGCCCGGCAGCGTCTCTACCACCTCAGACGCTTGAGAGACTTTAGACTGCCCTCTAAGGTGCTCAGGAACTTTTAATCCTGCACCATAGAGAGTATCCTGATGGGAAACATTGCAACCTGGTTCAGGAACAGCACCAAGCAGGACAGACGAGCTCTTCAGAGGGTGGTGCAATCAGCTGAATGCATCATCCATACCAAGCTCCCTGACCTGTACTCAATTTGCAGAAAGTGGTGCTGGACCATTCTTCATTCTCTCTAAAACCCTGTTAAATAAACTAGTTACAAATTCCACAGCTGCCTCTCCTAGACACTTCCAGACCTCCCATGGGATGTCGTCAGGACCAATTGCCTTTCCACTTTTCATCCTCTTCAAAGCCTTCCTGACTTCATCCTTTCTAATCTTATCTACTTTCTGTTCCACAGAGTTCACCCCTTCTACTCTTTTTTCCCTCTCATTTTCCTCATTCATCAGCTCCTCAAAGTACTCCTTCCATCTCCTCTGTACACTCTCCTCACTTGTGAGCACCCTTCCATCTCTATCCTTAATAAGTCTAACTTGCTGCACATCCTTCCCATCTCAATCCCTCTGCCTAGCTAACTTGTACAAGTCCTTCTCTCTTAGACACCTCCCTCTTCACTCTGTGCTGTAACTCCTTGTATTCCTGTATATTCTCATCAGTCCTGTCCATGTCCCACTTCTTCTTGGCTAGCCTCTTCCTCTGGACACTATCCTGAACTTCCTCATTCCACCATTCCACATACCTCCAAGTCTCCTTATCTTTTTTCCTCCTTCCAGATGACACACCCAGCACCTTTCTCCCTGTCTCCCTGATCACTTCTGCTGTAGTTTCCCAGTCATCTGGCAGCACTACCTGACCACCCAGAGCCTGCCTCAACTTCTGTCTAAATTCCTCACAACATTCCTCCTTTTTCAGCTTCCACCACTTGGTTTTCTTCTCTATCTTTGACCTCTTCTTCTTATAGACCATCAAAGTCATCCCACACACCACCATCCTATGCTGCCTGGCTACACTCTCTCCCACCACCACTTTACAGTCACTAATCTCTTTCAGATTGCCTCTTCTACATAGGATGTAGTCTACCTGTGTTCTCCTACCTCCACTCTTGTAAGTCATTCTATGCTCCTCCCTCTTCTGAAAATAAGTCTTAATCACAGCCATGTCCATCCTCTTAGCAAAGTCCACTACCATTTGTACTTCTAGGTTCCTTTCCTTAACTCCAAACTTGCCCATCATCTCCTCATCACCTCTGTTCCCCTCACCAACATGTCCATTAAAATCTGCTCCTATCACCACTCTCTCACCCGTGGGAATACTCTCCATCACCTCATCTAATTCACTCCAGAATCTCTCTTTCTCCTCTAACTCACAACCTACCTGTGGGGCATAACCACTAACAACATTCAACATCACCCCTTCAATCTCTAACTTCAGACTCATCACCCTGTCTGACACTCTCTTCACCTCCAGGACATTCCTCACAAAATCCTCCTTCAGGACCACACCTACACCATTTCTCTTACTATCCACACCATAATAAAACAGCTTGAATCCTGTTCTCAGTCCTACACTCTTACCTTTCCTCTTCTCTCTCTGTCTGTGCACTCTCCTCCCTCCTCTACTTCTTCGACCAACAGTAGCCCAATTTCCACCGGCGTCCTGTAGGTCAACAGCGCCGATGGCGGTCGTTGTTAACCCGGGCCTCGACCGATCCGGTATGAAATTCCCTTTCATTCACACACATGTACTCAGTTTTACTACGACTGACTTTTTATGCTGTCAGAGTACTGACGATTCGCATGGTTAAATTTGGCAATGTTTTACGCTGATGCCCTTCCTAACACAACCCTCTCTATTTATCCGGGCTTGGGACTGGCACAGAAATCACTGGACTGTGACCCCCATGGCTAGATTCATGGCTAGATTATTATAATACTGAAAATATTATTATAATACTGAGCATTATACTACTGTATACAATGCTGTAATTATAATGCTGTAATACTTAATATGATAATAAAATACTGACTACAATGCTTCAAAACTATAATGTTGAATATAATGATATAATACTGAATACTAGATAGATAGATAGATAGATAAATAGATAAATAGATAGATAGATACTTTATTGATCCTGGAGGGAATTCAAGCATCCAGTAGCAACACACAGAAAGGCAAGATTATCAAAACACAGTACACTCCCACCACTAAAACTCAGCAGTTAAACTATGACTTTTTTTTTTGTTTTTTTTTGTATGTCTAGTAGCATCAAGCAGCAAGAGAAATATGTAATAATTTAAAAATGTCCAGTAGCAGCAAGTAAAGACAGATAAAATGTAAGATGCGGAGTCACTCCTCAGTTTGTGTGTTTCTACCCTGCCATACCTGAGAGGTGTTATACAGTCTAATGGCCAGGGGGACAAAAGTTTCTCAGTCTTGCAGTGGAGCAGGACAAAAACAGCAGTCTGCCACTGAATGCACTGCTCTGCCTGGTGAATGTGCTGTGCAGAGGGTGGTGGACGTGGTCCAGGATGGAGAGCATTCTGTCCAAGGTCCTTCTCTCTGCTACTGTCACCAGTGAGTCCAGCTTTATTCCCATCACATGCAGGCAAATCTCAAAGTGCTACACAAGTAAATTAAAAACAAAAATAAAAGAATAAAAGAATAACACGCCCCAATTAATAAGCTTTCCTGAACAGAAAAGTCTTTTTAACTGTTTTTTAAAACAGTCCACAGTCTGTGGTGCCCGCAAGTTCTCAGGCAGTGGAGAGCTGTGAGCGGCTGTTGAGAAGGCTCGATCCCCCATTGTGTAAAGTTTTGTCCTGGGGCGTGTGAAAAAAATATTTTTGTCTAATACCGAAACAACCTGCCTGACTCTAGTTTAATAATACTTTACTACTATCTGACTCCAACTCCACATTGACCCGACAGCTCAGTTGAGTGAGACTCTAACTAAAGCATCTTGCAGACTGGATGAAGAGCAGATAAAAGGTTTTATTTGCAGTCAGCGCTGATACAAGAATTGAGATGCTCACATACGAGTGTCTCAAAAATCTCTCTACATCGCTCAGGGAGATTACCATATTTATACATTTGTCTTATCTTCTCATATTTGCAAACTATCCTCTCATTCCCGGGAAAGTTCCACCCATCTTTTATTTTATGGAATTTCAGGTGTTTTCCAGATACTATTATCTTTCGATTCCCAGCCTTCATAGTTACCATTATAATCAATCTTTTTTTGGTCATATATTAAAAAGTGGGCATTCTTGCCTGTATCAGTTGGACTTTTCCAGGGTGCACCTGATTTTCACAGCTCATTTCAACCTAAGAGACAGCATGGGTAAGTCTCATTGTGTCAGGAACAGCTGGACAGTTCCCTGCCAGGCCTGGAGGGGGCACTGGCAGGTGAATCTTGGAAGCCTGCTTGTCAGTGTGTTTCCCTGCCTATTGTTCTCATTCCTGATTGTGTCACTTGTATCCAATTAGCCCTAATGTTTAGCCCTATAAATAGGGATCCTTTTATATCTGTCTTTGTCGGTCATTGTTCCATGTTCCGTCTGTGAGGTTTTGTTATGTTAGTGTCATGTCTTAGAGTTCGGTTCATCGTCCCTCTGTATTGTGTGTATGTGAATAAAGTAGCACTTTGCTGAATCCTGTGTATGGGTCTATCTTCCATGGCGTGCAGGCGCGTGCACGCAGCACCACGGAGGTCTGGGTTCGAGCCCCGCATGGGGTGGGGGCGCCCGGACGTAACACATGGCTACTCTTCTTCATTGTTTTTCCCATGTAGACTTATCTCCTGATACCATTGCTGCCATTCAATGCGCTGTACATAAGCTCAGGGCTGAGCTTTTCACATTACGAGGTACCAGTACGCCTTTGGATGGGCTATATGTGCCTGGGCACCATTACAACTCTGGGTGTACCAGAGTTGATGTAGCTGCTCAAGCCCCTTCTATGGCTGAGAAGGCCTGTCAAACTGACATTGCTGATAATTCCAATACTGCTGAGAAAGCAGTTCGAACTCAGTACAAGGTTAACAAACGTAACCAGACTGCTTGCCCTGTTTGTTGTGTGAAACCTTATGTTACTAAACCTTTGAATAGAAGTACTCAATAAAGCTGTGTAGCCTGATACCCAATCATGCTGTCTCTTGGTTATTTCATTCATACACAACCAAGGTTTTATCCAAACATGTTTCAAACACTTAAAAATTGCTCCCACAGTGGGTATTTGTGGAGTGAAGGTGTCGTCTTGTAGATTGTTGAATGAGGAGTTCTTTAAGATTGAGTGGGGTGTTTCCATGGATGCACTGGTGGGTGAGTAGACAGAGTTTATATTCAATACAGAGGTGGATGGGGAGCCAGCGAAGTGTCCAGAGGATTGGGGTGATGTGCTCATATTTCTGTATCCTCATAAGGATCCTGGCAGCACTGTTTTGAATGTGTTGGAGCTTTTGAAGACTCCTGCCAGAGATCCCAATGAAGAGTGCATTACAATAGTCAAGCCTGGAGGAGACAAAGGCATGGACCAGCCTTTTAGCATCACAGAGGGAAAGGGAGGGGCAGAGTTTGGCTATGTTTCTGAGATGAAAAAATGCAGTTTTACAGAGATGGTGGACATGTGATTCAAATGACAATTGATCAAAGTTGAGATATTTTTTGAGATGGTCCTGAAGATGGGCTGAGACAACCTTTTACAGGACCTTTGACAGGAAAGGAAGGTTGGAGATTGGACGATAGTTTGCCATAACTTCAGGATCCAGGGAGGATTTTAGATGTGGTCTGATTATTGCAGTTTTTAATTTTGTTGGAACTTTGCCACTCTGGAGAGAGTAATTAATAATGTTGGTGATGAGGGGACTTATGTCTAAGACATTAGCTTTTACAAGGGGAGTGGGGAGAGGGTCCAAGGTGCATGTTGAGGGTATCATCCTCTCTATGATACTCACTACATCTCTCACTGTAGTGACAGAGAACTGTGAGAGATAGCCCTCTGGCTTTGATTTAGGCAAATCTAGGATTGGAAGGTTGGAGATAGACAGAAAGGAGTGGATAGTATCAACCTTAGTGGTGAAATGTGCAAAGAAACTATTGCACTGCTCCTCTGTGAAACTGCTACAAGTATGGGTTTGGGGACTGAGCAGATGATTTATTATGTAAAAAAGTTGTTTCGATTGGTATTAATTATATTTGAGTAATATTGCAATCTAGCAATGGTAAGTGCTCTAGAGTAGTTTTTCTGATGTTCTCGATAAGCCATTTTATGGACAGTTAGATTAGTTAAAACAGAGTGCCGTTTGAGCTCACTCCCAGCAGTTTTCATGTGACAGAGCTCACTGGTAAACCACGGGGCACATTTTGAAAAAATGACCATGCGTGATTTAACAGGAGAATGGGCCTCAAGAATATTCTGTAGACCATTGTTGTAGTAGTCCACTAATTCACTGACTGAGGATAATTGTTGAACAGTGGACAAATTTTTTATGCCAGCATTTAGATCAGAAGGATTTATGTTTTTCAGATTTCTGAAATGGATATGACGTTGTGTCTTGGAATTTGGTGTACTCAAAGGAAGATGCATTGAAATGATTTTATGGTCAGAGACACCCAGGAAATATACTTGGAGATTTAAGATAGAGATAGAGTCAGTAATGACAAAATCGAGAATGTGGCCCTTGCTATGAGTGGAAACCTTTCTGCTTCAGGTTTAAGCAGTCCAAAAGATCGAGGAACTCAGCAGAAAAATGATTAGGGGAGTGTTCAGATCTCCAAGTATCAACACTCTGGATGATGATGTACAGAAAGTTGAAAGAAACTCATGAAATTTTTTGTGATGAAACCCGGGTGTTGTTTTGGTAGCCTGTTAATAAGGAGTTTTGTGATAGAAAGTGGATGCTTACATTTAATTGCCAGACATTCAAAAGTAGACAATTTAGGAAGAGGGAGTGGTGACAGTTTCAAATCTGTGCGGTGGATTACGACCAAACCCCCACTGCGACCTGTGGTTCGAGCTTTTTCAAGGTAAGTATATCCAGGAGTGCAAGACTCATTTAAAATAGAGTAAGCCTCAATCAGCCAGGCCTCAGTCAGACAGATGATATCAATCTCCTTCTCCAAAATGTGATTATGGATTAAGCACGATTTATTTGATAGGGACATTAAAAAATTTAACTTTAGTGTATGATGTACTGTAGTGTTACTTTTGGCCAGAGGACGAAGAACGCTGAAGTGCACTTCAGGATTCCCATTTCGCCTGGTCTGTGGCTGAGCAGTGTTTTCAGTCTCTATAGTAACGGTGCTTGGATGACGTAAATGAGCTGTGACAGAGCAAATTGCTGACCACAGAGATGGAATGGAGCCTCTGATCTTGTCGTAAACAAACCACCGACCGGACCCCCTATGGACGTAGCTGCGAAGGAATCCCAGTTGTTTCATAACTCCAGATTCCGGGTGGGAGACCGTGGTTGTTGAGCCCCAGCAGCTGTGATGATGAATTCTGGACCATGGAGGAAGGAGTACTTTTACAGTAGAATAGCAGCAATGCATGCCGAGAAAGACCACAGCAGCAGGTCCACCACCAACAGCCCCAGAAACAAAGTTGACAAACTGACAGCGTAGAAGGAGGAGGGTGGTAGCATGTAGTGGCTAATACTAGCCCCAGGCAAACACTAGGCAAAGTGAGCATGGCGGCTAGCAGCAGCTAGAGAGGCAACAGCCCAACAACAGCAGCAGGTAAAAATTAAAGTCTATCAAAGTCTAACATGGCAAATTGACTGCAGCTAAATGTTAAGACTTTGTGTAAAATTTAAATAAAAAACATAAAACTTCAGAAAGCCAGGCTACTAGGGCACAATAACATTGGGATAGCGTGGAGAAGCGGCAAACAGCCAACGCCTGTGTCCTCTCCTATCCCGTCGAAAATAACTATCTCAATCCCTTACCCTTGGTCCCCACAGCCCTGGAGCAACTTAAAAAAGCATGTTTTTCAACAAGCTAGATCTACGAAGTGCCTACAACCTGATTCGCATTTATGAGGGTGATGAGTGGAAAATGGCCTTTCACACAACTAAGGGACACTATGAGTATCTTGTGATGCTGTACGGGCTAACAAACATGCCAGCTGTCTTTCACGCTTTTATGAATGAAGTATTCAAAGATTTGATTGATAAATATGTGATTTCGTATATCAATGACATTCTGATTTCCAGAATGATTCTAGAAACCAAAAAAACTGCAGTGGACTGAGCAGGCCAGAGCAGCATTTCAACAACTTAAACAGAGCTTCACCTATTCCCTGTCACCCCGACCTCGACAGCCCATTTGTCGTAGCCGTGGATGCGTCTAGTTATGGAATGGGGCAGTCCTCTCCCAACATCATGGGGATCCTGGTAAACTCCATCCATGTGCTTACTTTTCACGTAAACTGACTACGGCTGAGGTAAACTACAACATGGGCAACTGGGAGCTCCTATCTATAAAGCTATCCTATCTCACTTGAGAAGTGGTGACACTGGTTATAGGGGACAAGACACCCTTTTCTAGTATTAACTGATCACTGTAATCTGGAATATTTTTGTGATGCTAAGAGACTGAACTCCTGTAAAGACAGTTGGGCCCTGTTTTTCTACCCACTTTCAATTTTCAGTCACCTATCATCCTGGTTCCAAAAATGGCAAAGCAGATGCTTTATCTCAAAGGTATTAACCCACTAGCTCATAACTCCCACCTGAACCCATTTTTCCTCCATCAGTCAGACTAGCGCCCATACGTTATAATCTAGTTGAAGGCATTCAAAGGGCCCACACCAAAGAACCCCTGCCACAAAATTGTCCAAGTTCCAATCTCTATGTACCCACACCACTCCGCCTATGTGCTATTCAGTGGGTACACGAGGCTCCTAGTTCAGGCAATCCAGGTATTGGAATAAATCTGCATATGGATCCTAGATCCGCTGCCTTTGGCTCATCATTACATGAAGGAGGTGAGCCTCCTAAGGAAGTATCATGAGGACAGTGTCCATGTTCATGGTCCAGTCAAGCCTGCAGCTCCAATTATTTGTAGGTTCTGACCATCTAAACATGTGTGGACACAGGTTGAGAGGTACAAAAATCCACCACTATCTCCTCGTTTTTGGAGGTGCTGACCAGATGGTTAGACCCACACCACTCATCCGAGTATTTCTGAATATGGCAGAGCTCAGAGTTACACTGGAAGTCAGAAGTTCAGGAAATGTAGATAATAGACTAATTAGTGAAACTATAAAAAAAATGAAGTTTTTTCTTACTGTGTCTTTTTGACCCTCGTGTCCAACAGCTGAGGAGAAAATAAAGTATCAGTAGAAGTGCATGTGGTTTACAAGTGTTGCTGTTTTCTTGCTCCTCTTTCTGCTGAAGTAGTCAGTTCTTTTGACATTGTGCAAATACTCAGACAAAGAAAGAGAGAAAACAATTGTGTATTTTTGTATTGTGCACTTGTGTATTTACTACCACTTCTGAATTAAAGCTAAAAACTGGTTTGTAACACAATTGTTCTAGAAAAACTAGAACAATTTTCAAAGTTGTTATTAAAGAGGGCAGTGTGTGTCAGCATGAGAATAAACACTGTGTATGCACTCTGTACAGAGTGCTGTTACCATCTCAGTTGACACGTGTGAACAGATGAACTTTCTGCCTCAGCAACAAACAGTATCAACCTATGTCAAAATGTTTATTTGTAAAACTAAAAGAGTTAAAACACTGCAGGATAAAAAATGCATAGTTTGTTAACAATATGGATAATATAATGTTTTCCTGTCCTCCTTAACATTAACTGGAACAGAAATGATGAGGGTTTAATTGTCCTGTATTAGAGTACTGCTTCTCTACCACACAGGGCAGTCACGAGCAAATACATTTCTAAACACTAATCTCATGTACAATATTTAATAAAGTGAAATTTTAAGATTTTTTCAGCACTTTACAGTGAATATTTAGCATACTGTATAACAGTAACTCTGACAATTGTAGTAACAAAGTATTACAGCGTATTACATTATTTTTACATCTATTTCCCCCATGTTAGTAGCTCTGACAATACTAGTAGTAGAGTAATAATTCAATTTCAATTTAATTAAATTTATTTGTATAGCACTTTTAACAATTGTTATTGTCTTAACACAGTTTTAGAGAAGCATAGAAACAGAAAAAATATAAAGTTTAAAGTGTATTAGATTATTTTTTTATATACATTTTCCCCATGTTAATGTAGATAATTTAAATTAAAAATGCAACTAATCAAATCCATGTTAAAAGCATTTATGGATTATTTATTGTCTTATTTGTGAGCAAGAAATACACTATGAGTGTATGAGAGGGTGAAGAATCAAATTTCAAAACTGGAATGTTGCAGCAGAACCTTTTATTTATAATAACTGCCATGTGGTTACAGAAGTGATTCATACACAGAGTAAAATTATTTAAATACTGACACTGAGTTCTTTAAACAAAAAGTGACTTAATATGTTTTATTTGGTTATTTGGAGTGAGACAAAATGAAGCAATGTATATGAGTAGCTTTCGGCTAGTTAAAGTAGCTGTACTGTGATATATACATGCTCTTTATTTGAGAATAAAACAAAGAACAAAGAAACTGGCACCTCATCTCTGAATTTTCACCCATGAAGTCAGGAGGATCTACCAGAATTTATCATATTTGTGTTTAATTATAAAAAAAAAATACACACACAGAGTTTTATTTCTTTATAAATACTTATTCTCTGTTGAAAATGTCACATATTCCCAGATTCTTGGTTCAACACGTGGAAGACGACTGAAATTGGGACTTTGGGTTTAAGTCCAGGTCTACACTGTAGAACATCATGAATGTGTGCAAAGGACCAGCCTGCCACAGTACAAACATCATGCAGGAGGACGGCCATGCCTAGGGCCCTAGACGATTCTACAATTCTTGTAGAGTGGACCTTGATACCCAGAGGTGAAGCCATTGTTGCAGTCACCAAACCAAATAGAAAGTTTAGGGAATATATGCCATTTGCCTGAAAAATGGATTTAGTACCTAAGCACACGAACAGTAGGTTCAGTTTTTTTTGTTCCCGAGACTCATGAGGCAGAGAAAATTAGGGATGCAAGATGACTGTCTGGCCTTTTGATGAGGGCACCTCTGAGATGTAACCCAGTCTGGGGTGCAAACTAGCTGTATTCATCGCAGGACTGATCTCCAGGCAGATCTAAAATTGGATGCAGGGTACTAAAACGTACAGACTGTAAAAGACAGACCTGCTCCCCTTGTCCAAAAGCAGGAGAAGTTCCTGCTGGAGAAACAGGATCTTCAGTGGGCAAAATAACTATAAAACAAAGGAAGTGGGAAGCAAATTGGATTTTAATCCATTTATGTGGTGTATAGAAGCCATGAGATATATTTGTCAGAAGATGCAATGCAGCAGTGGCTCTCTGGCAATCTTGAGCTGAAACAGCATGATGGCAGGGAAGCACCCAACTGGATGAGAAGGCAGATCACTGGAATGCAAGCCTAGGACCGCTTAGCCACTAGGGGCACCTGCTCCCTGATACACATGAGGAGGGTGGTTGGCAGGGACAGCCCCCATAAGCATACATCCCATATGGATATGCCCCATGTGGGACTGCTCTTGGAGACCTGAGCATTTGGGCATCATGTCTTTTGCTTGAAAGCCCTTCAAGAGTTGAGTCATCCTCAGATCGTTCTTCCCCAGACATGGCTGCCTCTGAGTGCACTGTCTGGCCTTTCAGTTATTGCAAGGGGGGTGTGAGCACCCACATTCTAGTTTTGCTCATCCCTGCAGAAGCTAGGCTGTGGCTGGACACAATTAGTAGAAGCCCCCAGCTCCCAAATACAGCAAGGGATTAGATAGAACCACAGATGTCACTCAGTGACAATCATGGCAGCAATAGAATGAATGATAGCATTGCCCATCTGTTTGGTGGCAGAGATGCCATGGTCTGTGGCCCAGCAGAGTTCCACCTCTGCCTCAAGGAATAATCACTTGCTCTTCTGGGATTCATAAGCCCAGTTCCCTCAGCAGGTCAGCCTGGTAGGCCTGCAATACCACCAAGGCTAGCAGTCTGACCTACTGCCACATGGGCTTTGCCTATAAAGGCAGAAGTAGCCCTACATGTCCTAGAGGGAAAAAATCTGTTTTTCTCCATGATACATTTGATGAGGGGAAGCGATAGCTTGCAAGCATCTCTCCCACCCAGTCTGTGGAGACTGCTAAGCCGCAACCCACAATTTGTTGCTGACATCAAGCTCCTCACAGCCTGATGCAGGCAACATTAGGCCAAGAGGGCAAGAGAAAGTGGACTCCCTTTTTTGCTTCTGCCAACTCCAACTTTGAGCTTCATTAGCAAAGCCAATGCACCGCTTTGGCAGATGCAGGGCCCGAGCCACGGGGAGCAGGCACAGGGCTTGAAAATAAATCCAGAGTGGAGCTTCCTCTCTTGAGCGCTGACCATACATGCTATATTTCCTAAGAGACAACACAAAAAGTTTGCATGTCGTCCACTGTAAAAAATAAATAAATAAATAAATGAATAAATAAAAATTGTGGCATGGTGAGATATCTTTTAAATCCTTTGCTTGCCATATTGCTAAGAGACACAATAAAATTGACAAGACCGAAGACAAAACAGACAGTTCAAACAAACAGACAAAAAGCTTCCAGAAGTTAAAGAAGCAGGGGTTACATGATGTAGATTCCCTTTTATTGTTTTGCTGGAGCACTGCTACCTCACCTGACCCATTTTCAGCAAATAAAATTGGTGTGTTCACTTGAGCTCTGTGAGGACACCAGACACCAAGGGTACTGCAAGGGTTTTTCCATAGCGTCAAGTCATGACACAGCGCGAGTTCCATCGAAAGGAAAAGCTGCTGGTAGTTTAAGAAGTACATTACACATAAAACGATTAAAGCTGCTTTAAATGGCTGTAAATTGCTGATCTTGTGGTCAAAAGGAGTTTCTCTACTTCAGTGAGGATCTTCCTATTCATCCTGTGTGTATGTTTGTTTGAAAGAGAAAAAACACAAAGAACCATTAGAACTGTGTTAGAGCACATTACTAACATATATGTACATCAGTCATCATTACAAACACTGTTCATTAATGTTATTGATTAGGAAATGAATATCAAAAACTATTTAATCTAGTTATGGTTTTGGGACAAAAGGTTCAAACTCACTGTTGTATTCTCTCAGTCAGAAAATTTGCTTGTGCTAGCAGGAGGACTGGGATGAGAAATCTGTGAAAAAAACAAAGAGGCTACACCTTGTTGAATTTGAAGAATTAATTATGTAACTCTACAATTAAAAATCTAAAACAAAAAACAGGTTTAATAGGATTTAAATTTACAAAAATAAAATATTTATCATTAAACATACCATAAGTAACTGTGCAGTGCATCCAGAAAGTATTCACACCGCTTCACTTTTCCTACATTTTGTTACGTTACAGCCTTATACCAAAAATCTAGCCATTGGGGTCACAGTTCAGCGACTTCTGTGCCGGTCCCAAGCCTGGATAAATAGAGAGGGGTTGCGTCAGGAAGGGCATCCGGCGTAAAACATTGCCAAATTTAACCATGCGACAGGAGGCAAAGAGGAAGGCCAAAGAGGAGGTATATGGATGTAATAAATGAGGATATGAAGCTAGTGGATGCAAGTGTTGAGGATGCAGAAGATAGGGATATGTGGAGAGAGATGATTCGCTGTGGCGACCCCTGAAGGGAAAAGCCAAAAGAAGAAGAAGAAGAAGACAGCCTTATACCAAAATCGATTGAATTCATTATTTCCCTCAAAATTCTACAAAAAATACCCCATAATGACTTGAAAGAAATTTGTTTGAAATCTTAGCAAATCTATTAAAAATAAAAAACGAAAAAAATCACATGTACATAAGTATTCACAGCCTTTGCTCAATACTTGAAGAACCTTTGGCACCAATTACAGACTCTGTCTATGAGTATGATGCTAAGAGCTTGGCACACCTATTTTTGGGCAGTTTCTCCCATTCTTCTTTGCAGGACCTCTCAAGCTCCCTCAGGTTGGATGGGGATCGTCGGTGCACAGTCATTTTCAAATCTCTCCAGAGATGTTCAATCCGGTTCAAGTCTGGGCTTTGGCTGGGTCACTCAAGGACATTCACAGAGTTGTCCCGTAGCCACCCCTTTGTTATTTTGGCTGTGTGCTTAGGGTCGTTATCCTGTTGGAAGATGAACTGTCACCCCAGTCTGAGGTTCAGAGTGCTCTGGAGCAGGTTTTCATTAAGGATTTCTCTTTACATTGCTGCATTCATCTTTCCCTCAATCCTGACTATTCTCCCAGTTCCTGCCACTGAAAAACATCCCCACAGCATGATGCTGCCATCTCTATGCTTCATTGTAGTGATGGTATTGGCGATATGATGAGCGGTGCCTGATTTCCTTAGGTGCCTGACATGACACTTGCCAGAGTTCAATGTTTCTTTCATCAGACCATAGAATTTTGTTTCTCTACTCCCTCAGGTGCCTTTTGGCAAACTCCAGGGTGGATGTCATGTGCCTTTTACTGAGGAGTGGCTTCCGTCTGGCCAGTCTACCATACAGGCCTGATTGGTGGAGTGCTGCAGAGATGGTTGTTCTTCTGGAAGGTTCTCCTCTCTCCACAGAGAAATGCTGGATCTCTTTCAGAGTGACATTCGGGTTTCATGGTCACCTGCCTGACTAAGGCCCTTATGGATAATGGAGGCTACTGTGCTCACTGGGATCTTCAATGCTGCAGAAATATTTCTCTGTGCCTCGATACAATCCTGTCTCGGAGGTCTACAGACAATTCCTTGGACTTCATGGCTTGGTTTGTGCTCTGACATGTATTGTTAACTGTGGGACCTTATACAGACAAGTGTGTGTCTTTTTAATAAACTTGCAAAGATTTCAAACAAATTTCTTTCATGTTTGAGGAAAATAATGAATTTAATCCATTTTGGAATAAAGCTGTAACATAACAAAATGTGGAAAAAATGAAGCACTGTGAATACTTTCCGGATACACTGTATATACTGTGTTAGGTTACAGTGTGTCATTTTGTAAAATTTTTGGTTGATGGGGTCCCGTGGGACTGTTTTTTATATACAAAATGTTCTGTGCTTCAAAAAAGGATGAAAAACACTGGTTTTGTCATCAAACATGCTACGAGTAACTGCATTTTTCAGTAAAGACTTACTGCAAGTGTGTGATACACATCATCAGCTGCCCGGCCTGCAGGGTCGAGAGCTGCGTACGTGTCATCTTTAGCACTTGGCCCAGTGTTCTGCAGAGAGGAGGGGAGAAGAACATGAGCAGGTTCTGCTGAAGATCTTTACTGTAAGAGATTATTATGAACAAAGCAGCCACCAGATGGACATTTCTGTAATAACTTACCTGATAGTCACCTTCATCTGCCTTCTTCTTCTGTCTCTTGCTTCTGCTCACACAAAGTCAAATATTTACCCACTGTAATCATCTTCAGAGTCATTAGTGATGAATTTATCAGCACAGATTTTCTCACCTCAGCCAGAAGAGTGCAGAGAGAACAGCTGCAAGCCCAAAAAGTCCAAGTCCAACAGCCACATACACAATCACAAAACCATCTGATAGGGTATACACACACACACACACACACGCACACACAGACATTTTCTTTTAAACTTCATCCACAGTGCATGATGTAGAACAGAGCAGTGATCACACAGGAATGAAAAATCATCACCCTCACCATTAACAGTGAGGGACACTGCAGCTGATCTCTCAGAGCCATGTTTATTCTGAGACTCGCAGTAGTACTGTCCACTCTGTACAGCTCTGTAACTCTGTCCAGATCCTACAGGTGATGATTCGTTCTCTTTAAACCAGGTGTAGTTCTGCACAGGTGGGTTAGCATCACTGCTGCAGGTCAGAGTCAATGAACTGCCCTGCAATATCTCACCGGAGAGACTGATGGACACTGAGACATTCTTAGGAGGATCTGAAATGCACAAGAAGTTAAGACTTTAACTAAATCTGTGATTTTCAATGACCAGTTTTATCTCTAATTAGCTGTGAGGAGATCTTCAGCTTTAACTTACACAGAATATTCAGAGTCACACTGTTGGATTCCTGATGTCCGACTTCATTACTGCACTTGCACTTGTACTCTCCAGCATCCTCAGATCTGATTTTGGAGATGGTGTAAGTCTTTTCATTTCCTACTGATGTCATCCCCTTATACCAGGTGTAGCTCTTCACAGGTGGGTTAGCATCACTGCTGCAGGTCAGAGTTACTGAACTGTCCTCCACTATCTCACCAGAGGGACTAAAGGACAGTGAGACTTTCTTTGGACGATCTAGAGAGTTCCATGACAAGAGTGGGGAAAGCTGTTCATTGTCATAATTATTGCTTTTTTACTGTCTTTAATCAATACCTGAAGCCAGTGTTGAACCATTTTTAACACTTTTTCCATTGTAATATTTGGCTCTTTATTTTAGTTGAATCTGTTTTATTGTGATAAATCAGAGACAAATTGCTATAAATGCTTGTGTTTCTTTCTTTTTGGTCAAACTGGGATTCTAAAACTCCACTTTCACAAACCAAAAAACAAATAAACTCTCTGTTCTAATTGCCACTCTATTTCACTCATCAACACAAACATGAAATTGCTTCCAGAATTAATTAATAGATTCAGTTAATACATCGATAATACGACATAATAGATCAAACTGAGTGGAATGAAGAGTCTTTTAAATATTTACATGAATTTCAGAGTTTAAGAATATTTGATTTTTCCCCTTTCTAATCTAGCCATGGGGGTCACGGTCCAGTGACTTCTGTGCCGGTCCCAAGCCCAGATAAATAGAGAGAGTTGCGTCAGGAAGGGCATACGGCGTAAAACATTGCCAAATTTAACCATGCGAATCGTCAGTACTCCGAATTTCATACCGGATCGGTTGAGGCCCGGGTTAACAACGACCACCATTGGCGCCGTTAACCTACAGGGCGCCGGTGGAAATTGGGCTACTGTTGGTTGAAGAAGTAGAGGAGGGAGGAGAGTGCACAGACAGAGAGAGAAGAGGAAAGGTAAGAGTGTAGGTGTTACGGGTAGCAGGGCTGAGGGTGACCACTAGGGGGCCCTCAGTAGGGGTTGTCATGTCATGTCTGTTTATGTTTATGTTTTGGCCATGTGCGTGTTTTAGCCCCGCCCTAGCCTAATGTGTGTTCCTTCCCCTGTGCACCTGTCCCCAATGTATCATGATTGTTCCCTGATTATGTTTCCTATTTATAGTCCTGTCTTTGTCTGTTTTAGTTGCTAGTCTTCGTTTGTATGTAGGCCAGTGCGGTGTCGCGGTTTCTGTTATGTTCATGTCTCGTGTTTCATGTTTAATAAATCCCCTTTATGTTTCACGGAAGCTTCGCGTTGGGTCTGTTACTATCCAGCCGGACACCGCCGGCCGTAACAGAAAGACTAGCCCAAACCGAACAGATCCAGCGCGAAGCTTCAGCGAGAAGGTTAGTTTTTTCGTTTCCGGGTTTTTATTGTTTTGCTTGGTTTTTCGTTTTGCGCTCCGGTTCGGAGTGGGGTTTTTCGGGGGGGTTTTTGTTGATTCCGCCCCTCTCTCCGCCCGCGGTTAGGGACAGGAGGAGGGTGTCGGCAGAAAATTTACATTTTTGGAAGATTTTTTTATTTCGTCCATGTTCCGTGGGGGGTGTCGCCTCACGATGTAGCTTCCGTGAGGGGCGTGCCCCCATTTTTAGAGTTTCGTCCATGTTCTCGTGGGGGGCGTCGCCTCACGATGTAGCTTCCGTGAGGGGCGTACCCCCATTTTTATCCAGTGAAAGAGTTCCGGCCAAGGACCGGAGTTTCGAGTTTTTGTTTCCGGCTCTCGCTCTGCTTAGGTTCTGGTGGGGGGCGTCACCCCACGATGTAGCTTCCGTGGGGGGCGTTGCCCCAATGCTCGCCGGCAGAGAAGAGTTCCGGCCAGGGCCCCGGACATTGATTTTTTTTTTTTTATTGTTTTGGGTTGCTCTGACTCTCGCTCCGCCCATGTTCCTGTGGGGGGCGTTGCCCCATGATGTAGCTTCCGTGGGGGCGCTGCCCCACCTGTTGTCAGCGGAGGAGAGTACCAGCTGCACCTTGCTCCCACCCTCCCGCCCCTTGGGGAGTTCCAGACCCCAGCGAGACGGACATCGTCGCCACGGAGCCGTCGTTCGTCGGTGGACGTCGCTCGGTGCGAGTGCTCGGCGGTGGACGTCGCTCGGCGCTGCAGCTCGGCGGTGGACGTCGCTTGGCCCTGTTGCTCGGCTGTGGACGTCACTCGGCTCTGCGGCTCGGCTGTGGACGTCGTTCGGCGCCTCCGCTCGGTTGTGGACGTCGCGTCGGACCCTTTGGCCTTGCCGTCGGGTCCTTTGCTCCCCCCACTTGTCTCGCTCCGGCTTCTCACTCCCCCCACTTGCCTCGCCTTGATCCTCGTTACCCCCACTTGCCTCGCCTTTGTCCTCGCTTCCCCCCACTCGCCTTGCTTTTGCTTCTCGCTCCCCCCCCAAGTGCCTCGCCCTGCTCCTCGCTCCCCCCACCGGCCTCTCTACGTTCCTAGCTCCTCCCCAGGACCCATCGCTGGACCGGACTTTTTGGGAGGGGCTAGGGTTTGGCGCGTCGGGAGCCGTGCCTTTGAGAGGGGGGGGGATGTTACGGGTAGCAGGGCTGAGGGTGACCGCTAGGGGGCCCTCAGTAGGGGTTGTCATGTCATGTCTGTTTATGTTTATGTTTTGGCCATGTGCGTGTTTTAGCCCCGCCCTAGCCTAATGTGTGTTCCTTCCCCTGTGCACCTGTCCCCAATGTATCATGATTGTTCCCTGATTATGTTTCCTATTTATAGTCCTGTCTTTGTCTGTTTTAGTTGCTAGTCTTCGTTTGTATGTAGGCCAGTGTGGTGTCGCGGTTTCTGTTATGTTCATGTCTCGTGTTTCATGTTTAATAAATCCCCTTTATGTTTCACGGAAGCTTCGCGTTGGGTCTGTTACTATCCAGCCGGACACCGCCGGCCGTAACAGTAGGACTGAGAATAGGAACTCTGAATGTTGGTACTATGACAGGGAAAGGTAGAGAGCTGGCTGATATGATGGAGAGAAGGAAGGTGGATATATTGTGTGTACAGGAGACCAGGTGGAAGGGTAGCAAGGCTCGTAGTATAGGAGCAGGATTCAAGCTGTTTTATTATGGTGTGGATAGTAAGAGAAATGGGGTAGGTGTGGTCCTGAAGGAGGAGATTGTGAGGAATGTCCTGGAGGTGAAGAGAGTGTCAGACAGGGTGGTGAGTCTGAAGTTAGAGATTGAAGGGAGAGATTGATGTTGAATGTTGTTAGTGGTTATGCCCCACAGGTAGGTTGTGAGTTAGAGGAGAAAGAGAGATTCTGGAGTGAATTAGATGAGGGGATGGAGAGTATTCCCACGGGTGAGAGAGTGGTGATAGGAGAGGATTTTAATGGACATGTTGGTGAGGGGAACAGAGGTGATGAGGAGGTGATGGGCAAGTTTGGAGTTAAGGAAAGGAACCTTGAAGGACAGATGGTAGTGGACTTTGCTAAGAGGATGGACATGGGTGTGGTTAACACTTATTTTCAGAAGAGGGAGGAGCATAGAATGACTTACAAGAGTGGAGGTAGGAGAACTCAGGTAGACTACATCCTATGTAGAAGAGGCAATCTGAAAGAGATTAGTGACTGTAAAGTGGTTGTGGGAGAGAGTGTAGCCAGACAGCATAGGATGGTGGTGTGTTGGATGACTTTGATGGTCTATAAGAAGAAGAGGTCAAAGATAGAGAAGAAAACCAAGTGGTGGAAGCTGAAAAAGGAGGAATGTTGTGAGGAATTTAGAAAGAAGTTGAGGCAGGCTCTGGGTGGTCAGGTAGTGCTGCCAGATGACTGGGAAACTACAGCAGAAGTGATCAGGGAGACAGGGAGAAAGGTGCTGGGTGCGTCATCTGGAAGGACGAAAGAAGATAAGGAGACTTGGTGGTGGAATGAGGAAGTTCAGGATAGTATCCAGAGGAAGAGGTTAGCCAAGAAGAAGTGGGACATGGACAGGACTGAAGAGAATAGAGAGCAATACAAGGAGTTACAGCGCAGAGTGAAGATGGAGGTGTCTAAGGCCAAGCAGAAGGCATATGACAAGTTGTACACTAGGTTAGACACTAGAGAAGGACAGAAGGACTTGTACAGGTTAGCTAGGCAGAGGGATCGAGATGGGAAGGATGTGCTGCAAGTTAGAGTTATTAAGGATAGAGATGGAAGGGTGCTCACAAGTGAGGAGAGTGTACAGAGGAGATGGAAGGAGTACTTTGAGGAGCTGATGAATGAGGAAAATGAGAGAGAAAAAAAGAGTAGAAGAGGTGAACTCTGTGGAACAGAAAGTAGATAACATTAGAAAGGATGAAGTCAGGAAGGCTTTGAACAGGATGAAAAGTGGAAAGGCAGTTGGTCCCGCAGTGGAGGTCTGGAAGGTCCCACAGACCCGGTGGAGGTCTGGAAGTGTCTGGGAGAGGCAGCAGTGGAATTTTTAACTAGTTTTTTCAACAGGGTTTTAGAGAGTGAGAGGATGCCTGAGGAATGGAGAAGAAGTGTGTTAGTGCCGATCTTTAAGAATAAGGGTGACGTGCAGAGTTGCAGCAACTATAGGGGGATAAAGTTGATGAGCCATACAATGAAGCTATGTCAAAGAGTAGTGGAAGCTAGGTTAAGGAAGGTAGTGGAAATTTGTGAGCAGCAGTATGGCTTCATGCCCAGAAAGAGCACAACAGATGCAATGTTTGCTCTGAGAATTTTGATGGAGAAGTATAGGGATGGTCAGAGGGAGTTGCACTGTGTGTTTGTAGACTTGGAGAAAGCGTATGACAGGGTGCCAAGAGAAGAGCTGTGGTACTGTATGAGGAAGTCAGGAGTAGCAGAGAAGTATGTCAGAGTGGTGCAGGACATGTATGAGAGGAGCAGGACAGTGGTGAGGTGTGCTGTAAGTCACATAAAGGAGTTCAAAGTGGTGGTGGGACTGCATCAGGGATCAGCTCTGAGCCCCTTCCTGTTTGCTATAGTGATGGACCAGTTGTCAGAGGAGGTCAGACAGGAGTCTCCTTGGACAATGATGTTTGCAGATGACATTATGATCTGTAGTGAGAGCAGGGAGCAGGTGGAGGAAAACCTGGAGAGATGGAGGTTTGCGCTGGAGAGAAGAGGAATGAAAGTCAGTCGTAGTAAGACTGGGTACATGTGTGTGAATGAAAGGGAGGGAAGTGGAACAGTAAGGTTACAGGGTGAAGAGGTGAAGAAGGTACAGGAGTTTAAGTACTTGGGGTCAACAGTCCAGAGTAATGGAGAGTGTGGGAAAGAGGTAAAGAAGCGAGTGCAGGCAGGTTGGAATGGGTGGAGAAAGGTGTCGGGAGTTCTGTTTGAGAGGAAAATATCAGCGAGAATCAAGGGGAAGGTGTACAGGACAGTGGTGAGACCGGCCATGCTGTATGGTTTAGAGACAGTGTCATTGAGGAAGAGACAGGAGTCAGAGCTAGAGGTAGCAGAGCTGAAGATGTTGAGGTTCTCTTTGGGAGTTGCAAGATTGGACAGGATTAGGAACTAGTACATCAGAGGGACAGCTCATGTTGGACATTTGGGGGACAAAGTTAGGGAGGCCAGATTAAGATGGTTTGGACATGTTCAGAGGAGGGAGAGTGAGTATATTGGTAGGAGAATGTTGGACATGGAGCTGCCAGGCAGGAGGCAAAGAGGAAGGCCAAAGAGGAGGTATATGGATGGAATTAATGAGGATATGAAGCTAGTGGGTGCAAGTGTTGAGGATGCAGAAGATAGGGATAGGTGGAGGGAGATGATTCGCTGTGGCGACCCCTGAAGGGAAAAGCCGAAAGAAGAAGAAAAAGTTTTTTCCCCTTTCTGCTTTAATGACAGTTTGCACTCGAGCTGGCATGAACTCCACAATTTTGTATGAAACATTATGATAACATTTTAGATCAAATCCATGCGAGCATCATCTGATCACAAGCTTCAGTAGAAGACATTACACTAAAAATCTGACCTTTTGTACAAGGAAGTTAACATGGGCATTATCACAAATCTGACTACATTTAAAATAGGGACCAAGAAATAGTGCAGATTCTTAATTAACGATACATTGAAGATATTGAACATTTCCATTGTTCCTTAAGTTCTAAATCCTTCTGGTTATTTCTGTTTTAAAACACAATCCCAGATTTTGGGAAAAATCCTAGATGTGATGAGATGAGATGGTTTCAGACTTTTGGACCACAGTGTATTTAAACAAAAGAAAAAAAGAAGCGATGGAAATAACAATGACAACAAATAAGAAATAAAATGAAATAAAAAGCATTTCTAAAATGTTACGTTTCTTTAATCAGTAAACCACTGTTACTGTGTGTGTAAGTGGGGGCGTGGCCGAGCGCTGGTTTGTGAATGGAGGGCAGAGCTGAGGGGAGTGAGTGATAAGGATCACACACCTGTGGAGAATTCAATTAATGATTGTTACAGTGAGCTGTGGTAGGGATAGAAAAGGGAGAGATGTGTGTGTGTGTGTGTGTGTGTGTGTGTGTGTGTGTGTGTGTGTGTGTGTGTGTGTGTGTGTGTGTGTGTGTGTGTGTGGAGAGAGCGATAATGTGTGTAGAGCAGATTCTTGATTAGCGTTATATTGAGGATATTCTGGTTAGTTCTGGGGTTTTTTTTCAAACAGAAATAAATTCTTTTTTTTTTTTAAATTCCAGATGTGGTTTCAGACTTTGGACCTCAGTATATTTAAAAAAGCGCTGGAAACAACAACAACAACAAATAACAAATAAAATTATTGGAATTACGAACATTTCTAAAATGTAAATTAAATGTAAATGTGCATTTTTTTTTAAATGTATGTGTTTACATTTTTACAATTTATATTGTTTCCTTTATCAACTATAAGATTATGAAGTATAGAAGAAGAAGGTAAATAAAGCTCACATCTGACGCTGAGGGTTTGAGCAGGAGAGCGGAGATGTTCATATCCTCTTACAGCACAGCTATAACTGCCTGCATCCTCACTGCTGACTGACTGCAGATGGACTTCATTGCTCTTGTTGGTCTTTGTGGTTAAATGATGGCTGTTTTTGTACCAGATGAATGTTGGATCAGTCAGACTGCAGGTGGTTTTACAGGTCAGAACGGCTGATTGTCCCTCTGTCACTTCTGCAGGAGCGATCTGAAGATCAAGATCTTAAACAACAAGAGAAATCAGAAAACAGTCCTGAAGTCAATACTCTGCTTTCTCCAGATGTTTTTTTTTCTAACTAATGAGATTATTTTCAGTATTATTTTCAGGGTTTATAACCTTCTCAATCCTGGAGACTAGTCACTTTTACCAGCCCTTTATTGTCCAGAACAATCAGAGAAAACATTTTTTGTTTAAAAGAAAAACAGAAAAAGTAGCATGAATATTCCAGACACTCTCAATAATCAGGTACAAACTTCTGGAACCTGTTTCAGTAAGAACATGAAATAGTATAGTTAGAGATCTTCATTAATCTGGAACAAAACTGTTCACTGCATAAGAAAACAACATTTCAAACCAAGTGAAATTTATTTTAAAGAATGATACCACAGACGCAGTTCTGTTTACGTCATCAGTGAATATAAATATAATAGATATACTGTTCAAAATTCTAAACAAAATTTGATTAGACACTTATAATTGTTGAAGGTAATTGACTACATACATCAACTAGCTTGGGATATTGTGAATGAAAACATAAAATTTAGAGGCAGAAACTGAAAGCAGGAAAATTGTGAGTAAAAAAAAATAAAAATACAGATTAGAAACAGCAGCAAGGATTGTGTCAGACATCACTGATGCAGATACAACTTAAATGATCAATGAGCAGAGGGGAAATAATTCAGCAGAACCATTTATGGGGACAAACCATTAACCAAGGAACCAATCTTGGTTTATCAACCTCAACTAAAAGAAAGCTAGAGTCGAATGTGGAAAGAAAAAAAAACATGCATAGAAAGAGAGCAGCTTCTGGAAAAATGTCTGGTTTTCAGATGAGTCCTAAAGGCATGGGATGGATCTGATGGTGGAGTGTTTGTGTGGAGAAAGACAGGAGACAAAGACCAACCAAACTGCACTAAAGGATCTATAGATCTCTAAGGTCTATAGATCTAAGGATCTATAAATCTCAGAGGAGGCTGTGGATTTTTTTCCTACAGTGGTGTCAGTGAACTTGTGTTCTTTGGTGGCTTCATGAACTCAGAAGTTTACAGATGATTTCTGGATTTCAGAGAACCAGCAGCCTTTTGATAGAACTCTTCACAGAGTCCAGACCTAAACTCTATAAAGAATCCATGGTTGTAATGAATAATAAAAGATTGACATTGCTCCAATGTGGATGAACTGAAAGGTTTTTTGGTTGAATCTTAGAGAAACTTCAACAGTTACAGAAAATGGCTGATTTAAGGCCCAGACATTGTAAAGAAGTTCTGCATAACAAAGGATGGCAACTAAACACTGAACCACTGTAACTGTAAAGGGGGCGTGATCAAGCGCAGGTTTGTGAATGGAGGGTTGAGCCGAGGGAAGTGAATGGTAAAGATCACACACCCGTAGAGAATTGAATTCTGTGGCAGAGAGAGAAGAGAGGGGGGGGGAGGGGGGGGAGAGAGGGGGGGGGGGAGAGAGAGAGAGAGAGAGGGAGAATTGAACTTTGAAAAAACTTTATTCACAATGATTCTTCACACAAAAAACATAACCTTCAAAAAAAAAACCCCAAAAAACTATACCAAAAAAATCAGCTTAGAAAAGAAAATAGAAAAAAAAAAAAATTACAAAGAAAAAAACAGAACACCTTCAGAAACAACACACAATGCTCCATTGCTGCATCAAATCATCTCAAAAGTTGACAAATCATCCATAGTTTTATAAAATCAGCCAACACTCTTGATTTAACTAAACTTAAAAAGACTCCAATGACACTTTGGAAAGGTTTTTGCTCAATTTTGTTCTTCCTACTGATATATATCACCAATTTTGCTTGTCCCAACGTAAAATTGAACAACTGGCAAACATGCCTCTTGTTCCGGCTATACTTGAACCCCAAGATAAAAATCTTAACTGAGAAAAATTCATTAAACCGGCTGAAGAATCCTTTCAAAAACATAAATAGAGGTTCCACTCTAGAACATTGCGTAAAAGCATGGAAAATTGTTTCCCTTTGACAACAAAAAAGGGGATTCAGAGCTAACTTCTGGATTTAATACCGAGATAAAAGAATTGATGGCAATAATACTGTGAAGGATTCTCCACTGTATATCCCCTCCCCTCTTAGACAGTGGCGTTTTATACAAAGATCTCCACTCAGGTTTTACATTTTCGTCCAGCCCAAAAAAAGAGCACCATGGTGTATCAACCTTCCCTCTGCATTCTCCAAGCTTGAGCCCGCCAAATTCAACATCTGTCCTAAGGTGACAGTCTTTGATTTCAAAAGCACAGAACCACATCCAGATAGATTACAATTGTCAGTTATATCCAAGCGGGCTCCAAGTATCAAAGGTTCCTCCAAAAGCCAATAAAGGGAGTATGAGTTTTCAGCCTTCTGAATGCGGAACAAACTCCACACTTTAAAAAGATTTCTGTAGAAAGATGGTAACTTTGACAAGTCCATTTTCAAAGGGTTCAGCAAAAACAGCTGTTTGTCCAGTCCAAAATTCCCAACGTTTCGCAGTATGGCACAGGCAACTGCCCTCCAACTAACATCGGATGCACCATCAAAAAAACTCTGTAAAAACTGCAAACGAAATTCGGCAGTTCTGCTTTGTAGATGTATCAGTCCTTGCCCCCCTTCTTCCTTTGGCAAGTACAAAACACTCTGTTGTACCCAGTATAGCGTGTCTCAAAAGAAGTCTACAAGAACAGCTTGAATTCTCATTAAAAATTCAGGTGGAGGATCTACACAGGCCAGCCTGTGCAAAAGGGAAGATGCAACCAGATTATTTACAACAAGAGTACGTCCTCTGTAAGACATATTAGGAATCAACCATTTCCACTTTTCCAGACGACCCTTAATTTTCTCAACAACCCCTTCCCAGTTCTTCTGTTGAGTCAAATCATCACCCAAAAAAACTCCTAGATATTTTATACCACCTCTGCCCCAAGTTAACCCATCGGGAAGGTTCGGTTTGCCATCGGCCCACCACCCAACCAAGAGTGTCTCACATTTTTTCCAGTTCACTCTGGCAGAAGACAAAAAAGTAAAATCATCAATTAAATTAAGTAAAATCTGCACATCATTTTGTCCACTAATAAAAACCAGAACATCATCAGCATAGGCAGACAAACAAATATTTTTCATTACAATTAGGTAAGCATAACCCATTCACCTTTAGTCTTATCTGCTGTAACAACTGTTCAATAGTAAGAGAATATAACATTCCAGATAGAGAACACCCCTGTCTTATGCCCCTCCCAACCTGGAATGGAGCGCATAAACCGCCATTAATCTTCAGTACACTCTCAACTTCACTATAGAGTACCTTGACCATTTCTATAAACTCTTGACAAAAACCGAAGGCTTTTAAAGTTCTCCATAAATAAGAGTGCTCAACTCGGTCAAAAGCTTTTTCCTGATACAAAAAAATCAGACCAAAATCTAGATTTAACAATTTTGAAACTTCTAACAAATCCCGAATCAAGGAAACATTATCCAAAATGGATCTACGAGGAACACAATAGGACTGGTCCGGGTGTATGACCTGATCCAACACTCCAGATAACCTGTTAGCTAGAGCCTTGGAGAGCAGTTTATAATCGCTACAAAGAAGTGAGACTGGGCACCAGCTCTTTATATCAAACAGGTCACCTTTTTTAGGTAAGAGGGTGATTATTGCTCTGCGGCAACTCACTGGCATCTTACCTTTAGACAAGCTGTCATTCAGTACCTGCAACAAATCCCCTCTGAGCTCTGTCCAGAAAGATTTGTAAAAATCAACTGGGAGCCCGTCAATTCCAGGAGCCCTTCCGGACTCCATGCTTTGCAGGGCCTTATACAGCTCTTCCAAGCTCAGAGCACCTGAGAGAGCTGCATTACCCTCTTCGGACATCTGCGGTAGGGAGGCAAAAAAAGCACTTTCTTCTTCAAACCCAGACTTTAACTCACTTCTGTAAAGATTTTTGTAAAAACTCACTGCTCTCCTTCGTATATCCACAAGATCTAGCAACACCTGCCCATCTTCAGAGCGTAAGGCCTGAATTAACCGCCTTTGTCCACTCTTTTTCTCAAGGCTAAAAAAGTATTTAGATGGTGCATCCATCTGGACTATACTTTGAAATCTCGACCGGACCAGTGCCCCCTGTGTTTTATAGCCTAGTAGATCACCTAACTGGGCCTTTTTCCTTAAAGAAACTTCTAAATAATAATTATTACCAGTAGATTCAGCTAGCTGTTGACATTTGTTTATTTCAGTTTCCAAATTCTCCAAAGATCGTTGTAGCTCTCTAGTTACATTGTGAGTGTACTGCTGACAGAACTGCCTAATCCGAACCCTGCCAAAGTCCCACCACCGTTGTAAAGTTTGGAACTCAGGTTTAGTTTTCCTGTAGTTCTCCCAAAAAAACTTGAAAGACTCCCTAAAAAAATTATCACTCAACAATGAAATGTTAAAATGCCAATAAGCACTTCTAGGTTTAACAGAACCTAAAACAAAAACACATTGCACCATAGCATGGTCTGAGAAACCTATTGGAGTAATTGAACAACTATTAAAAATGTTGAGCTGATGTTTAAACCCATAAAACCTATCTAGTCTAGCAAAAGATATTACACTATCTCTCGTATGAACCCATGTGTATTGTCTTTCATTCCCATTCAACTGCCTCCAGATATCACAAAATTCATGCTTTTTAATTATATGAATGAGTCGTTTTTGGGAAGGCAAATGAGGTTCAATGTGATTCCTATCAATCATATGTTCAGTACAATTAAAATCACCACCCAAAAATAAAAACTCTTCAGAGGAACAATTTTGTAAAGTAGAGCATAATAAACCTAAAAACAACATTCTTTCAACTGCAGCAGTTGGAGCAGAAACACAAATAAAGGGAGAGGAGGGAGGGAGGGAGGGGAGGGAGAGAGAGAGGGAGGGAGGGGAGGGAGGGAGGGAGGGAGGGGAGGGGGGGGGAGGGAGAGAGGAGGGAGAGAGGGAGGGAGGGGAGGGAGGGAGGGAGGGAGGGAGAGAGAGTGTGTGTGTGAGTGAGTGTGTGTGTGTGCAGAGAGAAATACAGAGAGAGAGTGAGTGTGTGTGTGTGTGTGAGTGAGTGTGAGTGTGTGTGTGTGTGTATGTGTGCAGAGAGAGAGAGAGAGAGAGAGAGAGAGAGAGAGAGAGAGTGTGTGTGTGCAGAGAAAGATAAAGAGAGAGAGAGAAAGAGAGAGAGAGAGAGAGAGAGAGAGAGAGAGAGTGTGTGTGTGTGTGTGTGTGTGCAGAGAAAGATAGAGAGAGAGAGGGGAGAGAGAGAGAGAGAGAGAGAGAGAGAGAGAGAGAGAGTGAGTGAGTGTGTCTGTGTGTGTGAGTGAGTGAGTGAGTGAGTGTGTGTGTGTGTGTGTGTGTGTGTGAGTGAGTGTGTGAAGTGTGTGTGTGTGTGAATAACACAGAAGACACAGACATTATCATCCTCCAGGAAACCTGGAGTAAATCACTCACTCACTGTCCCTCTAACTATAACGAAGTAATCATCCCATCCATTACACATCCTGCTATTAAACAAGGGAGAGACTCAGGCGGGATTATCGTTTGGTTCAAATCTGAGCTATCAGATTTCATAGCACCCCAAAAAGTAAATAAATCACACATTTGGCTGAAAATTAAAAAAGATATTTTAAATTCTGCAAAAGACATGTTCCTGTGTACAGTATATATCCCCCCCAGTGACTCCCCTTATTATGATGAGGAGATCTTCCCCCAGCTCCACACTGAGACCTGCAGCTTCCAGGCCCAGGGAAACGTGCTGATCTGTGGAGACCTGAACGCCCGCACTGGGGCTCTCCCTGACCTTAACACAGAGGATGGAAGTAATTTTATATTTGGACAACATTACCCAAGAAACCTGACCAACCTTCCCCACCACAACTTCGACTCACAGGTCAATAAAAATGGACAGGACCTGCTGCAGCTCTGCCAAAGCCTGGGTCTGTACATTGTAAACGGAAGGACACGAGGAGACTCTTCAGGCAGGTACACCTTCTGCTCACCTCTCGGTAACAGCACAGTAGACTACATGAGAACAGATTTAGACCCTTTCTATGTCAGCTCATTCACTATTAAGCCACTGACCCCTCTGTCTGACCACAGCCAACTTACTGTGTTCATTAAAAGGACAGAAACCGACCCCACTACACACACACAGCCCAGTAAGCTGTACAACATCCAGAAACCATACAGATGGACCCAAAACAGCACAGAACTGTTCCAGAAAGCAGCACACAGCCAGGAAGTTCTACACTGTTACACACCTTTCTAGACACCACATACACTCACAGTAACAAAGGCATCAGTCTCACAGTTAGAAATATAATCCATGCTTTCATTAGAACTGCACAAATAAGTCAATTAAAACAATTTAGTAACACACCAAAAAATCCAACCGATGATAAGTGGTTCGACACAGAATGCCAAAATATTAGAAAAGAATTAAGAAAATTATCCAATCAAAAACACAGAGACCCAAATAATGCGGAATTACGCCTTCGTTACTGTGATACTTTAAGACTTTATAAACGTACACTCAGAATCAAAAAAGCCCAATATACCAAAAAACAACTGACACTAATTGAGGAGTTCATAAACACTAACAGTTTCTGGGAGCACTGGAAAAATCTAAATAAATCTAAATCTGAACTTGCGATACAAAACGGTGACATATGGGTCAGTCACTTCAAATCAATTTATAATCCTAATAACAACAACAAAACAGAAACATTATCATTAAAAAACTGGACACATTAGAACTGGCTATAAAAGACTCCCAAAATCCCCTGGACTCCCCCATTACTGAGCAGGAACTTTCAAAAACATTAGATACTCTAAAACCCAAAAAAGCAAGCGGACCTGACGGCATCCTCAATGAAATGATTAAATTCACAAATAAAAAATTCCAATCTGCAATCCTTAAATGATTTAACATGATTCTGAGTGTAGGTTATTTCCCTGACACCTGGACTCAAGGTCTAATAACACCCATCTTCAAAAGTGGAGATAAATTCGACCCTAATAATTCCCGGGGCGTCTGTGTGAACAGTAACCCGGGGAAGGTTTTATGCAGCATTATTAACTGCAGACTTTTAGACTTCCTTACAAAACACAGTGTCCTGAGTAAAAGTCAGATTGGATTCCTACCAAATCACCACACCAGTGATCATATTTACACCCTACACACCCTGACTGACCTTCATGTTAACCAAAACAAAACCAAAATATTTGCCTGTTTCATAGATTTCCAAAAAGCTTTCGATTCTATTTGTCACAAAGGCTTATTTTATAAAATTCTTGAAAGTGGTGTAGGGGGTAAAACCTATGACATAATCAAATCCATGTACACCAACAATAAGTGCGGAATTAAAATCAGAAACAAAAGAACAGAATTCTTCCATCAGGAGCGTGGAGTGAGACAGGGGTGCTGCCTAAACCCAACAAAACAACGTGTGCTTTGATGTGGTTAATAACTTTAACGACATCAATCAATACGCTGTTAAATTCCGGTGACATTTTTCGGCTTGCCAGCATTTCCCTGTGAATGATACAATGCGTAGATTCACTCTCAGGTGCAACCTCCTTAATCCAAGCAGTTAAACCAGACAGTCGTCCGGTCATGGCAGCAGCTCCATCTGTGCATATGCCGACACAAAAGGACCATTTTAGTTGTCCTGATATATAACCATCCAGTGACTTGAATAGTTCTGCTCCTGTGATGTTGGTTGGCAAAGTTAGTGCACATAACAAATCCTCATGCACATCCTCCTGATATAGATATCGCACATAAACAAGTAGTATTGCCTTGTTGTCAATATCTGTAGATTCGTCAACCTGGAGTGCGTACCACGGTGATGTATTAATCCTCTCCAACAATTGTGTCTCAATGTCTTCGGCTATTTCCTCAGTGCGCCTAGTTACAGTGCTAGCCGACAAAGGCACATGTGCTATCTTTTCCACAGCAGCCTCTCCTAGAAGTTCACGGCAAATGTCTTTAGTGGAGGGCAAGATCAATTCTTCACCGATAGTGAATGGCTTTTTAGCCTTAGCAATACGGTTAGCCACCAAATATGATGCTCTCAATGCATTCTCCTTTATTGATGTGGTGACCCCAAACCTTTCTTCTGTCCTTCGTGTTCCCGTTTTTTTCTTTCAAAATACTCCAGGGGCTTGTCTTTTAATCCAGGGTGCTTGGTGTTCAAGTGGCGAAACAGTTTTGAAGGTTTCATTGCCTCATTAGAGAGCTAGTCGCCGCAAACTATGCAGAGTGGTTTTGGTGTGTGGGAATCACCTGTCCCGATAAATCCATATTTCAAGTAGGACTCATGGTATTGTCTGTTAAAAGTTTTATGTTTCTTTGATGTTGAAGGCTCTTCTTCTATCTCTTCACTGGGCCTTTTCTTTTTCCTAAGGAAACTTTCTAACGACGTCTGTTTTGTACTCATGTTTGCTAATTTTCGTACTCATTTTTGCTAATTTGTTTGATATTTTGCGCATGCGCGGTATTGGTGCGGCTTTAGGTGACGTCTCTCAGCTCCCGGTTAACCTCTCGTCCATGGAAAGTCGCACAAACCCGAGAGAAATACACCACAGTAAATAAAATGGAAATAATTTAATGTTCCTTGGGCGGCCCGGTACCATTTGATCCACGGACCGGTACCGGTCCGCGGCCCGGGGGTTGGGGACCACTGCTCTACAGAACCTTCCCAGTTTTTCTTTAAAAATTCATTGGTCCCCAGGTAGACACCCAAATATTTAAAACCACCTCTTTTCCACGCTAAGCCTCCTGGTAGTGTAGGTTGCCCACCTCCCCACTCCCCAACTAAAATGGCTTCACTCTTTGTCCAGTTAACCTTGGCAGAGGATAAAATCTGAAAGTCATTTAAAATAGCAGCTAAAACATTCACGTCTTCTTGTGTGTTTATCATGACTACCAGATCGTCTGCATAAGCTGATAAATATACTGAGGCATTAGCGTGTGGAATATTAAAACCAGATAGAAAACTCCTTAACTTGTTTAAAAGAGGTTCAATCGCCAGAGAGTACAACATGCCTGAGAGGGAACAGCCCTGCCTGATCCCTCTGTACACTCTAAAAGGAGCACATAAACCACCATTAACCTTTAGTACACTCTCAATTTCACAGTACAACACCCTGATCATGGCTACAAAACCTGGGTTGAACCCGAAGGTTTCCAGCACCTTCCACAAATATTCAGCTCAACCCGCTCAAAAGCCTTTTCCTGATCTAGGAAAATCAGACCAGTCTTCAAGCCCAATAGCCTGGAGACGTCCAAAATGTCACGAATCAAATACACGTTATCGAATATGGACCTATCAGGCACACAGTACGTCTGGTCCTGGTGAATAAGCCGCTCCATTACCTTAGTCAGTCTCGAGGCTAATGCTTTTGAGAGCAGCTTGTAGTCAGTGCACAGTAGTGAGATGGGGCGCCAGTTCTTCAGGTGTGTCAGGTCTCCCTTTTTCGGCAGCAGGGTCGGGACGGCCCTCCTGCAGCTCAATGGGAGCTCACCTCTCTGTATACTGTCCCGTAGGACATCCAGCACGTCCTGCCCTATGACAGCCCAGAAAGCCTTGTAAAACTCAGCCGGGAGACCATCTATACCTGACGCCAGTCCATTCTCCATTCTCTGGAGAGCCTCATGAAGCTCCTCCAGCGACAGCTCCCTGTCCAATTCTCTGGCCGCTCGCTCAGAGAGCTTTGGCAGGCCCACGAGGAAGCTGTCCTCCACCACTTGTGCCCCTGACCACTCACTGCTGTACAGTTTTGAGTAAAAGCTTACTGTCTGCTTGTGAATTTCAGTGGACTCAGATAAGAGATCCCCTGATTCTGTTCGCACAGCATGTATGAACCTTTTCTGTCCATTCTTTTGCTCTAAACTGAAAAAGAACTTAGAAGGAGCGTCCATCTCGGCTGCGCTTTTAAAGCGTGAGCGGACCAGCGCCCCCTGTGCTGTAATGTCTAACAGGTCGTTCATTTTGGTTTTTTTACTTTTGAGGGCTTCAATATGCCCTCGATCTCCGGTGGCCCCCAAAACGCTGGAGTTCCACTATTTCTATCTCCAGAGCTTTCAGAGATCTAACAATGTCTCTTGTGACGTTGAGAGTGTACTGTTGACAAAAAACTTTGATTTGTGCTTTAGTAAAATCCCACCACAGCTGAAGTGAGCTAAAAGCTGCCTTCTCTGTTTTAAAAACAATTCCATAAATAAGTAAAAGACTCTCTAAAATTAGCGTCTTCTAAAAGTGCAGTGTTAAAATGCCAGTAAGCACTCCTAGGTTTAACGTTCTCTTTAGTGACCGTACACTGTACCATGCTATGGTCAGAGATACCTACTGGAACAATAAAACACTGTGTAAAAAGCGTTAGCTGATGTTTAAAACCATAAAAGCGATCTAGTCTTGCCAGGGAGAGTGAGTTGTCTACGGCATGGGCCCACGTGTACTGTCTCTTGTTCTTATTAAAAATTCTCCATATGTCACTTAACTTGTGGGCCTCCATCACCTCCCAAAAACGCTTACGGGAAGCCACATGAGGTTCTGCGGGGTTTCCCGATCCAAATCATCCGTAGTACAGTTAAAATCTCCACCCAGAATTAAAATATCTGCAGTGTCGCAGTCGGCAATAACATTGCTCAACGTGTCTAAAAAACCCATCCTCTCCACTGCACTGGTGGGAGTGTACACACAGATAAAAACTAAAACCTCATTCTCATAAAAAGCTTTCACTTTTAAAAGCCTCCCAGTTAAAATCTCTTCAACTGAATAAGAACAAGGGATAAAATTGTGAGCAAAGAGCAAGGCGACTCCACCACTGAGTGATGTGTTATGGCTTAAAATCACCAACCCATCCCACTCCTTCACCCAATCAGCAGCATTGCTGATATCACTG
>JAUCMX010000025.1:17580047-17585047 GCA_033459395.1 Hemibagrus guttatus | reverse complement strand
ACAGTCAGAGGTGAAGCAGTAACTTTTCTGACATCTTCAGGACAGATGAGTTTTTATTACATCGTTTCTCAGTAAGATGACAAGCTGCTGTTTCTTTTGTTTTTTTGACTTCATGAGAGAAAAAGCTTGTGTATGTGTGTTTCTACACAGAAATATTCCTGTGCACGAGGATGTTTGTATATTTAGAACTACTCCTGAGCTGAGACCCCTAGAGGTAGGAAAGTGTAATGTCAGTAAACTGATAATTAAGAGCTCAGTCCCACTTTATCACATCAGCATCATGGAGTAATTACTGACTTTGGTGTTCACAAGATGCTGACAAATGAAACTTAAAGTCATATCGAATGTACATATTAAAATAGATTTAGATGCAGAGCTGCACAGCTTGTAGGGGGCGTGTCACTCTGTGTGATCACCTTCCGAGACTGTTGCTGATTGGCTGTGTGAATCTACAGCACTGGGCTTGTTACAGTTAGCTCACAGTGTTACTTCATACTGTTCTGTGTGTTTATCTTCTTATGACTGCTGGTGGAGTATTTGTTCCCAGTTTAAAAAACCCTAAATAATCCTCTTTAAAATCAGTTTTTACCACAAATAAGACAATGTGGATGCCAAAAAACAAAACAGAGCCTTATATTAATATTTTTTAAATCCATGAAAGTCATGAGGGCTCAGCACATATAAACCACACCCACATTGCACACATGTAGCCATAACATTGGCCAGTTTTTAAAAAACTCCACATATGTGAGATTAAAGGCTTTGAGTTAGTTAATGTTCAGGTTAGTGGTGACACACAGGTGAGTTTCTTGAATGTGTTCCAGGTGGAACTCCTGATTCTTTCATGTGAAGTAAAACACAGAGGAACTTTAACTTTAGTAAGATGGTATTGGAAATAGAGAAACAATTAAATAAACCAGTTCTTTTCTCTACTGTGTACAACAGTAGGTAAGTTCATCTTAAGATCTTTTGACCTGCTCCACAATTAGCAGTACCTTCAAAAGGCGACTGTGCTTTTAAAGGGGAAGTTGTTTACTGTATATGGAGATGTGTAAATGAATGTGGTTGTGCAGAAGCAGAGCAGCTTAGAATGTGATGCTTTTAACAAAATCCACTGCATACTGTGTATATGAGCATGTGCAATATCAGTTTCTATATTTATATTTCTGCTTTTCTTCATTCATTATTCCTTATATCATTTACAGCTTTTTATGATTGCTTACATACTAAAATTGAAAATAACACACAGTTACTAAAACCTTAAACTCAAGGAGCAAAACCTCAGCCCAGATCTGCACATTCTCAGCCTCACACTTTTTTGCAAAACACAACACACTTCTCTAGATTAGACACAGAAATCTAACATAATGTCACTTCTTTGCCATTTTAAGACACTGCTTTCCAAAATACCACCTCTATAAACCAATTAATCAAACATGGCCGTCACATGTGCAGACACTTAGGTACTTACTGTATTGTCCATCAGGTCTCTCTAACAACACTGACATGAATCCTTAAAAAACATCACATCCAGATGAAACAACTGTACCAAGTGCCATTTGAAAGAAATTCTGTAAGAGTAAAAGACCTATGGCATGAACATGTGGAGGTAAGTAATGTCCTGTCCAATGCACACAAAACCTCTCCACACACTAATTCTGATCTCTGACACTGTTTAGAACAGATACTAGGAGAATTGGGACTCTTCCCTTTTCCCCACACACCTGATTCAACTCATCAGGATATGATCAACGCAGATCTGACTGTGTTAAAGCAGGAAAATAATAAATTATATAAGACAAGATTAGTCCTGGGCCTGGACTCAGAATCACAGCACAAAGAAACAGGGCCGAAATATCTCAATATAATATCATGATACTTGATACAAGGATATTTTTAAGATACATGATATGTGTAACAATATAAACAGTTTTACAACAAACTGTCAGCAAAATAGCAAAAGCACCCAGAGTTCAATACATATTCATCATAAAATATTAATTATTTACCCTCGAAAATCCCTCAATCAATTTTCCCTCCCTCTTGTCCTACACAGGGTGATGGGGAACCTGCAGCTTATCCCCAGGGACAAGGAAGGAGACACCCTGGAACTAACCCATCGCAGGACACAATCACACACCCACACAGCCACTAACATGTCTTTGTACTGGGGAAGCAAACCATAGTACTATTAAATCATATTAATATTATATCTCATATGCAATCGTAAAAGTTGCTGAATTAAGCAAATTAGCTAAAGAAATGACAAGTGAATTGAAAATATTATGAATACTGAACCTGTCAATGTTCAGGAAATGTAGATATTAGACAAATGAGTGAAATTATTCATTAAAGATATAAATTTTTTTCTTACCGTGTTTTTCGACCCTCGTGTCCAACAGCTAGTAGAAAATAAAGTGTCAGGAGAAGCGCATGAGGTTAACAAGTGCTGCTGCTGGTTTGTTCCTCTTCCTGCTGAAGAAGTCACTGCTTCTGAAATAGTGCAAATACTCAGACAAAGAAAGAGAGAAAGCAAACTTCTCTACTCACATAAAATAAAATCTAAAAAAATACTAAAAATATTATTGAATTTGATTTATTGATATAAATATTCAGTTTCATGAGTGAATGATATCCTCTGCTTTAAAGATCTCTTTCTAACAGTATTGTAATTCTTCTACAGCACTTGTCTATTAAAGGAACTGTATAAATAAAAGGAAATTTATTTAGGCTAACATGCCCAGCACATCCTGTGTGCAATCATGCTAGCTGGATACAGTGATGCATCTTTCCTGAAATTGACTTCATTACCTGTTGATGTTTTAGTATTGTGTACTTGTGTATTTACTACCGCTGCTGAATCGGTCAAAAACAAATGGATCACAACACAGTGGTTCTCCGAAAGCCTATAAAAACTAGAACAATTTTTAAAGTTGTTATTAAAGAGAGCAGGGTGTGTCAGCATGAGAGTAAACACTGTGTACAGAGTGGATTTAACACCTCAGTCGACATGTGTGAAGAGATGAACTTACTGCCTCATGAACACCCAGTATGTGTCAAACTGTCTGTTTAACATTTTAAACAAGAGCTAAAACACACTGCAGGATAAAAATGCATGGTTTATTTATAATATGGATAATATAATTTGTTTTCCTGTCCTCCTTATAATTAGCTGGATCAGAAATGATCAGTGTTGAATTGTCCTGTAGTGTATTCTGTAGTACAGTACTGCTGCTCTGCCAATTGGGGCAGTCACGAGCAGCTACTTATTAAATTAAAATTTTAATTAAATAAAGTTTTTTAAATTCAACATTTAATAATATCATGTTTTAAAATTTGGTAAGTTTGTAGAGAGTTTTGAAATCTATTCAGTATTATAATAATATATTCAGTATTATAATATAGTAATCAGTACCTGAATATTATAATTTAGTATAATAGTTTATTATAATTTTACAGCATTAATATTCCATATTGAATTTAATTTCCTTCATTCATTTCTAGTTTTATCTAATGTTCTGCATAACTGCAGTGTATTTACTTTTAGTGTGGAGTGTATTCGTATTGAAGATTTATGTACTGAAAAATTACACTTCTGAGTGATGAAGGGAAACATCAAAAACAGTGTTTATAGTAAGTGTGTGTAGTGTTTAGAAAAGTAAGTGTTCATGACTGCCCCGTGTGGCAGAACAGCTGGTACACTACAGCACAACTCAACATTTCCTATTCAAGCTGCAGTAGTCAAGACTCTAAAATAAGTTTTTTTGTTCAAGTTTCGGAAGAAGTTGCTTTCGGCTACTCCCTGTTTGGGGTCGCCACAGCGGACCAACTGGTCCACACAACAACTTGGCACAGGTTTTACTCCGGATGTCCTTCCTGACGCAACCCTCCCATTTTTTTCCAGTTTTGGAAACCACTGAAATAAGTGGGGTTCATTGCTGGAAATATTCTTAAGTCTGTGGGAGTGTCGCAATTATCTTTCTAAGTGGTGCTGTGTAGCGCACTGAGCAGGGGAACACCGAACAGTACAGAGACAGGGGATTAGGTCACGATAAAGGGTTTTATTTTTAGCCAGAAAATAAAGCAGTAAAACTTTTTGAACTGACGTTGCTTTTTCCTCAGAGAAGGGGGAAGGAAGACTTCCCTTGGCTTGGGTGCTCTCAACACTTCTTAAACACAGACTCTTACACTTTTTTAGTTGTAGTTTGATCACTGAACATAACGGTTGAGAAGGCACAGTAAAAAAAAACCTCTAATGGTCACTATCATTAATTTACTAAATTTCCTCTTTATATGTAAATTTTCTGCACATTGAGAGGCTCAGAGTCTTATCTATTTTTGTGTAAAACATAGGAGGCAAGTTGAGCAACATGTAACTCAAACTCTCTGCTATTGTGCTATTAAAACACATATTTAGAGAGATTAATGACCATTTCTTCAGCTAACACAGGAAACAAAACGATGTGCTAAATATGACATCAGCAACACGCCTTAATGACACTCTCAGTTAGCTGTTTGCTTGTTGAACAAGAGGGTCGAGTAGAAACGGTAAGAAAAAGTTTATTTAATTTTATTATTTTACTAAATTCACTCAGTAATCCAATGTCTACGTTTCCTGTACACAGAGAGGTGTGTTGGGAAAAAGGAAGAGTCCCAATTCTACTAGTGTCTGTTCTAAATATTGATAAATTAATTAAAAAAATTAATTAGTGTGTCTCGGATCGTAGGATGTTAAAATGAGAATCCAAAAGGTAGCAGGATGGTTTACTGTTTCTGGTAGATTCTTGAAGTGTGGCTCATTGGACACTGTTTCTTCCCACAAATCCTTGTGGATTCAATTACATAAGGAATAATAAATGAAGAAAAGCAGAAATATACAGTAAATATAGAAACTGATATCACACATGCACATGCACACAAACACAGTATGCAATGATTTAAATTATTTTGCATTGTCACACTTCTAAGCTGCTCTGCTTCTGCACAACCACATTCATTTA
>JAUCMX010000025.1:17555095-17579547 GCA_033459395.1 Hemibagrus guttatus | reverse complement strand
CATCAACACAAACATGAAATTGCTTCCAGAATTAATTAATAGATTCAGTTAATACATCGATAATACGACATAATAGAACAAACTGAGTGGAATGAAGAGTCTTTTAAATATTTACATGAATTACAGAGTTTAAGAATATTTTCTAATCTAGCCATGGGGGTCACAGTCCAGTGACTTCTGTGCCGGTCCCAAGCCCAGATAAATAGAGAGGGTTGCGTCAGGAAGGGCACACGGCGTAAAACATTGCCAAATTTAACCATGCGAATCGTCAGTACTCTGAATTTCATACCAGATCGGTTGAGGCCCGGGTTAACAACGACCACCATCGGCGCCGTTAACCTACAGGGCGCCGGTGGAAATTGGGCTACTGTTGGTGGAAGAAGTAGAGGAGGGAGGAGAGTGCACAGACAGAGAGAGAAGAGGAAAGATAAGAGTGTAGGACTGAGAATAGGAACTCTGAATGTTGGTACTATGACAGGGAAAGGTAGAGAGCTGGCTGATATGATGGAGAGAAGGAAGGTGGATATACTGTGTGTACAGGAGACCAGGTGGAAGGGTAGCAAGGCTCGTAGTATAGGAGCAGGATTCAAGCTGTTTTATTATGGTGTGGATAGTAAGAGAAATGGGGTAGGTGTGGTCCTGAAGGAGGAGATTGTGAGGAATGTTATGGAGATGAAGAGAGTGTCAGATAGGGTGGTGAGTCTGAAGTTAGATATTGAAGGGGTGATGTTGAATGTTGTTAGTGGTTATGCCCCACAGGTAGGTTGTGAGTTACAGGAGAAAGAGAGATTCTGGAGTGAATTAGATGAGTGATGGAGAGTATTCCCACGGGTGAGAGAGTGGTGATAGGAGCGGATTTTAATGGACATGTTGGTGAGGGGAACAGAGGTGATGAGGAGGTGATGGGCAAGTTTGGAGTTAAGGAAAGGAACCTTGAAGGACAGATGGTAGTGGACTTTGCTAAGAGGATGGACATGGGTGTGATTAACACTTATTTTCAGAAGAGGGAGGAGCATAGAGTGACTTACAAGAGTGGAGGTAGGAGAACACAGGTAGACTACATCCTATGTAGAAGAGGCAATCTGAAAGAGATTAGTGACTGTAAAGTGGTAGTGGGAGAGAGTGTAGCCAGACAGCATAGGATGGTGGTGTGTAGGATGACTTTGATGGTCTGTAAGAAGAAGAGGTCAAAGATAGAGAAGAAAACCAAGTGGTGGAAGCTGAAAAAGGAGGAATGTTGTGAGGAATTTAGACAGAAGTTGAGGCAGGCTCTGGGTGGTCAGGTAGTGCTGCCAGATGACTGGGAAACTACAGCAGAAGTGAACAGGGAGACAGGGAGAAAGGTGATGAGTGTGTCATCTGGAAGGAGGAAAGAAGATAAGGAGACTTGGTGGTGGAATGAGGAAGTTCAGGATAGTGTCCAGAGGAAGAGGTTAGCCAAGAAGAAGTGGGACATGGACAGGACTGAAGAGAATAGAGAGCAATACAAGGAGTTACAGCGCAGAGTGAAGAGGGAGGTGTCTAAGGCCAAGCATAAGGCATATGACGAGTTGTACACTAGGTTAGACACTAGAGAAGGAGAGAAGGACTTGTATAGGTTAGCTAGGCAGAGGGACCAAGATGGGAAGGATGTGCTGCAAGTTAGAGTTATTAAGGATGGAGATGGAAGGGTGCTCACAAGTGAAGAGAGTGTACAGAGGAGATGGAAGGAGTACTTTGAGGAGCTGATGAATGAGGAAAATGAGAGGGAAAAAAGAGTAGAAGGGGTGAACTCTGTGGAACAGAAAGTAGATAAGATTAGAAAGGATGAAGTCAGGAAGGCTTTGAAGAGGATGAAAAGTGGAAAGGCAGTTGGTCCCGCAGTGGAGGTCTGGAAGGTCCCGCAGACCCGGTGGAGGTCTGGAAGTGACTAGGAGAGGCAGCAGTGGAATTTTTAACTAGTTTGTTCAACAAGGTTTTAGAGAGTGAGAGGATGCCTGAGGAATGGAGAAGAAGTGTGTTAGTGCCGATCTTTAAGAATAAGGGTGACGTGCAGAGTTGCAGCAACTATAGGGGGATAAAGTTGATGAGCCATACAATGAAGCTATGGGAAAGAGTAGTGGAAGCTAGGTTAAGGAAGGTAGTGGAAATTTGTTAGCAGCAGTATGGCTTCATGCCCAGAAAGAGCACAACAGATGCAATGTTTGCTCTGAGAATTTTGATGGAGAAGTATAGGGATGGTCAGAGGGAGTTGCACTGTGTGTTTGTAGACTTGGAGAAAGCGTATGACAGGGTGCCAAGAGAAGAGCTGTGGTACTGTATGAGGAAGTCAGGAGTAGCAGAGAAGTATGTCAGAGTGGTGCAGGACATGTATAAGAGGAGCAGGACAGTGGTGAGGTGTGCTGTAGGTCACATAAAGGAGTTCAAAGTGGAGGTGGGACTGCATCAGGGATCGGCTCTGAGCCCCTTCCTGTTTGCTATAGTGATGGACCAGTTGTCAGAGGAGGTCAGACAGGAGTCTCCTTGGACAATGATGTTTGCAGATGACATTGTGATCTGTAGTGAGAGCAGGGAGCAGGTGGAGGAAAACCTGGAGAGATGGAGGTTTGCGCTGGAGAGAAGAGGAATGAAAGTCAGTCATAGACTGGGTACATGTGTGTGAATGAAAGGGAGGGAAGTGGAACAGTAAGGTTACAGGGTGAAGAGGTGAAGAAGGTACAGGAGTTTAAGTACTTGGGGTCAACAGTCCAGAGTAATGGAGAGTGTGGGAAAGAGGTAAAGAAGCGAGTGCAGGCAGGTTGGAATGGGTGGAGAAAGGTGTCGGGATTTTCTGTGTGATAGGAAAATATCAGCGAGAATCAAGGGGAAGGGGTACAGGACAGTGGTGAGACCGGCCATGCTGTATGGTTTAGAGACAGTGTCACTGAGGAAGAGACAGGAGTCAGAGCTAGAGGTAGCAGAGCTGAAGATGTTGAGGTTCCCTTTGGGAGTTACAAGATTGGACAGGATTAGGAACGAGTACATCAGAGGGACAGCTCATGTTGGACATTTGGGGGAAAAAATTTAGGGAGACCAGATTAAGATGGTTTGGACATGTTCAGAGGAGGGAGAGTGAATATATTGGTAGGAGAATGTTGGACATGGAGCTGCCAGGCAGGAGGCAAAGAGGAAGGCCAAAGAGGAGGTATGTGAATGGAATTAATGAGGATATGAAGCTAGTGGGTGCAAGTGTTGAGGATGCAGAAGATAGGGATAGGTGGAGAGAGATGATTCGCTGTGGAGACCCCTGAATGGAAAAGCCAAAAGAAGAAGAAGAAGTTTTTTCACCTTTCTGCCTTAAGTTTGCACTCGAGCTGGCATGAACTCCACAATTTTGTATGAAACATTATGATAACATTTTAGATCAAATCCATGTGAGCATCATCTGATCATAAGCTTCAGTAGAAGACATTACACTAAAAATCTGACCTTTTGTACAAGGAAGTTAACATGGGCATTATCACAAATCTGACTACATTTAAAATAGGGACCAAGAAATAGTGCAGATTCTTAATTAACGATACATTGAAGATATTGAACATTTCCATTGTTCCTTAAGTTCTAAATCCTTCTGGTTATTTCTGTTTTAAAACACAATCCCAGATTTTGGGAAAAATCCTAGATGTGATGAGATGAGATGGTTTCAGACTTTTGGACCACAGTGTATTTAAACAAAAAAAAAAAAAGAAGCAATGGAAATAACAATGACAACAAATAAGAAATAAAATGAAATAAAAAGCATTTCTAAAATGTTACGTTTCTTTAATCAGTAAACCACTGTTACTGTGTGTGTAAGTGGGGGTGTGGCCGAGTGCTGGTTTGTGAATGGAGGGCAGAGCTGAGGGGAGTGAGTGATAAGGATCACACACCTGTGGAGAATTGAATTAATGACTGTTACAGTGAGCTGTGGCAGGGATAGAAAAGGGAGAGACGTGTGTGTGTGTGTGTGTGTGTGTGTGTGTGTGTGTGTGTGTGTGTGTGTGGGGGGAGAGAGCGATAATGTGTGTAGAGCAGATTCTTGATTAGCGTTATATTGAGGATATTCTGGTTAGTTCTGTTTTTTTTTTTCAAACAGAAAAAAAAAAATTTTTTTTTTTAATTCCAGATGTGGTTTCAGACTTTGGACCTCAGTATATTTAAAAATGCACTGGAAACAACAACAACAACAAATAACAAATAAAATTACTGGAATTACAAACATTTCTAAAATGTAAATTAAATGTAAATTTTGCTTTTTTTGTTAAATGTATGTGTTTACATTTTTACAATTTATATTGTTTCCTTTATCAACTATCAGATTATAAAGTATATAAGAAGAAGGTAAATAAAGCTCACATCTGACGCTGAGGGTTTGAGCAGGAGAGCGGAGATGTTCATATCCTCTTACAGCACAGCTATAACTGCCTGCATCCTCACTGCTGACTGACTGCAGATGGACTTCATTGCTCTCGTTGGTCTTTGTGGTTAAATGATGGCTGTTTTTGTACCAGATGAATGTTGGATCAGTCAGACTGCAGGTGGTTTTACAGGTCAGAACGGCTGATTGTCCCTCTGTCACTTCTGCAGGAGCGATCTGAAGATCAAGATCTTAAACAACAAGAGAAATCAGTAAAACAGTCCTGAAGTCAATACTCTGCTTTCTCCAGATGTTTTTTTTTCTAACTAATGAGATTATTTTCAGTATTATTTTCAGGGTTTATAACCTTCTCAATCCTGGAGACTAGTCACTTTTACCAGCCCTTTATTGTTCAGAACAATCAGAGAAAACTAATTTTGTTTAACAGAAAAACAGAAAAAGCAGCATGAATGTTCCAGACACTCTCAATAATCAGGTACAAACTCCTGGAACCTGTTTCAGTAAGAAACTGAAATAGTATAGTTAGAGATCTTCATTAATCTGGAACAAAACTGTTCACTGCATAAGAAAACAACATTTCAAACCAAGTGAAATTTATTTTAAAGAATGATACCACAGACGCAGTTCTTTTTACGTCATCAGTGAATATAAATATAATAGATATACTCTTCAAAATTCTAAACAAAATTTGATTAGACACTTGCAGTTGTTGAAGGTAATTGACTACATACATCAACTAGCTTGGGATATTGTGAATGAAATCATAAAATTTACAGGCAGAAACTGAAAGCAGGAAAATTGTGAGTAAAATAAAATAAAAATACAGATTAGAAACAGCAGCAAGGATTGTGTCAGACATCACTGATGCAGATACAACTTAAATGATCAATGAGCAGAGGGGAAATAATTCAGCAGAACCATTTATGGGGACAAACCATTAACCAAGGAACCAATCTTGGTTTATCAACCTCAACTAAAAGAAAGCTAGAGTCGAATGTGGAAAGAAAAAAAAACATGCATAGAAAGAGAGCAGCTTCTGGAAAAATGTCTGGTTTTCAGATGAGTCCTCAAGGCATGGGATGGATCTGATGGTGGAGTGTTTGTGTGGAGAAAGACAGGAGACAAAGACCAACCAAACTGCACTAAAGGATCTATAAATCTCAGAGGAGGCTGTGGATGTTTTTCCTACAGTGGTGTCAGTGAACTTGTGTTCTTTGGTGGCTTCATGAACTCAGAAGTTTACAGATGATTTCTGGATTTCAGAGAACCAGCAGCCTTTTGATAGAACTCTTCACAGAGTCCAGACCTAAACTCTATAAAGAAATCCATGGATGTAATGAAAAAAAAAAAAAAAAAAGATTGACAGTGCTCCAATGTGGATGAACTGAAAGGTTTGTTGGTTGAATCTTAGAGAAAGTACAAAAGTTACAGAAAATGGCTGATTTAAGGCCCAGACATTGTAAAGAAGTTCTGCATAACAAAGGATGGCAACTAAACACTGAACTACTGAAAACTGTAAAGGGGGCGTGATCAAGCGCAGGTTTTTTGAATGGAGGGTTGAGCCGAGGGAAGTGAATGGTAAAGATCACACACCTGCAGAGAATTGAATTCTGTGGCAGAGAGAGAAGAGGGGGGGGGAGAGAGAGAGAGAGAGAGAGAGGGAGAATTGAACTTTGAAAAAACTTTATTCACAATGATTCTTCACACAAAAAACATAACCTTCAAAAAAAATACCCCAAAAAACTATCCCAAAAAAAAATCAGCTTAGAAAAGAAAATAGAAAAGAAAAAAATTACAAAGAAAAAAACAGAACTCCTTCAAAAACAACACACAATGCTCCATTGCTGCACCAAATCATCTCAAAAGTTGACAAATCATCCATAGTTTTATAAAATCAGCCAACACTCTTGATTTAACTAAATTTAAAAAAGACTCCAATGACACTTTGGAAAGGTTTTTGCTCAATTTTGTTCTTCCTACTGATATATATCGCCAATTTTGCTTGTCTCAACGTAAAATTGAACAACTGGCAAACATGCCTCTTGTTCCGGCTATACTTGAACCCCAAGATAAAAATCTTAACTGAGAAAAATTCATTAAACCGGCTGAAGAATCCTTTCAAAAACATAAATAGAGGTTCCACTCTAGAACATTGCGTAAAAGCATGGAAAATTGTTTCCCTTTGACAACAAAAAGGGCATTCAGAGCTAACTTCTGGATTTAATACCGAGATAAAAGAATTGATGGCAATAATACTGTGAAGGATTCTCCACTGTATATCCCCTCCCCTCTTAGACAGTGGCGTTTTATACAAAGATCTCCACTCAGGTTTTACATTTTCGTCCAGCCCAAAAAAGAGCGCCATGGTGTATCAACCTTTCCATCAAAATTTTTCTTATTAAAAACCATAACACAGGCTCTGTACAAAACATTCCCTTTAGTTGACAATACGTCCAACCATAAGGATTCCCAAGACTTTAAAAAAAAACCCCGTGTACCCATCAACCTTAGGTGAAATCATAAGGCAGGGGAGAAACTCCTGAGCATTAGGAGAGCTCGCCCCAGAATAGTAGTCTTTTAACATTTGAATCTCCTCAGCTGTAAGAGCTGACCTCAGTTTAGACAAAAAAAGAGATACAAGGCGAACAGACCTGATACCCAAATTCTGGGATACCATCTCTGCATTCTCCAAGCTTGAGCCAGCCAAATTCAACATCTGTCCTAAGGGGGACAGTCTTTGATTTCAAAAGCACAGAACCACATCCAGATAGATTACAATTGTCAGTTATATCCAAGCGGGCTCCAAGTATCAAAGGTTCCTCCAAAAGCCAATAAAGGGAGTATGAGTTTTCAGCCTTCTGAATGCGGAACAAACTCCACACTTTAAAAAAAATTTCTGTAGAAAGATGGTAACTTTGACAAGTCCATTTTCAAAGGGTTCAGCAAAAACAGCTGTTTGTCCAGTCCAAAATTCCCAACGTTTCGCAGTATGGCACAGGCAACTGCCCTCCAACTAACATCGGATGCACCATCAAAAAATCTCTGTAAAAACTGCAAACGAAATGCGGCAGTTCTGCTTTGTAGATGTATCAGTCCTTGCCCCCCTTCTCCCCTTTTGGGAAGTACAAAACACTCTGTTGTACCCAGTATAGCTTGTCTCAAAAGAAGTCTACAAGAACAGCTTGAATTCTCATTAAAAATTCAGGTGGAGGATCTACACAGGCCAGCCTGTGCAAAAGGGAAGATGCAACCAGATTATTTACAACAAGAGTACGTCCTCTGTAAGACATATTAGGAATCAACCATTTCCACTTTTCCAGACGACCCTTAATTTTCTCAACAACCCCTTCCCAGTTCTTCTGTTGAGTCAAATCATCACCCAAAAAAACTCCTAGATATTTTATACCACCTCTGCCCCAAGTTAACCCATCGGGAAGGTTCGGTTTGCCATCGGCCCACCACCCAACCAAGAGTGTCTCACATTTTTTCCAGTTCACTCTGGCAGAAGACAAAAAAGTAAAATCATCAATTAAATTAAGTAAAATCTGCACATCATTTTGTCCACTAATAGAAACCAGAACATCAGAGAGAGAGAGGGGGGGGGAGGGAGGGAGAGAGCTAAAAGAGAGAGAGAGAGAGAGAGGAGAGAGAGAGAGAGAGAGAGAGAGAGAGAGAGAGAGAGAGTGTGAGTGAGAGAGAGAGAGTGTGTGTGTGTGTGTGTGTCTGCAGAGAGAGAGAGAGAGGGAGGGAGAGGGAGTGTGTGTGTGTGAGTGAGTGAGAGAGGGAGAGGGCAGGGAGGGAGAGAGATAGAGAGAGAGACAGGGGTGTGTGTGTGTGTGTGTGTGTGTGTGTGTGTGTGTGCAGAGAGAGATAGAGATAGAGAGAGAGAGAGAGAGAGAGAGAGAGAGAGAGAGAGTGTGTGTGTGTGTGTGCAGAGAAAGATAGAGAGAGAGAGAGAGAGAGAGAGAGAGTGAGTGAGTGAGTGTGTGTGTCTTTTGTGTGTGTGTGTGTGTGTGTGTGTGTGTGTGTGTGTGTGTGTGTGTGAGTGAGTGTGTGAAGTGTGTGTGTATGTGTGTGAGAATAACACAGAAGACACAGACATTATCATCCTCCAGGAAACCTGGAGTAAATCACTCACTCACTGTCCCTCTAACTATAACGAGGAGACTCTTCAGGCAGGTTTCACCTTCTGCTCACCTCTCGGTAACAGCACAGTAGACTACATGAGAACAGATTTAGACCCTTTCTATGTCAGCTCATTCACTATTAAGCCACTGACCCCTCTGTCTGACCACAGCCAAATTACTGTGTTCATTAAAAGGACGGAAACCAACCCCACTACACACACACAGCCCAGTAAGCTGTACAACATCCAGAACCCATACAGATGGACCCAAAACAGCACAGAACTGTTCCAGAAAGCAGCACACAGCCAGGAAGTTCTACACTGTTACACAAACCCTTTTTAGACACCACATACACTCACAGTAACAAAGGCATCAGTCTCACAGTTAGAAATATAAACCATGTTTTCATTAGAACTGCACAAATAAGTCAATTAAAACAATTTAGTAAAAACACCAAAAAAAACCAACCGATGATAAGTGGTTCGACACAGAATGCCAAAATATTAGAAAAGAATTAAGAAAATTATCCAATCAAAAACACAGAGACCCAAATAATGCGGAATTACGCCTTCGTTACTGTGATACTTTAAGACTTTATAAACGTACACTCAGAATCAAAAAAGCCCAATATACCAAAAAACAACTGACACTAATTGAGGAGTCCATAAACACTAACAGTTTCTGGGAGCACTGGAAAAATCTAAATAAATCTAAATCTGAACTTGCGATACAAAACGGTGACATATGGGTCAGTCACTTCAAATCAATTTATACTCCTAATAACAACAACAAAACAGAAACATTATCATTAAAAAACTGGACACATTAGAACTGGCTATAAAAGACTCCCAAAATCCCCTGGACTCCCCCATTACTGAGCAGGAACTTTCAAAAACATTAGATACTCTAAAACCCAAAAAAGCAAGCGGACCTGACGGCATCCTCAATGAAATGATTCAATTCACAAATAAAAAATTCCAATTGGCAATCCTTAAATGATTTAACATGATTCTGAGTGTAGGTTATTTCCCTGACCCCTGGACTCAAGGTCTAATAACACCCATCTTCAAAAGTGGAGATAAATTCGACCCTAATAATTCCAGGGGCGTCTGTGTGAACAGTAACCTGGGGAAGGTTTTTTTGCAGCATTATTAACTGCAGACTTTTAGACTTCCTTACGAAACACAGTGTCCTGAGTAAAAGTCAGATTGGATTCCTACCAAATCACCGCACCAGTGATCATATTTACACCCTACACACCATGACTGACCTACATGTTAACCAAAACAAAACCAAAATATTTGCCTGTTTCATAGATTTCCAAAAAGCTTTCGATTCTATTTGGCACAAAGGCTTATTTTATAAAATTCTTGAAAGTGGTGTAGGGGGTAAAACCTATGACATAATCAAATCCATGTACACCAACAATAAGTGCGGAATTAAAATCAGCAACAAAAGAACAGAATTCTTCCATCAGGAGCGTGGAGTGAGACAGGAGGAGAGAGTGAGACAGGGGTGCTGCCTAAACCTAACACTCTTTAACATATATATTAATGAACTGGCCTCCATATTAGATCACTCGACAGCACCCGGTCTCACTTTACACCACTCAGAGGTCAAATTCCTGCTGTATGCAGATGACCTGGTCCTGCAGTCCCCCAGTGTTCAGGGTCTACAGCAGAACCTGGACCTGCTGCAGCAGTACTGTCAGACCCGGGGCCCCGACGGTCAACCTCAAAAAGACCAAAACTATTATCTTTCAAAAAAGATCCAGATGTCATGGAAACACAACACAGTTCACCAGAGGAACACACAAAATAGAAAACTGTAAAGAGGACAGCTACTTAGGACTGAAACTGAGTTCCACAGGAAGTTTCCGTTCCCCGCAGTGAATGAGCTGAACAATCAGACCTCACCAAATTATAACACAACAAAAACACAACTACATCACACACTGGAAAACACACACACAAGCACAAAGTTAAATACAGTGCTATCTGGCCCTAAATCAACAGTACACTGTAGCTGAATACCTGAGCACAGTGACTGACCACCAGCACAGAACCACGCTGACCAGTACAGACTCAGCGCACACACACTGGCCATCGAGACCGGCCGCTATAAGAAATCATGGCTCCCTACGGAGCAGAGAGTGTGTACACAGTGCAACAGCAACAGTGGAGACAGAGCTGCACTTCCTAACAGAATGCAAAAAATTCCAACATCTACGTCAAATATATTTCAAAAAATTTCAATGAACCCAACCCCAGTTCTCTCTCCTGACCAACACTGACACACTGCCCTTCCTGTTGGGGGAGAGGAAGGAGAGAAAGAGAGAGAGGGGGGGAGAGAGAGAGGGGGGGGGAGAGAGAGAGAGAAAGAGAAAGAGTTAAATAAATGAGTTAAACAGGAGTGATGATTAGTTTAACTCTGCTGCAAAGTTAAGTTCTCCTTCTGCAACAGAGCACACAGCATTCTCACAACACCACACACACTTAAACATGTCCAAATCATTCATACTCTTATAAAAATTAAAATTCTTGACTTGATCAGCCTCTTTAAAATTCTTGTGGCCTCGCAGTCAGTGTTTTGTGCTATCCGGTTTTTTCGGCTCAGGTATATTGCCATTTTTGCCTGACCAAAGATAAAATTGATCATTTGGCACCTGAACCTGTGTTTCCTGACGTACTTAAAACCAAGAATAAAACACTGAACAGTAAAATCAACATTAAAAGACCTTAAAATGCTCCATAAAAACACACACAGTGACTGTAACCTGGAGCAGTGAATAAAAGCATGAAAAACAGTTTCTCTCTGTGAACAGAACGGACAGTCATGTAAAACATCAGGGTTTAAAACAAAGAAGAGTTCACGGAGATAATACCATGTAAAATCCTCCATTGGAGGTCGGCAGCTCTTTTGGTTAATGGTGGTTTATACAGTGCGTCCACTCTGGTTTAATATCACCATTAAAACCCAGAACACTTCTCCATGGGGTGTCTACCCTCCCACTCAGCTTCTTCTTATTTAAAACCTTAACACAGGCTCTGTAGAGCAGCTTTCCTGACAACGCGACGAGGTTGTTGATAACCAGCGTTCGCCCCCTGTAAGACATCTTCGGGACCAGCCGCTTCCACCTGCTCAGTCTGCCCTTCACGTGCTCTACAGAACCTTCCCAGTTTTTATTTAAAAACTCATTGGTCCCCAGGTAGACACCCAAGTATTTAAAACCACCTCTTTTCCACGCTAAGCCTCCTGGTAGTGAAGGTTGCCCACCTCCCCACTCCCCAACTAAAATGGCTTCACTCTTTGTCCAGTTAACCTTGGCAGAGGATAAAATCTGAAAGTCATTTAAAATAGCTGTTAAAACATTCACATCTTCTTGTGTGTTTATCATGACTACCAGATCATCTGCATAAGCTGATAAATATACTGAGGCATTAGCGTGTGGAATATTAAAACCAGATAGAGGACTCCTTAACTTGTTTAAAAGAGGTTCAATCGCCAGAGAGTACAACATGCCTGAGAGGGAACAGCCCTGCCTGATCCCTCTGTACACTCTAAAAGGAGCACATAAACCACCATTAACCTTCAGTACACTCTCAATTTCACAGTACAACACTTTGACCATGGCTATAAAACCTGGGTTGAACCCGAAGGTTTCCAGCACCTTCCACAAATATTCATGCTAAACCCGGTCAAAAGCCTTTTCCTGATCTAGAAAAATCAGACCAGTCTTCAAGCCCAATAGTCTAGAGACGTCCAAAATGTCACGAATTAAATATATATTATCAAATATAGACCTATCAGGCACACAGTACGACTGGTCCTGGTGAGTGATCTGCTCCATAACCTTGGTCAGTTTCGAGGCTAATGCTTTTGAAAGCAGCTTGACGTCAGTGCACAGTAGTGACACTGGGCGCCAGTTCTTCAGGTGGGTCAGGTCTCCCTTTTTTTTGGGAGCAGGGTCAGGATGGCCCTCCTGCAGCTCAGCGGGAGCTGACCGACATTCATGCTGTCCTTTAGGACCTCCAGTACATCCTGCCCTATTACTGCCCAGAAAGCCTTGTAGAATTCAACAGGGAGACCATCTATACCTGGCGCCCGTCCGTTCTCCATGCCTTGGAGAGCTTTGTGGAGCTCTGCGAGTGTCAATTCTCTGTCCAGCTCCCTGGCCGCTTGCTCTGAGAGCTTCGGCAGGTCTTTCAGAAAGCTCTCCTCCACTATCTGCGCCCCCCGACCTCTCGCTGCTGTATAGCTTCGAGTAGAAGCGTACTGTCTGCTTACGAATTTCAGTGGGCTCCGACAAGAGATCCCCTGATTCCGTTCGCACAGCATGTATAAATCTTTTCTGTCCATTCTTTTGCTTTAAACTGAAGAAGAACTTGGAAGGAGCGTCCATCTCGGTCACACTTGTGAAGCGAGAACAGACCAGTGCCCCCTGTGTTGTAATGTCTAACAGGTCATTCATTTTAGCTTTTTTACTTTTGAGGGCTTCAATATGCCCTCGATCTCCGGTGGCCTCCAAACGCTGGAGTTCCACTATTTCTATCTCCAGAGCTTTCAGAGATCTAACAATGTCTCCCCGTGATGTTGAGAGTGTACTGTTGACAGAATACTTTGATCTGCGTTTTTGTAAAATCCCACCACTCTTGTAAAGAGTTAAAAGCCGCCTTCTCTGAATTAAAACAATTCCATAAATAAATAAAAGATTCTCTAAAATTAATATCATCTAAAAATGCAGTGTTAAAATGCCAGTAGGCGCTCTTAGGCTTTACATTCTTTTTACTGATCGTACATTGTACCATACTGTGGTCTTAGATTCCTACTGGAACAATAAAACACTTAGTAAAAAACGTCAGTTGAGGCCTAAAACCATAAAAACTATCCAATCTCGCCAGAGAGAGTGTGTTGTCTGTGGAGTGGCCCCACGTGTACTGTCTCAGTTTTTTATTTAGGTTCCTCCATACATCACTTAGCTCATGGGCCTCAATCATCTCCCACAGGCGCTTACGAGAAGCCAAGTGAGGTTCCACGTGATTCCGATCTAAAATTTTCTGTTGTGCAATTAAAACCTCTGCCCAAAATTAAAATATCAGTGGTGTTGCTATTAGCAATGACACTGTTCAAAATTGTCTAAAAAACTCATCCTCTCCACTGCATTGGTGGGAGTGTACACACAGATAAAAACTAAAACCTCATTCTCATAAAACGCTTTTACTTTTAAAAGCCTCCCGTTTAAAATCTCTTCAACTGGGAGAGAGAGAGGGGGGGGGGGGGAGAGAGAGGGAGGGAGAGAGAGAGAGAGAGAGAGGGGTGTGTGTGTGTGAGTGAGTGAGAGAGAGGGGTGTGTGTGTGTGTGTGTGTCTGCAGAGAGAGATAGAGAGAGAGAGAGAAAGTGAGTGTGTGTGTGTGAGTGAGTGAGAGAGAGTGTGTGTTTGTGTGTGTGTCTGCAGAGAGAGATAGAGAGAGAGACTGAGAGAGGGGGGAGGGAGAGAGAGAGAGAGAGAGAGAGAGAGAGAGAGAGAGAGAGGGAGAGGGGGGGGAGGGGAGGGGGGGAGAGAGAGAGAGAGAGAGAGAGAGAGAGAGAGAGAGAGAGAGAGACAGTGTGTGTGTGTGTGTGAGTGAGTGAGTGAGGGAGTGAGTGTGTGTGTGTGTGTGTGTAGAGAGAGAGAGAGGGGGGAGAGAGAGAGAGAGAGAGAGAGAGAGAAAATAATGTGTGCACTGAACAGCAAAATAAAAAAATATAGAAAGATTAATTTGTGTTCTCTAAGCCTGCCTCCAGTTTCCTCTTTCCTCGAAGCCTCCAAACACGCTACACTGTGATCTGTAATGAAGCCACTACTGAGTGTCCACTTACTTTCTGTCTAATTATTATGTAGATTTTTAAACATAACAATCTGTTTTTAGGAAGTGTTTTGGTTGAAAAGTGAGCTTGTGGCGTCTTTCTTTACAATAAATGTTATTTGGTTTGACATGTCGCTTTCTAATGAAGTGAAAATTAAAAAAAAAAAAGTTATAAGACTGTAAGTGTGGATTAAGAGTCTAAATACTTTTGGAGTAATTATATGTAGAAAATAAGATGATTTTATTTACCTGTAACAGTGAGTGTAACTCCAGGATGACCCAGGAATCTTTCATTCTTTGTGTTTGTTGTGATTCTGAAGCAGTACATGTGTTTATCTGTTTTCTTCACATCACTCAGTCTGAGGGAGAAGTGATTCTGTTCATCTGTTAAATACTGCACTCTGTCTGAGTAACCTGGTTCATTACGCAGATCAGTTAGCTCTTTACCCTGAACTGGGTTTATTAACCAAAATCTCTCTTTCACTGTAAGACCTGGTGGGTGTGTGTAAGTGACATTCATAAACACTGTAGATCCTTTTAAAGCACAGAGATTTAGTTGGCTGTATTTCACACTCCATTCAGTCCCCAGAGCTGCTGAAACATGATAGATGAAAGAGGTGATTAGAGGTCATTATCCTGAACCCCATCAAACACTCAGTTAGCTCACAGCTTCACTTTTCTCCTCTGGAACTCCAGGTTAGAGAAATAAAACTATTCTTCATGACTGGAAGAAAACTGTGTGCAGGATTTGGGGTGTGTTCAGAATTCAGGACTCGTCACGTGGAATTAATATTCAAACTGTGAATCTGCATTATGATCCACTATTCACACTTTCAGTGTTAAGTGTTTATACTTTAAGTCCAGTGTCACTGACAGACACCTTTTAACTACAATATCTCATCCTGGAACTCAGCTTTAGGCAATAAAATAATGTTTTTGTCTATTTCACTTTAAATATTGGACCTTGATAAAAGTTTAAAGTTTATACATGTTTATTTACTGAAGATTCTTAAATTGATCTTAAGCACATTTGTCTTGTGTGATATCAGCTCGAGTGAGGAGCAGCGTTAAGTCACTGACTGACAGTTTGATATAACCACAATGTCACACATAACACAAATACATGGAACTTTTCCCTTTATAAATACTGAATACAACAAATCTGAATACAGCACTATGTGAGAATTTAATATAGAAATGTATTTTAATAAACTTCAGTCCTCTGATTAGACATTTGAGGAATTGTTCAGACACCACAGCTGCTAGTGACACACTGATATAAAACTACAGATTTATACATTTGTAGATAACAAGTCTCAATAAATATTGGTGATTAAATCTGTTTTTACTGTCTCCAGTGTGTGTGAGTGTGATAATGTAAATATAAGACTCACCCGTGATCACGAGGAGAAAGATCAGACAAAGCAGAGAAGATGTTTTAAGGGACATCATTCTTCTATAAAGATTCTATATGTAACTAAAAACATCAAATAAAATTACACCAAGTAACAAAACCAGCGTACTAGATACTAAACAGATAAACTAAACTTTCTTTAGACAAAATGATACGTAACTATGTGAGAGATGTTTATTTATGGAAGGAGTCTCCAGTGTCAGTGCTTTGTAACAGTCAGAGGTGAAGCAGTAACTTTTCTGACATCTTCGGGGACAGATGAGTTTTTATTACATCGTTTCTCAGTAAGATGACAAGCTGCTGTTTCTTTTGTTTTTTTGACTTCATGAGAGAAAAAACTTGTGTATGTGTGTTTCTACACAGAAATATTCCTGTGCACGAGGATGTTTGTATATTTAGAACTACTCCTGAGTTGAGACCCTTAGAGGTAGGAAAGTGTAATGTCAGTAAACTGATAATTAAGAGTTCAGTCCCACTTTATCACATCAGCATCATGGAGTAATTACTGACTGGTGCTCACAAGATGCTGACAAATGAAACTTAAAGTCATATAGAATGTACATATTAAAATAGATTTAGATGCAGAGCTGCACAGCTTGTAGGGGGCGTGTCACTCTGTGTGATCACCTTCCAAGACTGTTGCTGATTGGCTGTGTGAATCTACAGCACTGGGCTTGTTACAGTTAGCTCCCAGTGTTACTTCATACTGTTCTGTGTGTTTATCTTCTTATGACTGCTGGTGGAGTATTTGTTCCCAGTTTAAAAAACCCTAAATAATCCTCTTTAAAATCAGTTTTTACCACAAATAAGACAATGTGGATGCCAAAAAACAAAACAGAGCCTTATATTAATATTTTTTAAATCCATGAAAGTCATGAGGGCTCAGTACATATAAACCACACCCACATTGCACACATGTAGCCATAACATTGGCCAGTTTTTAAAAAACTCCACATATGTGAGATTAAAGGCTTTGAGATAGTTAATGTTCAGGTTAGTGGTGACACACAGGTGAGTTTCTTGAATGTGTTCCAGGTGGAACTCCTGATTCTTTCATGTGAAGTAAAACACAGAGGAACTTTAACTTTAGTAAGATGGTATTGGAAATAGAGAAACAATTAAATAAACCAGTTCTTTTCTCTACTGTGTACAACAGTAGGTAAGTTTATCTTAAGATCTTTTGACATGCTCCACAATTAGCAGTATCTTCAAAAGGCGACTGTGCTTTTAAAGGGGAAGTTGTTTACTGTATATGGAGATGTGTAAATGAATGTGGTTGTGCAGAAGCAGAGCAGCTTAGAATGTGATGCTTTTAACAAAATCCACTGCATACTGTGTATATGAGCATGTGCAATATCAGTTTCTATATTTATATTTCTGCTTTTCTTCATTCATTATTCCTTATATCATTTACAGTTTATGATTGCTTACACACTAAAATTGAAAATAACACACAGTTACTAAAACCTTACACTCAAGGAGCAAAACCTCAGCCCAGATCTGCACGACTATAAGCACATGCTCAGCCTCACACTTTTTGCAAAACACAACACACTTCTCTAGATTAGACACAGAAATCTAACATAATGTCACTTCTTTGCCATTTTAAGACACTGCTTTCCAAAATACCACCTCTATAAACCAATTAATCAAACATGGCCCCTCACATGTGCAGACTAACACTGACGCGAATCCTTAAAAAACATCACATCCAGATGAAAAAAACTGTACCAAGTGCCATTTGAAAGAAATTCTGTAAGAGTAAAAAACCTATGGCATGAAGATGTGGAGGTAAGTAATGTCCACTTCAGTACTGTCCACTGCACACAAAAAACCCTTTTTACATGTTCTCTATTTTTTTTTTTTTTCTTTTTTTCAGAGACTTCAGCTAATTGATGGTGATCCAATCTCACATGAATTTATTTTCATAGATGAGGCTGGGTTTAACCTGACTAAAGTAAGAAGAAGAGGGAGAAACATCATTGACCACCATCATTGAACATCACTATTTTGAATGTCCCGGGCCAACGTGGAGGGAACATCACGATGTGTGCTGCAATCACACAGAATGGGATCCTACACCGCCAGGCCAAGTTAGGTCCTGACAACACGGCCCACATTATCACATTTTTATACAGACTTCACAACATTGTCACAGCAGAACAACAAATGGATGCCAAGCAGATGAGATACATTATCGTCCCCGATGACGTGTCTTTCCACCGATCTGCTCTTGTCCAAAACTGGTTTCATGATCATCCCCAACGTCCACTCCAATACCTCCCACCCTACTCTCCCTTCCTCAACCCCACTGACCCCATTTATTTTTTTAAACGTATGCATTTGTTTTGTCTCCACATGTTTTTGTTTGTGTATTATATTATATTTGGAGTATGTTCTGATTTTCAGCACAAAATGCAACCTTTGGAGAAACATGGATGTATTGAAAGGTTTACAATGTGGTGAGAAATTTTTTATCAACTTACAGTACTGGTGTCATGTATTTTTTCAATATTCATGTACTTTACACTAACAAAAAAATCTAACCCAGACTATATCATTAGAAAAGTTTAAAAGTTACAAGTGTTTAAGATCAAACCGAATCAGAGTGGATGAACCATGTTTTTTCCCAAATATAGTGTCAAAGTTGGGTTTTGTTAAATTAATGTAAATGTAGCCCGGGATGCGAGTTACTAATAACACCGGACACAGGATGAAGAATATAAACAGGGATATTTTATTCCAGACTGCACTTAGTAATAGTGCAGGGGTTAATTATGCAAATTTTTGGGAAATTAGAGTAGAAAATTTCAAGCAAGTAACATTCTGGAAAACAAATAGAAACATTAGTACAGCGTTTTCCTGTATGAAAACCAAACAAGGCTGTGTAAGTTACATGGAAAATACATGCAAATGAAATTAGAAGTTCCCTTTTGAATATCACTGATACCTTTCAAAAGTCATTACACAATTTAACATTCAATCAATCTTAAGCATCAGTGAATAAACACTCTTACAACTCCAAAAACAGATTAAATCATTCAAATTCACTGTTTATCACCACCCTAGCTCATGTACACATTAATGAGGCATCTGATGAGCTGGATTTTCCCTGACGCCTTTAGGCTCGCACCGGAAACACGCCCAGAGGGCGGAGGGACTTTTCTCCCCTCTTGAATAAACAAAGTAATTCTGAGTAACACGGTTTCACATGGAAATACACACAGATATAAACTGATTCAATATGATAATGAACTGATTATATCCCAACACTTACGCTTCTTTGAAAGAATGATGTTTTTATACGACAACACGATGCGTCCCAACAGAAATCAGTGTCAACCGGCAAAGTACACGGCCATTTAAAAACAACAAAGACACTGAGAAACGGCGTCTAACTCAAAGTGTATATTTCTCAATATTTTTTCATTTAGTGAACATTATTAGCACTAATCCCTGACCGCATGCACACCATCCAAAACCGCATTGTGTATAGCGCTGCTCTCATACAACTCTTGCGGCATTTCCCGACACCCAAAGGTCACGCTTTCTTAAAGGGCCAGCACAAGATTAAATCAACATAAGAGAAAGACAGTAAAACATGTTATAAGTGCTGTTTACTAGAAGCAGGTCTTTAATAACCAGTTTTGTGATTAAACTTTTCACCTGGTTACATAAAGTTTTGAAGTATTTCACTTTGGAAAAGGACTTGTCACACTTTACCAAGGGGGAAACCGAGAGGAAGCAGGTAAGTGCAGAGTGGACTTTAATTTTTAAAAGCACAAGGTGAAAATAATGAGACTGAAATGGTGCACAAATACAAGAAACTGAAAAAACAAGCTAAACTGAATAGCTGCAGTAGAACTGTAAAAAAGGGTCCCAAGGGGAAACCGCACAGCCGATAGCTCCAAAAGCGCACCATCGGGAAGCACTGTCTCTGAGGAAGCAACCATAATACTAGCCAACAACTGAGTGGAGTGAGGGAGCTAAATAGTGCGCTGGTAATTGGGTGCAGGTGACAGTGCTAGAACTCCGGTGATTGGGGGCGTGGCTGAGTGGCTGTGGTCGGTGCATCCGTGACAGGACTGATGCGTTCTGCTGTGTGTGTGTGTGTGTGTGTGTGTGTGGATCTGTGAATTGTGTTGAGTGTTTTGACAAAATGAGCCTTGTTTTTAAAATTGTGCTTAAATTGTGCAATCGTAAAAAAAAAAAAAAAAACCCAAATATTTGTGGGCATAAAAAAGTGTCCAAGGAGCCACACTTCTACTAAGAAATCTTCCAGAAATATTAAACCATCCTGCTACTTTTTGGATTCTCATTTCAAAACCCTACAATTCTGATCTCCACACACTAATTCTGATCTCTGACACTATTTAGAACAGATACTAGGAGAATTGGGACTCTTCCCTTTTCCCCACACACCTGATTCAACTCATCAGGATATGATCAACGCAGATCTGACTGTGTTAAAGCAGGAAAATAATAAATTATATAAGACAAGATTAGTCCTGGGCCTGGACTCAGAATCACAGCACAAAGAAACAGGGCCGAAATATCTCAATATAATATCATGATACTTGATACAAGGATATTTTTAAGATACATGATATGTGTAACAATATAAACAGTTTTAAACCTGCAGCTTATCCCCATGCACAAGGAAGGAGACGCCCTGGAACTAACCCATCGCAGGACACAATCAGCCTTTAACACAGCCACTAACATGTCTTTGTACTGGGGAAGCAAACCATAGTACTATTATATCATATTAATATTATATCTCATATGCAATCGTAAAAGTTGCTGAATTAAGCAAATTAGCTAAAGAAATGACACGTGAATTGAAAATATTATGAATACTGAACCTGTCAATGTTCAGGAAATGTAGATATTAGACAAATGAGTGAAATTATTCATTAAAGATATAAACTTTTTCTTACCGTGTTTTTCGACCCTCGTGTCCAACAGCTAGTAGAAAATAAAGTGTCAGGAGAAGCGCATGTGCTTAACAAGTACTGCTGCTGGTTTGTTCCTCTTCCTGCTGAAGTAGTCACTGTTTCTGAAATAGTGCAAATACTCAGACAAAGAAAGAGAGAAAGCAAACTTCTCTACTCACATAAAATAAAATCTAAAAAAATACTAAAAATATTATTGAATTTGATTTATTGATATAAATATTCAGTTTCATGAGTGAATGATATCCTCTGCTTTAAAGATCTCTTTCTAACAGTATTGTAATTCTTCTACAGCACTCGTCTATTAAAGGAACTGTATAAATAAAAGGAAATTTATTTAGGCTAACATGCCCAGCACATCCTGTGTGCAATCATGCTAGCTGGATACAGTGATGCATCTTTCCTGAAATTTACTTCATTACCTGTTGATGTTTTAGTATTGTGTACTTGTGTATTTACTACCGCTGCTGAATCGGTCAAAAACAAATGGATCACAACACAGTGGTTCTCCGAAAGCCTATAAAAACTAGAACAATTTTTAAAGTTGTTATTAAAGAGAGCAGGGTGTGTCAGCATGAGAGTAAACACTGTGTACAGAGCGGATTTAACACCTCAGTCGACATGTGTGAAGAGATTAACTTACTGCCTCATGAACACCCAGTATGTGTCAAACTGTCTGTTTAACATTTTAAACAAGAGCTAAAACACACTGCAGGATAAAAATGCATGGTTTATTTATAATATGGATAATATAATTTGTTTTCCTGTCCTCCTTATCATTAGCTGGATCAGAAATGATCAGTGTTGAATTGTCCTGTAGTTTATTCTGTAGTACAGTACTGCTGCTCTGCCTATTGGGGCAGTCACGAGCAGCTACTTATTAAATTAAAATTTTAATTAAATAAAGTTTTTTAAATTCAACATTTAATAATATCATGTTTTAAAATTTGGTAAGTTTGTAGAGAGTTTTGAAATCTATTCAGTATTATAATAATATATTCAGTATTATAATATAGTAATCAGTACCTGAATATTATAATTTAGTATAATAGTTTATTATAATTTTACAGCATTAATATTCCATATTGAATTTAATTTCCTTCATTCATTTCTAGTTTTATCTAATGTTCTGCATAACTGCAGTGTATTTACTTTTAGTGTGGAGTGTATTCGTATTGAAGATTTACGTACTGAAAAATTACACTTCTGAGTGATGAAGGGAAACATCAAAAACAGTGTTTATAGTAAGTGTGTGTAGTGTTTAGAAAAGTAAGTGTTCATGACTGCCCCGTGTGGCAGAACAGCTGGTACACTACAGCACAACTCAACATTTCCTATTCAAGCTGCAGTAGTCAAGACTCTAAAATAAGTTTTTTTGTTCAAGTTTCGGAAGAAGTTGCTTTCGGCTACTCCCTGTTTGGGTCGCCACAGCGGACCAACTGGTCCACACAACAACTTGGCACAGGTTTTACTCCGGATGTCCTTCCTGACGCAACCCTCCCATTTTTTTCCACTTTTGGAAACCACTGAAATAAGTGGGGTTCATTGCTGGAAATATTCTTAAGTCTGTGGGAGTGTCGCAATTATCTTTCTAAGTGGTGCTGTGTAGCGCACTGAGCAGGGGAACACCGAACAGCACAGAGACAGGGGATTAGGTCACAATAAAGGCTTTTGTTTTTAGCCAGAAAATAAAGCAGTAAACCTTTTTGCACTGACGTTGCTTTTTCCTCAGAGAAGGGGGAAGGAAGACTTCCCTTGGCTTGGGTGCTCTCAACACTTCTTAAACACAGACTCTTACACTTTTTTAGCTGTAGTTTGATCACTGAACATAAGGTTTGAGAAGGCACAGTAAAAAAAACCTCTAATAGTCACTATCATTAATTTACTAAATTTCCTCTTTATATGTAAATTTTCTGCACATTGAGAAGCTCAGAGTCTTATCTACTTTTGTGCAAAACATAGGAGGCAAGTTGAGCAACATGTAACTCAAACTCTCTGCTATTGTGCTATTAAAACACATATTTAGAGAGATTAATGACCATTTCTTCAGCTAACACAGGAAACAAAACGATGTGCTACATATGACATCAGCAACACGCCTTAATGACACTCTCAGTTAGCTGTTTGCTTGTTGAACAAGAGGGTCGAGTAGAAACGGTAAGAAAAAGTTTATTTAATTTTTTTATTTTACTAAATTCACTCAGTAATCCAAGGTCTACATTTCCTGTACACAGAGAGGTGTGTTGGGAAAAAGGAAGAGTCCCAATTCTCCTAGTGTCTGTTCTAAATATTGATAAATTAATTAAAAAAATAAATCTCGGATTGTAGGATGTTAAAATGAGAATCCAAAAGGTAGCAGGATGGTTTACTGTTTCTGGTAGATTCTTGAAGTGTGGCTCATTGGACACTGTTTCTTCCCATAAATCCTTGTGGATTCAATTACATAAGGAATAATGAATGAAGAAAAGCAGAAATACACAGTGGTGTGAAAAAGTGTCCTGATTTCTTATTTTTTTGCATGTTTGTCACACTTTAATGTTTCAGATAATCAAACACATTTAAATATTAGTCAAAGATAACACAAGTAAACACATCATGCAGTTTTTAAATGAAGGTTTTTATTATTAAGGGAAAACAAAATCCAAAACTACATGGCCTTGTGTGAAAAAGTGTTTGCCCCCTAAGCCTAATAACTGGTTGGTCCACCCTTAGCAGCAACAACTGCAATCAAGTGTTTTCCATAACTTGCAATGAGTCTGTTACAGCGCTGTGGAGGAATTTTGGCCCACTCATCTTTGCAGAATTGTTGTAATTCAGCCACATTGGAGGGTTTTCGAGCATGAAATACCTTTTTAAGGTCATGCCACAGCATCTCAATCGGATTGAGGGCAGGACTTTGACTAGGCCACTCCAAAGTCTTCATTTTGTTTTTCTTCAGCCATTCAGACGTGGACTTGCTGGTGTGTTTTGGATCATTGTCCTGCTGCAGAGCCCAAGTTCACTTCAGCTTGAGGTCACAAACCTACCAATCTATCAGTCTGGAAAAGGTTATAAAGCCATTTCTAAAGCTTTGGGACTGCCGCGAACCACAGTGAGAGCCATTATCTACAAATGGCGAAAACATGGAACAGTGGAAAACCTTCCCAGGAGCGGCCAGCCGACCAAAATTACCCCAAGAGCGCAGCGACAACTCATCCAGGAGGTCACAAAAGACCCCACAACAACATCCAAAGAACTGCAGGCCTCACATGCCTCAGTTAAGGTGAGTGTTCATGACTGCACCATAAGAAAGAGACCGGGCAAAAATGGTTTGCATGGCAGAGTTCCAAGACGAAAACAGCTGCTGAGCAAAAAGAACATAAAGGCTCGTCTCAGTTTTGCCAGAAAACATCTTGATGATCCCCAAGACTTTGGAGAAAATACTTTGTGGACTGATGAGACAAAAATTGGAAGGTCTGTGTCCCATTACTTCTGGTGTAAAAGTAACACCGCATTTCAGAAAAAGAACATCATACCAACAGTAAAATATGGTGGTGGTAGTGTGATGGTCTGGGGCTGTTCTACTGCTTCAGGACCTAGAAGACTTGCTGTGATAAATGGAACCATGAATTCTGCTGTCTACCAAAAAATCCTGAAGGAGAATGTCCGGCCATCGGTTTGTGACCTCAAGCTGAAGCGAACTTGGGTTCTGCAGCAGGACAATGATCCAAAACACACCAGCAAGTCCACCTCTG
>JAUCMX010000025.1:17534274-17554595 GCA_033459395.1 Hemibagrus guttatus | reverse complement strand
TTTTTTTTGCCATTCATCTTGTCTTATTTGTGGTAAAAACAGATTTTAAAGAAGATTATTTGGGATTTTTTTTAAAAACTGCAAACAAACGCTCCACCAGCAGTCATAAGAAGATAAACACACAGAACAATATGAAGTAACACCGTGAGCTAACTGTAACAAGCCCAGTGCTGTAGATTCACACAGCCAATCAGCAACAGTCTTGGCAGGTGATCACACAGAGTGACACGCCCCCTACAAGCTGTGCAGCTTTAAATCTAAATCTATTTCATCTGTTTCATCTGTCAGCATCTTGTGAACACCAAAGTCAGTAATTACTCCGTGATGCTGATGTGATAAAGTGGGACTGAACTCCTCATTATCAGTTCACTCTCATTACACTTTCCTACCACTAGGGGTTTCAGCTCAGGAGTAGTTCTAAATATACAAACATCCTCATGCACAGGAATAAATCACTTTCTGTGCATAGAAACACACACATGCAAGTTTTAAAGTGAGGTTATTTTAAAGAGCCCTGGCTTTGTTTTCACTTTATTTACATTTATTTTATTTAACTTTAGATGTGTTTTTGGAAAATGTATCCTTCAAATAATAGATGATGCTAATTTAATTAATATGCATTTATTCATTCATTGTCTGCCGCTTATCCGATCTATACTCGGGTCACGGTGAGCCTGTGCCTATCTCAGGCGTCATAGGGCATCAAGGCAGGATACACCCTGGACGGAGTGCCAACCCATCGCAGGGCACACACACACACTCACACACTCACACACTGCAGACAATTTAGAGATGCCAATCAACCTATCATGCATGTCTTTGGACCGGGGGAGGAAACCCCCGAGGCATGGGGAGAATATGCAAACTCCACACACACATGGCGGAGGCGGGAATCAAACCCCCAACCCTGGATGTGTGAGGCAACTGTGCTAACCACCAAGCCCCGTGCCCCCCCAATATGCATTTAGTGCATGATAATTAAGCACATTTTAATCAGGTATTAGCTGCTTTAAACAGAGCTGGTATCAGTAAATATTTCTGAAGTTTATTTTAATTTATTTAAGATTATTTTCCTAGAACAGCACATGACCATGTGTTTTTCCTCTTTTAACCTGTTTATCTGTCTATAGTTACATTTAATGTTGTCAAATCTCCATAAAACAGTTAGTTAGTTCCTGTTGTCATTTTCATTTATAGCAGCTCTTAGCAGGAAACAGTCGTTCGCTCAGCAGCATCTCTTTATTCTCTCTCATGAAGTCAAAAGATAAAAGAAACAGCAGCTTGTCATGTTACTGAGAATGATGTAGTATAAACTCCTCTGTCCTGAAGATGTCAGAAAAGTTATAGCTTCACCTCTGACTGTTACAAAGCGCTGACACTGGAGACTCCTTCCATAAATAAACATCTCTCATTTTTTCTAAAGAAAGGTCAGTTTAAGCGCTTAGTATCTTGTATGCTGCATTGTAAAAAAAAAAATATATGAAAATAAAAAACCCGGTAATAAAAAACAGAAAAAAACTTTCAGAAAAAAAATGCAGATAAACCTTAAAAATACAGCAATATCTTATTTACCAATTACTGGTTATTACTGTAATTACACATGAAATCTTTTTATAATTCCATGAAATCTTTCACTTTTAAAATATAACAAATGCCAGAATACAGTAATACACCTTTAAAATAGAATAATTATCTTTGAAGAATGATTAAAAAAAGGCTTAAGTACAGATAATTACTGTTATTATAAAAAAAAATCAATCTAAGTGTCTATCTATAATCTATAATCTACAATCTATAATCTATGATATTGTTTATATACATAAACTAACTGTAAAAGTAAAATATTTTTAGGTACATATAGGTTAAACCGCAAAACGATTTGCTTTAATAAAAACACAAAGCCATTAATTTATTTTTTTTATTTGTTATTTGCAAATAACACATTTGGTCAGTATTTAACAACAACAACAACAACATAGTTAGCTTAGCAACATTGTTAGCTACTGGTTAATTTTTTAACACTAACCAATTTTACCATAAACAGTTTTTACTGTGGGAATTACAGCTTTTTAGAGCCATTTCTACACAATATGCATTACAAAACAAAAACTAAACACATATTAAAATAAAACATTAAAACACCAGGCAGGATATTGCTCACCCACTTATCCACCACCCACTTACCCTCCCAAGAAATAATACCAGCAGAGTGAACAGTTTAAACATTACAGAATGGTATACAAAGAAATTGGAACACACTTAAACTATATGAAAGAGAAGACGCTGGCAATGCAAGAAGCTTTCTATTCTACTCTCTCCATTCAAAGTTTGCAATGTTTGTAATCAATGAAAGAACCTTGGGATTAACAGACTGCTGTTCTTTAGATTGTTTCTTCTCCACCTTGGTCCCCCTGTCCGGATTTATCTTGAAAAGGCACCTGTGAAGACAGAAATACACCTCGATATAGTGCTACAAACAATTTTCATAATCAGCAATTCTGTGGATGAGCCATATGATTTTTATATAACTTTTTTTTCATTTAAATATTGTCTGGATAATATTTTTTTAATCCAGTCACTGGGTTTAGCCTTTTGGGTCATTTTGTTATTTTCATGTGTTGGGTATTTTTGCGTAACCCACTGCTGGGTTAAGTGTAAATGACAATAGAACTGATACACATCCTCACAAAGTTCCCTGCCTGATGGGTCAAAGCATTGCCGGTTTGCAGTTTAAACCTGATCATTTGATCGGTTGAGGATGGACATAAGAGAAGTCTTTCTGAAAGTACTGCATTCTCAAATACAAATAAACATCTTTGATTTCCGACTCGCTCAATTTGCTTGCAGGGAACCTTTAAGTAGATTTACTCTACTGGTGACACATCATTAAGACTGTCTATTTGTTCCACAATCATTTGAATAGTGGAGGAAGGTACAAGGTATTTGGCTTGTAGCTTCATATAAAACTAAATTCCTCATATATAGCCCTTTCATATCAGGTGGGTCCAGAATATCCTCAGGCTCATAAATGCTTACATCTGATGGACTATGAACAACATCAAGTGACTGGCTGGGCACAGGATGAACAAAATGCACAGCTGAGACCTTCACTGATGTAGCATTTTTATGATATCTAGAAAGGTGAGCAGTGAAGGAGGACCTCAATGAAAAGGCTTTGCCACAACCTTTTTAATGGGCACGTAACCTCTTCTTTCTCTGAAACATGCAATTTCAAATGATCTAAAAGATCTTTCAGATCATTGCACTGTTTCTGGCAATGTGGATTTCGACATTTCAGTGGACCCTGTACTGCTTCACATTGCAACACAGATGACCGTCAATAGTGGCGCAAAATATGACTTTTAACAGAATTGTACTCTGTGAATCTTGATTTGCACACAGCTATACAACAGGCACATGTGTTATGTGCTTCATCTTTGTGTAATTGTTGGTGATTTACATACCCTTTCACTGTTTTTAAAGCAATGCCACATAGAGGACATGTGAAAGTTTTTAGAACACTTGCCATATTGCATACTCACTTCACTGTAATGAAGAAATGTTTGAGCTGGAAGACTCCTTACTGATCCAGGTAGGAGTTTCAGGTAGCTAATATTCCAATTCCTGCATCAAACAACTGAGGGGAAAAAAGAGACAGAAGTTTGCAAATGCTTGGGTAAAACTTACTCAAGTAACACTGAATGCATTATTTACTTGAGCTACAAATTAAGATGAGAAAATCACAAATTCCTGATTATTCCAGAAAAATCAAATCCCTCTGATCTTGGTGTAAAATTGTCTGGCAATTGTCTGTTGTATAGTTCAAAGAATGCTTCCACTACCAAAATTGTGAGTGTTTTTTTTTTGCTGTAAACCAGAGTCAACACTGACTTATTTTAAACCAAACAATTATCTTTCACTAACACTTTTAATGTGCAAGTTAATGCGCTTAACAAGAGTTAACGCTGCATATTTCATAGATGCTAATCTTTAGCTAATCTATAATTAACCAGCCACGTGTCACACAAACACGGCCGCAGAAAATACAACGCAAGGATAAAGTTCTTAGCAATTAGGATGACATAACGTTAGCAATTTTATTAGGTAATCTCAGCAATTAGGTAACGATGTGATACAGATGAACATCTATACTAAAGCATAAAGATTATCCTGTCTACTGACGGGTTTCGGATCTATTGCCTAATGTTCTAGTCAAACCAACACTCTGGCCTTTAAAAGAATTGCATAAGACAGAAAATATTAGCACTGCATTTAAGCAGGTATTAACTGTCCATGTTGTTTTCTACCATTAATAACCATGCATAACAGCCACAATGAGCACCTTAAGGAAATTTATTGGCAAAAACTGTAAAAACAAAACTTTTTTTTTTACAGTGTGGTTTTGTTACTTGGTGTAATTTTATTTGATGTTTTTAGTTACATATAGAATCTTTATAGAAGAATGATGTCCCTTAAAACATCTTCTCTGCTTTGTCTGATCTTTCTCCTCATGATCACGGGTGAGTCTTATATTTACATTATCACACTCACACACACTGGAGACAGTAAAAACAGATTTAATCACCAATATTTATTGAGACTTGTTATCTACAAATGTATAAATCTGTAGTTTTATATCAGTGTGTCACTAGCAGCTGTGGTGTCTGAACAATTCCTCAAATGTCTAATCAGAGGACTGAAGTTTATTAAAATACATTTCTATATTAAATTCTCACATAGTGCTGTATTCAGATTTGTTGTATTCAGTATTTATAAAGGGAAAAGTTCCATGTATTTGTGTTATGTGTGACATTGTGGTTATATCAAACTGTCAGTCAGTGACTTAACGCTGCTCCTCACTCGAGCTGATATCACACAAGACAAATGTGCTTAAGATCAATTTAAGAATCTTCAGTAAATAAACATGTAGAAACTTTAAACTTTTATCAAGGTCCAATATTTAAAGTGAAATAGACAAAAACATTATTTTATTGCCTAAAGCTGAGTTCCAGGATGAGATATTGTAGTTAAAAGGTGTCTGTCAGTGACACTGGACTTAAAGTATAAACACTTAACACTGAAAGTGTGAATAGTGGATCATAATGCAGATTCACAGTTTGAATATTAATTCCACATGACGAGTCCTGAATTCTGAACACACCCCAAATCCTGCACACAGTTTTCTTCCAGTCATGAAGAATAGTTTTATTTCTCTAACCTGGAGTTCCAGAGGAGAAAAGTGAAGCTGTGAGCTAACTGAGTGTTTGATGGGGTTCAGGATAATGACCTCTAATCACCTCTTTCATCTATCATGTTTCAGCAGCTCTGGGGACTGAATGGAGTGTGAAATACAGCCAACTAAATCTCTGTGCTTTAAAAGGATCTACAGTGTTTATGAATGGCACTTACACACACCCAACACGTCTTACAGTGAAAGAGAGATTTTGGTTAATAAACCCAGTTCAGGGTAAAGAGTCGACTGATCTGTGTAATGAACCAGGTTACTCAGGCAGAGTGCAGTATTTAACAGATGAACAGAATCACTTCTCCCTCAGACTGAGTGATGTGAAGAAAACAGATGAACACATGTACTGCTTCAGAATCACAACAAACACAGAGAAAGAAAGATTTATGGGTTATCCTGGAGTTACACTCACTGTTACAGGTAAATAAAATCATCTTATTTTCTACATATAATTACTCCAAAAGTATTTAGACTTTAATCCACACTTACAGTCTTATAACTTTCTTTTTTCAATTTTCACTTCATTAGAAAGCGACATGTCAAACCAAATAACATTTATTTTAAAGAAAGACGCCACAAGCTCACTTTTCAACCGAAACACTTCCTAAAAACAGATTGTTATGTTTAAAAATCTACATAATAATTAGACAGAAAGTAAGTGGACACTCAGTAGTGGCTTCATTACAGATCACAGTGTAGCGTGTTTGGAGGCTTCGAGGAAAGAGGAAACTGGAGGCAGGCTTAGAGAACACAAATTAATCTTTCTATATTTTTTATAATTCACTTTTCAGTGCACACATTATCTCTCTACACACACACACACACACACACACACACACACACACACACACTCTCCCTCTTCTTTCCCTGCCACAGCTCACTGCAACAGAAAACAGTCATTATTTAATTTCTCCACAGGTGTGTGTTCCTTATCACTCACTCCCCTCGGGTCCACCCTCCATTCACAGATTGTCACTCGACCACGCCCCCGCTTCAGCTCACAGTTTCTGACACAATCCTTGCTGCTGTTTCTAACCTGTTTATTTATTTATTTATTTTATCCAATTTCATCCAAGTGTCCCTAGCAGAGTAACGCATGGTGAGTTCATCATATTAACTATGGAATAACTGTAACAATCAGAATATTTGTCCAATCACTTTTTTTTCTGATTGTTAACAATATATCTATTATTTTATATTCACTGATACATAAACAGAACTGATTTTGTTTTGCTTAAAAAGTGAGCTTGTGATATCCTTCTTTATAATTAAAACCACTTGGTTTGAAATGTTGTTTTCTTATGCACTGAACAGTTTTGCATCTTATTAATTAAGATCTTTAACATGTTCTTACTGAAACAGGTTCCAGAAGTTTCTACCTGATTATTGAGAGTGTCTGGAACATTCATGCTGCTTTTTCTGTTTTTCTGTCAAAGAAAAAATTGTTTTCTCTGATTGTTCTGGACAATAAAGGGTTGTTAAAAGTGATTAGTCTCCAGAATTGAGAAGGTTATAAACCCTGACAATTATACTGAAAAGAATCTTTTAGATCTGGAGAAAGCAGAGTATTGACTTCAGGACTGTTTTACTGATTTCTCTTGTTGTTTAAGATCTTGATCTTCAGATCCCTCCTGCAGAAGTGACAGAGGGACAATCAGCCGTTCTGACCTGTAAAACCACCTGCAGTCTGACTGATCCAACATTCATCTGGTACAAAAACAGCCATCATTTAACCACAAAGACCAGCGAGAGCAATGAAGTCCATCTGCATTCAGTCAGCAGTGAGGATGCAGGCAGTTATAGCTGTGCTGTAAGAGGATATGAACATCTCCGCTCTCCTGCTCAAAACCTCAGCATCAGATGTGAGCTTTATTTACCTTCTTCTTCTATACATTATAATTCAATGAATTAAAAATCACTTCATATTTACAACAATGAAAGAAAAATACTGATGTAAGTAAAGAAAGAAAAATGACATTGTCTCTGACCTCGAACTGCCTTCATTGTCCTTGTCCTGGTAGGATGTAAAAATATTTATTATATTAGAATGTGATGTAAAAAAAACAGGTTACAGATAACCTAATGGAATAAAAAACACTCTACATGGCTATCAACTGCTTTCCTCACTCTTAACATGGAACTCTCTAGATCGTCCAAAGAAAGTCTCACTGTCCTTTAGTCCCTCTGGTGAGATAGTGGAGGGCAGTTCAGTAACTCTGACCTGCAGCAGTGATGCTAACCCACCTGTGAAGAGCTACACCTGGTATAAGGGGGTGACATCAGTAGGAAATGAAAAGACTTACACCATCTCCAAAATCAGATCTGAGGATGCTGGAGAGTACAAGTGCAATTGCAGTAATGAAGTCGGACATCAGGAATCCAACAGTGTGACTCTGAATGTTCTGTGTAAGTTAAAGATCTCCTCACAGCTAATTAGAGACAAAACTATCACAGGTTACTTAAAGTGTTATCTTCAAGTCTTGCCTGTCCATTTCAGATCCTCCTAAAAATGTCTCTGTGTCCATCAGTCCCTCTGGTGAGACAGTGGAGGGCAGTTCAGTGACTCTGACCTGCAGCAGTGATGCTAAGCCACCTGTTAAGAACTACACCTGGTTTAGGGAGAAAGAATCATCACCTGTAGGATCTGGACAGAGTTACAGAGCTGTACAGAGTGGACAGTACTACTGTGAGGCTCAGAATAAACACAGCTCAGAGAGATCAGCTGCAGTGTCCGTCACTGTTAATGGTGAGGGTGATGATGTAAATCTATAAAACAGAATAAAATCTGATCAATCTGATAAATATTTAACATTATTTATCACATCATCATCCACACAGGGTCCTGGATCTTAGGTCTGTATGCAGGTCTTGGGGCTGTTCTGTTTGTGTGTATTTGTCTGACCGTCACCTTCTTGTGTATAAGGTAGGAAAATACAGATTGTAACATACAGATACAGAGTGTAGTTTTAGTGTTTACTGTGACAGGACTAATGGATTTATTAAATTTCATTTAATCTTGTTGCTTTTTTATTTCAACAGGAAAAAGAAAATAGCTTGTTCAACAGCAGACCAAAGTTTAAGACAGGTAAATAATAATTGTTGAGAAGTTTATTTGAATATCCTTTAAAGACTTTTTAAACACTTCAGTGTGTTTCTATTATAGTGAAATAATCAACAACAGGGTGGTGAGTTCTGTTACCACCACATTTCCTGTAACAGCATGCACTTAAGTGTTTTATTCCCTCAGTTTGGCTCCCTTTATTCTTTCTCCTTATGTTAATAAGACAAAAAAATGTCATGTAACCGAGAAACCGCAGAGTAAACTGCAGAGTAAACCGCTTCTGTCCTTTTTCTGTGATGTCATGCTCTCTCACCTCAGGATAACCTTTATGCCAATGTAGCAGTGACCAATCCAAACAACACCGTATCTGATTCAGCCTCAGCCAATCAGGATGAAGTTCTGTATGCCAGTGTGGTACACCGGAGGGCAGTTGATCCTGGGAACGCTGAGAGTTCTGCTGTGAAAGCTTCTGCCTCTGAGGACGGGGATGTTCAGTACGCTAGTGTTAGATTTAAACGCACCGCTGATGAATACAGGTGAGAGGAGCTGGTCTGTTTCCTCCAGTCTAACAGAGCAGGAAATGATCATCATGTAATAATTGTCTCTCTTTCTGTAGGCCTTCATGTTGAGGATCCCACTGTAATCTACAGCAGAGTGAAATCAACAACATTCACCTATTAATTCAATCTCATCACAACTTTTACTTGATTACAGTAGAAATATTCTAGTAACTTTGATGGCTAATTTGTAAATTAAGCTGGTTTTTCACTATATGATTACAGCATAGTGCTTTAGGAGCATTCATACTGCCAGACCAGTGACACTTAATCATCTGCTGGTGAGCGTGTCACATTATGTGTGACACATTGTCTGCAAAACTCACACACAAACAATTTTTAACACAAAACTCATAGAGTGTAAAACCATCTTTAGACCTTCTGGTGTATTCTAGCTACTTGCTACTTGTGTTTGGAGTTGCTGTGGAAGTGCTCCTCGATACGAAGTTTATATGTATGCTTGCCGTACCTAATGCCCTTTTCCAGGTTGGATCTGGCTCTGCTGTAGTCAAGAAGCTTTTATTATCATTTCAACCACATATAGCTGACGCAGTACATAGTGAAATGGAACAATGTTTCTCCAGGACCCTGGTGCTACATTAAAACAACATAAAACATATAATTACAAACAGAAACAACAACACAGAGCTAGCACAGAAGTTTGTCCTAGCTACAGAAAGTGCAACGTGTGCAACCAGGTGCAAACAGTGCAAAGACAAGACAGTGTAAATACAGGAAGTAGTGAGAGAGAGGGGGGGGGAGGAGGGAGAGAGAGAGAGAGGGAGAGGGAGAGGAGAAAGAGGGAAGAGAGAGAGAGGGGAGAGGAGAGGGAGAGAGAGAGAGGGGGGAGAGGGAGGGGAGAGAGAGAGAGGGAGAGGGAGGGAGAGAGAGAGAGAGGGAGGAGAGAGAGAGGAGGGAGAGAGGAGAAAGAGAGAGAGGGAGGGAGGGAGAGAGAGGAAGAGGGAGGGAGAGATGGTATAGCTTCAGTTCTGGGTGTTGAGGAGCCTGATGGCTTGAGGGAAGAAACTGTTACACAGTCTGGTTGTGAGGGCCCGGATGCTTCGGTACCTCTTTCCAGATGGCAGGAGGGTGAAGAGTGTGTGTGAGGGGTGTGTGGGTTTGTCCACAATGCTGTTGGCTTTGTGGATGCAGCGTGTGGTGTAAATGTCCCTGAGAGAGGGCAGAAAGACTCCAATGATCTTCTCAGCTGTCCTCACTATCCGCTGCAGGGTCTTGCGATCCGAGACGGTGCAATTCCCAAACCAGGCAGTGAGACAGCTGCTCAGGACGCTCTCAATGGTCCCTCTGTAGAACATGGTCTGGATGGAGGGAGGGAGATGGGCTTTCCTCAGCCTCCGCAAGAAGTAGAGAAGTGATGTTGTTAAAAAACACGTGTTAATATGGTCCAGTACAGAGGATTTATAAATGACTGTCTGTGTGTAGGCCTGAAGTGGCCTGTGAGACAAACATGCTCCAGTCTTGAAATTGATGTTGTACTGAAGAAAACTCTGGCCATACCTTCACTGTCTTCACTGATGGTTTCGCACGTTTGATGAGAATTGTGTATTTGGTTAGCATGAACAAAGAGAGCTGATCAGACAGACCCAAGTAGGGGAGAGGAATAGCCTTGTACGCTACATAGTCCACTGTGTTGTCTCATCTGGTAGAGTAGGAGACATTCTGATGAAATTTGGATGTCAGTACAGTTCTTAAGTTGGAATATTTGAAGTCTCTAGAAACAATGAAAGCTCTGCCAGGGTGTGCAGACTTTTGCTTGCTGCATGTAGTTCTTCCACAGATAGCTTAGCATTAGCATTAGCATCTGGAAGGATGTACGCTAGTCACAACAGTGGCTCAGAATTCTCTTGTTAAATAGAAGGGTCTGAATTTAGTCATCAGATACTCCACATGGGCCGAGCAACGGCTTTTAATTACAGTCAGGTCTGTGCACCAAGATTTCTTAAGATTTCAAATCATGACAAGTTTAAGTAGAGAATATTGGATAAGTGTAAATATTTATCAGGATTAAACTGTGAGCTGCCCTTCACAGTTTGGATATATAATGATAACTCATTATAAACTCTGCATCCCAGCTCAGAATCCAGCTTTAAGACAATAAAATGCAGAATGCATTTTAATATATGTATACATGTATCAGTAAATATTTAATCATAATTTTAGAACTAGGTTTTCTAAACATTACATTTGCTAGTTTTCTTGTTTTGCTGTTAATCTGTGACTATTTTGTGTTTTCTGCCCATGGTCAATATGATTATCAGGATTCCGTTTAATATATACATGTATATTTGCCTTGTATTTGTACATGTGTAATGACAATAAAGTTCAATCTAATCTAATCTAATCTAATCTAATCTAATCTAATCTAATCTATAATGTTTATCATGTTTACTTTGGTGCATTAAGTTGCAGTGTGTCTTTAATTGAGGCCATTCATTTGAAGTGTGTATAATAAGTTATATAAATTAATATTGTTATTTTACTTTATCATGCCTGTGTACTGTATATCAGTGTTTGCAGCCCTGTAAAGCCATAGTGGTTCTCTCTCTGACCGTAACCTGCTGTGACTCGTTTGGCCTGAAGGAGGAGCTGTTGACTTCATTTCTCTGAGTCATGTTGCAAGAACTGCTTTACACACATTTAATGAGTTCTGCTTACACAAACAGAAACTTTCATTTTATAATGCACTCATTCAATATTAAATAAAAATCTGTTTCATCAGAAATCGTGAGCTTTTTCCCGTCACTTCATTCTAAACTATACTGATGCAATATTAAGTGTTATATAAATTCAGCATTACAGTATTATATTTAATATTACAGTATTGTAGAATTATTTTCAGTATTACACAGTATTACATCATATTAAATATTACAGCATTATAATTACAGTATAGTATATAATAGTATAATATTCAGTATTCTATTATTTTATTCAGTATAATAGTTTATCATCAATATTACAGCTTTATTATTCTGTATTGAATTTAATTTCCTTTATTTATAGTTATTTCTAGTTCTATCTAATGTTCTGCATAACTGCAGTGCTTTTACTTTCAGTGCTGAGTGTGTTTGTACTGAAAAATTACATTTCAGTGTGATAAAGGGAAACATTGAAAACTGCCCCATGTGGCAGAACATGACAAGACAATTCAACACTTCCTATTCAAGCTGCGGTAGAAGTAGATAGATAGATAGATAGTTTATTGTCCCTTAACGGGAAATTTGTTTTCACAGACTGTCATACAGTACACACACCTGGCAAAAACATATGGACACAAAAACAACAATACAAAAACACAAAAAAAGTGAATGTTCAACTTTGTAACCTGTTAAGGATTGAAATCGCAGATGGTACAAAGCTGAAGCGAGCCCTTCTCCATGTCAGGGTCCTGTACCTGCGCCCGGAGGGCAGGAGAGTGAAGTGGAAGTTGAGGGGGTGCTCTGGGTCTGTTATTATGGTTTGGGCAAGGCGGGCTATTGCTTTGTCATTGAGTTCTGAGATATTGGGTGTAGGGGAGTGTATTATTTTTGAAGCTATGTATGTTATTTTATTCAGTTTGTTTTTGTTGGTGACTGACAGCATGGTGTAAAAACTAGTGGAGCAGTATAACAAAATGGGCTGGATAATGCTCGTGTACAGTAATAACAGAAGATAAGGGGCAATGTAAAGGGAACTGAGTTTTTGTAGAACATGCAGACGTTGTTGTGAGCGTTTATAAATGTCTGTTATGTGATGGTCAAAAGTGAGCTTGTTATCCAGAGTGAGTCCAAGATATTTGAATTTCTCAACCTGTTCTATCATGTTGCCATGAATAGAGATCTGACTGAGACTGGGTGCATTAAAGACCAGTTCTTTTGTTTTCTCAACATTGAGATGGAGAAAATTGTCTGTGCACCAGTGTGTGAAATGTGATATTGTGTCGTGATAAGCAGCAATGGTAGTGTGATCATTGAGGAGAGCCAGAATTGCAGTATCATCAGAATATTTGTAGTATGTTGTAAAGGGTGAAAGACTAATACAGTCATTAGTGTAGAGTGTGTAGAGAAAGGGAGAGAGGACACAGCCTTGAGGAGCTCCAGTGTTAGTTATGATGGTGTCCGATGTGACAGACCCTATACTCACAGCCTGTGGCCTGTTGCTCAAGAAACTGTGAATCAGATGGATGTATTGAGGTGCAACATTGAGTTGGTGTAGTTTTTTTATCATCTGATGACGTTGGATTGTATTAAAAGCTGAGCTTAGGTCCACAAAAAGAACTGCAGCAAAGTTACCAGATACTTCCAGATGTTGAAGGAGGGAATGAAGGAGACATACAACAGCATCCTCCATCCCTCGCCTGGCTTTATAGGCAAACTGATTTTTGTCCAGCTGTGGATTGACAGTTGACAGGATGGTGCGCAGAATCAGTTTTTCATAACATTTGCTTGCTATGGCTGTGAGAGCAACAGGTCTGTAATGGTTGAACTCTAATGGATGGGGTTTCTTTGGTAGAGGAATGATGGTGAAATTTTTCCATAGAGTGGGCCACCGTGCTGTACTGTATGACTCATGCATTATGGAATAGAAAACCAGGGAGAGTTCCATTGCACAAAGCTTGAGCACCCTGGCAGGGATGCCGTCCGGCCCCATGGCCTTGCCAATTTTACACCTACTCAGCTCCTGTCAAACATCCACCTCTGTAAAGGGAGGAGTTGTTGGTGGATCTAAAGGGAGAGCGTTAAGTAGCTCATTGCAGACAGCTGAATAGTCAGTGACGTCAAATCTGGAATAAAAGGTATTAAGACTATTTGCAAAGGTTGTGGGATTGGTGACTGTGCAATGATCTTGTTTCACATTCTGTCCTGTCAATATTTTTATTTTCTGGAAGGCTTGTTTTGTGTTCATTGTAGAAAACTCATGTTCTATTTTCTCTTTGTATTTAAGTTTTTCTTTAATAATATCAATTTTTATCTGTCTGTCTAGTATTTTAAGTGAAAGCCAATCCTTGCATTGAAATATTTTGTGTTTTTCAACAAGTTTTTGTTTAATCTGTGGGGTAATCCAAGGCCTGGAGTTGTGGAAAATTTTGTAGGTTTTTGTTGGTATACAGTTACTCATACAAAACTTTATATAGTCCGTTATAATTGACAGTCTCTTATCCAAAGTGCCGTTAAAAACGGTCCAGTCAGTGCATGCAAGAGAACCTTGCAGACATGCAATTGCATCTGCTGACCACTGAAGAGCGCTGTGGACTTGTGGCTTGATGCGCTTCAGTTCCTGTCTGTAACCAGGGAGAAAGACCAAAACATTATGGTCCGAAGAGCCCAGAGGAGGATGAGCCCGAACAGTAAATACATCTAAAACATTCCCGTAACACAGATCCAAGATATTTCCCTTCCTTGTGGGACAATGCACATACTGACGGAAGGAAGTAATTCTCAGTTGGCTTGTTGGACATTGTTTGATCACTAGACATGAGGGTTGAGAAGGCACAGTAAGAAAAACTTTAATGTTTAATATCATGAACTTACTAAATTTCTTCTTTATATGTACATTTTATGTACATTAAGAGGCCCAGCATGCATTTTTAAGGGGTTGTGCTTTGTGGATTTAAATTGGGAACAACATGACTTTTGTTGCATGCTTTTTGCATGCTTATCTGTACTAAGACCTGAGAAGTTGTTTTTGAGGTCGTTCCCCTTGAGACCATCAGGGAAGGTCAGAGACACAGTGAAACAACTAGTCAGTTAGATCCTCTCCCAACCTATTTAGTAAAAACCTGCTTGGCTTCTTTATCCGCTTTAATAACTAACATTATACATTCTTCTTTGAATTCTGGTCATGTTCCATCATCCCTTAAAATTGCTGCAATAACACCTATACTTAAAAAACCTGGTGCGGATCCTAATAACCTTAATAATTTTAATAATCTCAAATTTACCATTTTTATCCAAAATACTTGAAAAAATAGTTGCAGGTCAGATTCATGATCACTTAAATACCAACAACCTGTTTGAAGAATTTCAGTCTGGTTTTCGTCCATCTCATAGCACTGAGACGGCACTCGTAAAAATCACAAACGATCTTTTAATGGCAGCAGATTCTGGTCTTTTAACCATACTTATTTTGTCTGGATCTGAGTGCAGCTTTTGACACTATCTCTCATAACATTCTCCTTGAACGGCTTGCCTCTCTTGGCATCTCTGGCACATGTCACGACTGGTTTAAATCATATCTTTCCCACCGCTCAGAGTTTGTTCAGCTTAAAAATTTTAGATCGCAATCATCTTCTGTTATTAGAGGTGTTCCTCAAGGTTTTCGTGCTAGGCCCTCTTTTATTTATCATCTATCTCCTTCCTCTTGGCAATATCTTTCGTAGACATAATATTAATTTTCATTCTTATGCGGATGATACTCAGCTCTACCTGTCCACAAAGCCTACTTCCATGCTTCCTCCTGCTGTTCTTTCGGTCCGTCTAAATGAAATTAAATCCTGGTTTTCTTGCAACTTTCTCCAAATGAATACCAATAAAACAGAAGTCCTTCTCGTTGGCTCCAAGTCCACCTTAGCCAAGGTTGATAGTTTTTCATTAAATATTGATAATTCCACTGTTTTTCCTTCCCCTCAGGTAAAGAGTTTGGGTGTCATCCTTGATAGCACTCTATCCTTTGAGGCTCATGTTAATAATGTTAATAATGTCACCTACTTTCACCTCCGCAATATTAATCGCCTCCGCCCAATCTTGACACAGCACAGTACTGCCATATTAGTCCATGCCCTTGTCACATCACGTCTAGATTACTGTAACTCTGTTCTTTTTGGCTTGCCTTCTAAAATTCTTCACAAACTTCAACTGGTACAGAACTCTGCAGCCCGCATTATTACTGGAACTCCTTCTATTGACCATATCACACCAGCTCTTCACCAGCTTCACTGGCTTCCTGTGAAGTTTCGCATTGAGTATAAAATTCTGCTATTCACTTTCAAGGCTCTTTATAATCTTTCTCCACCATATCTGTCTGACCTTCTCCAATTATACACACCCTCCCGTACACTCAGCTCTTCTTTTGCTAACCAGCTCACCACACCATCAGCTCGACTGTCCACCATGGGGCTTAGAGCATTCAGTCGCTCTGCACCCCGCCTCTGGAACAGTCTTCCTGCTGACATCAGAAGTACAGACTCTCTGATAACCTTTAAATCTAGACTCAAAACTTACATGTTTAGAACTGCATTTTATATTTGAAACTTGTCCATTATTTTTTCTCTTTGTTAATTAATTTTTAAATATTTTATTATTTGTTTTCTATTTGTAAGTTTTATATTATGCTGTGTTTTTTAAATGTATTCTTGTAAGGTGACCTTGAGAGCTTGAAAGGCGCCCACAAATAAAATGTTTTTTTTTATTATTATTATTATTATTATTATTATTATTATTATTATTATTATTATTAAACAGGGAGCTCGGCTCCACCCCTAGAGGGACTGCTCTCAGAAGTCTGAGGCCTCAGGTTTCAGGTCTTTTTCTTAACAGCCTTTCAAGGTCTGTGGATGGGTGGAGCCCCTGGGTTATCCCCTCAGTGCAGTCCATTAACAGGTTGACTTGGTAGGCCTGCAAGACCACCATGGTGTGCAGAGATACACCAGCCTGGCCTGCTGCCATGTGTGCCTTGCCTATGTTACCTGTGTTGTTCTACACAGCATTGAAAACAATGCATGTTTTCTCCATATTGCTGAAGTAGAGGAGAGATAGCTTGCAAGCATCTCTTCAACCCTAGGCAGCGCCCTATATCCGTGCTCATGTCGGCCCACTATTGCTGAATAATTGGAGGTGGTGGGAGTGAAAAGGCAAACCGAATATGAGCTATTCTAACACCTAGACACCTCAGTGTGAAGGCCAGGGATAAAGGGGAGATTGCAGTGTGGAGGTAGCACAAGGCCTGAAGTCAGGTATCGGTCGTCTAGCATAGAAGAGCAACATTAGCCTGCTCATCAGGCCCATATAAGCTAGGCTTAGCAATGGCACGAGTCACTACCTCTAACAGCTTCTCAAAAGTGACAGACTGAAGAGGCTGTTCATCTACAACCTGCTCTTCATCACACACATCGAACTCATCAGAGCACAATGTGGACAATATTTTTTAAATTGTATAATCAGTATGTATAAATCTTTCATATTACTATTATTATTTATGAGCATAATACTTAGGAAATGGAGGCCTATTAAAACGTATACACAAAGTGTTAATTCTACATTAGTAACCCGAGTGTAAACAGCATTAACATTTTTAGTCTTAAATTTCGACTTACAGTTTTAGGAATGAATTTGGTGTAATTTATCTGCTTTTGTATTAAACATAGGAGGCAATGTGAGCAACATGTAACTGAAAAAACTCTTTGCAATTGTACTATCAAAAGATATATTTAGAGAGCCTCCTGACTGTTTTTTCAACTTACACAGGAAACAAAATGCCTTGCTATTTATGACAACAAAAATACGTCTTAACCACACTTTCAGTTTGTTTGTTGGACAGGAGGGTCAAGTAGAAGCGGTAAGAGAAATTTTATTTTATTTTTTAACTTACTGAATCAGAATCAGAATCAGAAAGAGCTTTATTGCCAAGTATGTTTGCGCATACAAGGAATTTGTTTTAGTTTCACAAGCTCCAGTGCACAGAGACAACAACAACAATACAAGCAACAACAACAAAAAATAGGATGAGAAATAAAAATACACATATTTAAATAGGAAAATAAAGTAATTTGTATGTACAGAATATAATAGAATGAGCTGAGCCAAACCAAACAGTTATAGACGTGCACAGAACAGACTCAATGATGGCTGAGTAGAACTGTGTTAGCAGATCCTCAGCTGCCTAAGGAAGTACAATCTTTGTTGGGCCTTTTTGATAATGGAGTCTATGTGAGTGTCCCACTTCAGGTCCTGAGAGATGGTGGTGCCCAGGAACCTGAATGACTCCACTGTTGGTACAGTGCTGTTCATGTTGGTGAGTTGGGGGAGTGCAGGGGTGTTCCTCCTGAAGTCCACTATCATCTCCACTGTTTTTAGAGTGTTGAGCTCCAGGTTGTTAAGACTACACCTAGCAGCCAGCTGCTCAACCTCTTGTCTGTAAGCAGACTCATCACCGTCCTGGAGGAGGCCGATGACTGTAGTGTCGTCCGCGAACCTCAGGAGCTTGACAAATGTATCAGTAGAGGTGCAGTCATTGATGTAAAGGGAGAAGAGCAGTGCGGAGAGCACGCAACCTTGGGGGGGGCCAGTGCTGGTGGTGCGTGCATCATCCATGGACCTGTTTGCTCGGTAAGCAAACTGCAGGGGGTCCAGTAAGGGTCCAGTGATGTTCTTCAGATAAGCCAACACCAGTCTTTCAAACGACTTTATGACCACAGACGTAATGATGGTCTGTAGTCATTAAGTACTGTCATCTTGGGTTTCTTTGGGATGGGGATGATGATGGAACGTTTGAAGCAGGCAGGGACTTCGCACAGCTCCAGTAATCTATTGAAGATCTGTGAAAAGATGAAGGCCAGCTGGTCAGCGCATGTCTTCAGACAGGCTAGTGTGACACCGTCTGGGCCTAGTGCTTTTCTTCTCTTCTGCTTCAGGAAGATCTGACGCACTTCATATTCACTGATCTGAAGTGCAGGGGGGGGTTGCTGGAGGTGTTAATGGTTGAGTAGAGAGATTTTCAGATGGGGCATGGGGTGTTAGACCGGCAGTTTCAAATCTGCAGTAAATCTCATTCAGGCCTTCAGAAAGTTGTTGATTGGCCTCAGTGCTGGGGGATGGTGTCTTGTAGATTGTGATGTCTTTCAGGCCTTTCCACACTGAAGCAGGGTCGTTGGAAAGGAACTGTTTTTCCAGCTTTTTAGCGTAGCCCCTCTTAGCCACCCTAATCTCCTTATTTAGTATGTTTCTGGCCTGATTGTACAAGACTCTGTCCCCATTCCTGAAGGCATCCTCTTTGGCCTGACGAAGATGTCTGAGTTTTGATGTGAACCATGGCTTGTCATTGTTGAATGTTAAATAAGTCCTGGTAGGGATGCACATGTCTTCACAGAAACTGATATATGATGTTACAGTCTCTGTGAGCTCATCCAGATCAGTGACAGCAGCTTCTAAAATACTCCAATCAGTGCATTCAAAACAGGCTTGTAAGTCCTGCTTTGTTTTGCAGGTCCATCTCTTTACAGTCCTTACTATAGGTTTAGCAGATTTTGGCCTGTATGTTGGGAGAAGATGAACCAGGCAGTGGTCAGAGAGTCCTAAAGCTCCTCTGGGGACAGAGCGATATGCATCCTTTATTGTGGTGTAGCAGTGGTCCAAAATATTTTTGTCTCTGGTGGGACATGAAATGTATTGTTTGAATTTTGGCAGTTCATGTGAGAGGTTTGCTTTATTAAAGTCCCCGAGAATGATAATAACAGAGTCCGGGTGTTGTTGCTCTGTGTGTGTGATCTGATCAGCCAGGTGTTGTAGAGCCGAGCTCACGTGCGCTTGCGGTGGAATGTAAACACTCACAAGAATGAAGGAGGAAAACTCCCGCGGCGAGTAGAATGGTTTACAGGTGATGAAGAACGCTTCCAAATCGGGACAGCACGTCTTCTTCAACGCTGTTACATCTGTACACCACCTTTCGTTGATGTAGACGCATGTCCCACCGCCACGTGATTTCCCCGCTGATTCTGCGACCCGATCTGCTCTGAACAGCTGGAAGCCCAGCAGATGAAGCGCGTTGTCCGGAATGGCGTCATTCAGCCAGGATTCAGTAAAACACAGAGCAGCAGAGTTTGAAAAATCCTTATTTGTCCGGGAGTGTAATGGCTGGCCACCGGAGGCGGAAGTGGCCGGATCCATTTGCCGAGCTGGCGATAGGGGGAGAGCAGTAGGCGTAGTCGGGGACAGGCAGAAAGTTGGCAACGGGGAAGCAATAAACCAAGCGATATATTCCAAGGGGGTAAATCCAAAAGCGAAAGTGATTACACAGTCTGGGGTCGATAATCCAATAGCGGGGTTGTCAGAGGAAGAGCACAAGAAGAAATGATAAACAGTCCAGTTCATACACATAAGACAGTCCAGGATAGCACAATGCCAATGCTCAGTAAGTCCCATTAGAAACGATACTTCGCGGTGAGCAGGAAGTGCGCATCCGTATTTAAGCCCGCCGTGAACCGGAAGTAACTCAAAACACGGTCGAGAGCTCCCTCTCACGGTCGGTTCTCGGGCGGGTCATGACAAGGAGAGCAGAAGAAGTTTGTCCATTTTGTTGGGTGGAGAGATTGATTCTAGGCAGAACCATTCTAAGGACAATCCATAAATTCATTTAATTTAGGCTTGACCAGCCAATGAATGAATACAAATGTGTTAACACAGTGAAAATCCAGAAATGTGTTCACATTAACCAATAAAAAGAAAGAAAGAAAGAAAGAAAGAAA